>JAQFVV010006454.1:0-335000 GCA_028023455.1 Epiperipatus broadwayi | reverse complement strand
TAAGGGAAGCATAAAAAGAAACATGTTTCAAAAAAAAAATTAAATCAAAATTATTTTTGACTATAAATTAGTACTGATGTTAAAAAATATTTGGAAATGTAGGTAAGTAAATGAATATGTGTAAATAAAAATATGCAGATCAATTATATCTTATTTTACTATGGATTTTATTCTTTTAATCCTTTTGTAGTTATAATTTCAGTGTGAAAAATATTGGAAAAAAATAATTTTATTTTTATACTAGTAAATTATAATTATATTGAAAAAAATATATAAGTATAAATTGTTTTCCTCATTAAAGTAAAGTCACACTTTTTATACAATTATTAAAATCTTTGGAAAAAAAAAACTGTGGTAAAGATTATTACTAAACTTGATTAAAGTATTTAATATATTCTTGAGTAATTTGATAACGTCACTCTAAATCAACTAGCTTGTAGTACCAGTTACTTAATACAATCCTAAACTACAAAATCTTCAGAAAGCACATTAAAAAAGTTAATAAATAACGTAAGTGATGATTATTCAATAAATAAATGTAAATGACACAATATAACACCAATTGCAAACCCTTGTGGGTACAAGCAATTAAACTATAGATTTTCATAACATTTTAATTTTTATGTAATGTTTAAATGATAAACTTGAATTTTGCTATGTTTAAAAATAAAATAATTTTAGTGAAAAGAAAGATTATATAATAATTAATTATACATACTAGAATTTTACATTCTATGTAAAAAATAATCATAAAACAATTATTTTCTTTTTCATTTATCACTTAACTTCCCGGAAAATTTTTAAAAGCTTTTTAAATAAGTTTCTGCATAAAATTATATTAATTTTCTAATTAAAAATAAAGATAAATTAAATACGGTTATTTTTATTTACATAGAAACAATAAATAAAAAATAGTAAACATAAATAATGTTTTTAAAATTAAAAATATAAACAACCAAATTATAATTTATTTTTATACTTATTTTGTATTTTTTTTTTTGATTAAATTAATTAGCATTTTAAGTTCAACATTATTAAATAAAATTAAGAGTTAAACTCTTTTGAAGATAAAATTCAAAAGTAAACAAACACTTATAGCGGAATCCTAAATTAGAAATTATTTTTTAGTCGACCTCATTAAAAATTTATTATTTTATACTTTGTACATAAAAATATGATTAATCTTTTTAGCTATTGAAATGTTTTTATTTTAAAGTTAGTATTTTCTATAGCTGCCATTGACATTTCTTATTTATTTATTCAAAATAAATTTTTTAAAACTAAGGCATAAAACATATGATTATAAAATCAATATACAAATTTTTACTAGTCTTTCTATAGTTAATGATAAACAGGTATTTTTGTTTTTGTGCAAAAGAAAATAGCAAAACCCAAATTCATTTCTAAAAAGTGTGCGTGAACAAATAAGGCAATTAAAAAAATTATTACATGTAATATGTATATACAATAAGAACATATTTTGGGCATTAAATTAAAAAAAAAAAAACTTTTTCATCCACTTCCGGAATATTGTTTTTTTTTTTTCAAATGTTTTAAAAAAATGTCTATAGGATTTCATTAGGATTTCCATGCTGAATGTGATTACAAAAAGAAGGTGATTAATTATGATAATGAAAATTATAAAATTATTTTTGTAACACAGACATTCTATTTTTTAAATGTTTTTTATATCTTAGATAAAATTGATTTTGTCTTGATATACATTTTAGAAAGTCTAACAGATAAATAATATAACATATATTTGTCAAAGCTTTTTCTTATTTTCTTTTTTCCAATATTGTTATTTTGTGGAACCTCATTTTGCAGACAGAGTACAAAAATGTCTTGAAAAAACTAACAATAATAACATAAATAAAACAAATAAAATATTAATAAAAAGTATTGTCATACATAGCTGTCTGTATCGATTGATAATTCTCAAACTTTAAAAGTTATTATATAAACTATATAATTTGTATAAAAAGTTACTTAATATTTTGGATGGTCTACAAATAAAAATTTATAACTCAAAAATATTTAATGATTAATTTTAATTAAAATATATATCTTTAATAATAATGACTTTAATTATAATACCATAATATCAAATATAATTTGTACATATATATGAATTTCTGAAGATCAAAGCAAAGAATCAAAAATAAAATGTCTTTACAAATCATAAGACCATATATATATACACAGTACCATTCTGTTTTGGTTTAAGATAGGAATTATGATATAAAAGATTATTGTCATGATTTTATATATTAATAATTGTTTTAAGTTATCAAGTAATAATGTTTATCTTTAATTTTGATATTATTATGAACACACTACAAATACAAACTTTCAATTCATGATTTGTATCAATTTTATCTTTTTAAAAGTAATTCCCAATTTTTTTTTTTAATATTTAAAAAGGTAATAAACATTAAACTTAGATTTTTATTATTAAAACTATTTATAAATATCAAGACATGTATATTTTAATAAAAGCTACAGTAATATATTATTTATTAACACTGTTGAAAACAATAGATTTAAGTAAATAAATTAAATTCCATGTGTGTTTACATATATGTGCATTCATGTATGGCTATTGTTTTAATATGAGATTATTGTATAGACAAGGGGTCCCCAACGTTTTTGCACTTAAGAGAAAATTCTATAATACTGGCCAGGTGGAAGGTGCCATTTATTTTGTCAATGTAAATTTATAGTTGGGTATTGTTAATAATACACATCATGTACAAAAAAAAATATTTATTTCAAAAATAAAATTTTAACATATAATTAATGTTTATGTTTTATGCTGTAAAAGTGTACTATGCTCTACAATTTGATTACAATATAATACAATAATTTATAAGAAATTTTAAAAATTAAATTAATTTGTATCAGATAAATAATTTTTTATCGTGTTCGGATAGCGGCGGGCACACGTAAAATGGTCTGTGGGTGCCATGGTGCATGTGGACATAGGGTTGGGGACCCCTGGTACAGACTTTAAATTGGAAGTGTTGAAAGTAATATTGGTTATTTAAATTTATATTATTTGTAATAATCTTTTGTTAGAAGAAGATGTATCTTGTTTTAAAAAGAAAGAAATCATAAAATTATTGTGTTATTTTTTTTTATGTTTATAGAATGAATTAAAAGTCAGTATTATCATTTCGCTTTAAAATTTAAAAGAATATATTATTTGGGATGCTCATTTTATTCAAATAAACTCTAATTAAAGTGTAATATTTATCTTTTAATTAGCAGGTATAAATTTTGTGGTTATTAATTAACAACAATATCTATGTTAATTATATCAACTTGGGAAATTTTTTTTACATGATTGTTTCTGTATATATGATGTATATCATTCACTTCAATTAAAATAATGTGTTAAGCATTAAATATTTTTTAAAATGTGATATATATATATATATATATATCTTAAACAAAAGTTATAAATTTCGTAACTTGCTTTTAGTTTGCATTTTAGGATCACTAGATGGAGCTTTACCAATAGCTAATAACAAGCTTTTGTTTACATAAACGCCGAGAGAGAGATATAATTCAATATCTCTTTCATTGTTTCCACCTCCAGAGAAGCTGCTTTCAAGCTAGTTGGGTCACAACAGTGAAGGGTAGGGAGACTAGAAACTAGATCTAAATACTAACTTTAAAATCAGCATTATCAAACACATTTTTATCAGTATGAAAGCATGAAATTTATCAGACACGTAATGTCTTCAAATCCAGCTTAACAAATTAGATAGTTATATGGGTCTGAAATCAGTTCAGTTTCACCATATAATAAGAGCCTCTGCAATATATATCATTGCAAAAACCTTCAAGGGTACATTTATGATAAACAAAACAAGTTATAAATTTCAGAACTTGCTTTTAGCTTGCATTTTAGTGTCACTAGATGGAGCTTTACCAATAGCTCCTAACAAGCTTTTGTTTACATAAATTGCAAGAGAGATAGAATATATATATATATATGCCAAAATTTAATACTTTTCCAAGGAAAAAATATAAAATAATATAATTATCAACTGGAATAATTATAAGTTTTTAAAAAAGAATGTTAAAAAGTTTAACTTACTATGTGGATTGATATATTACATTTTTATATATGTATCTGATGCCAACAAAGGAATAAATAACTTGATAAAATAATAATTTCAAATACAATATATATTTTAAAAGGGATAATACTTATTAATTAATGTCACCTACAGTGTGATTTTGCCAGGAATTATTAATAATCGGTTTCTTGATTAAAACTGTGAATATTTTAACGGAAAGGAGCCATTGAAATTGTTATATTTTAAAATATTGTAGTTCATTAATTTGTCTTGTGAATTTTCTCCATGGAAAGTAATCAAACAGCAGTGGAATTTTTGTGTATAGACATTTATTAGTGTAATTACAATTTGATAAAATAAGTTCTATGTTTTATTAATAATTATTATTTGTACTATTTAGTGTATATAGGTATGATAATAAACATATAAATATCTAAAATAAAAGAATATTTTATTAGACAATTTTAGCTTTACATTTAAATTATCACAACATATTTTATTTAATAATTTATTTTGTTTGCTTATAAATGTTCCATAGGAAAATTGTAGCAAATTAATATTTTCTTTTGTATGATTTATATATATGTATTGTCTTTCAGAGACAATAGATAAATGACTATTTTTTTGTGGTTGAAAAAGAATGTCTAATGTTTTGCATCATCTTATCATTTAAACAACTATAATATACTATGATGCTTTGATCTAAATTATTATAGTATATTTATTGTCTTATTATTAATTTTTGCAAATAAAATTATTATTATTATTCATTAAATTCAAGTTAAGAGACTTATTCAAACTAATAAATATATGATATAACAATCATGATCTAGAATATTATTGCAAGCATAAAATATAAAATCTAATTAACATATAATATAAATTTTATTATTGTATTGAAGTTCAATAGTGATTAAAAGTGAGACTGTTTTATGCATATCCATTGGCATACATCAGTTTTGTTCTTTCATAGACCAAACCCTTTATTTTAATAAAACTACTCACAGATTTAATTTTTGAAAATAAATATCTGGACCCTTCAACAATTTAGTTATTATGATTATGCAGTATTAAAGTTTAAGACATCTTCATATTAGGACACAATTTATAGTTTGATCTATACCATTATCATTGTGTCTTCATCATACTTTTGCCTATGAAACATAAATTTATTCTACTGTAAATACGTTAACATATGTATTTAATTTGTTATTAATAATGTTATTTTTATTAAAAAAGTTCAATCTATGTATTTAAAAAGTTTAAAAAGAGTTTGAATTTTACTAAAGACATTTAACAATTAATATTAGACCGAAACAGACCAACATATATTAAAATGGCAAAATCACAACTTTCATACAAATATAAATGTATTATTTGTTTTTATTACACAAATATTTATATGTAATATTAATATCACCCATGTTATTTATAACTTTTTACAATGCCTTTTTGCAATCCACTATGGACAGTTTCTTTTGTAGGTTGTATAAAATATTGTACAAAATAAAAAAGAACATAGATGATATTAACATTATATGGATTTGGCAATGCAATAAGAAAATTAAAGTTATAATATTTATATGTAATATAATGAGCGTGCTAAGAGCTTTAAAGCATTTAAAAATTTCTATCTCTTGCTGCATTTATCAGAAAAGCTTGTTCAGAGCTAATAGCATGCACATTATATTACATTCACA
The DNA here is from genome assembly GCA_028023455.1 of Epiperipatus broadwayi. NCBI lineage: Eukaryota > Metazoa > Onychophora > Udeonychophora > Euonychophora > Peripatidae > Epiperipatus > Epiperipatus broadwayi. The sequence continues at coordinate 329,212 of JAQFVV010006454.1, read as the reverse complement.
AAGCAGGCTTATTAAGTCAAGTCATGTGATGTACGACTTGATTTTCTTTAAATAAAATATTTATATATAATTATAATTTTTGATGGCTTACTCTTACCTATTGAAATAAAAGAAAAGTGTGTTTTAATTTTAATATTATATATGATTAAAAAGTAAACGAATTTATTATATTCTTCTAATATTTTAAAAATTATGCTTACCATTTTAATTATTTTCACTGTATTCATTATCTTTGTGATATATAGGGTATATGAGCACACACATTCACACGACCCACCACTCTCCACACTATCTCATAACACTGATACACTTGAAAATGTAAATTAGCTTTTAGTTCTTTTAATTGTCTTGTATTTAACAACTATATTTACGGTTGTAATTTAATACCAAAACAAAAAATGATGCTGAGAAAACATGATTTTTGTAAAAACTTAATGCTCTTTATCAGTTATTATATATTATTAATAAACATTATTTAATAAAAGAAATATTGAGTTATATCATTCTTATTATTATTTAAAAAAAATAAAATCTCATTATTGTCTAATACCAAATACAAAAAACAAAAAAAACAAAAACATAATTGACATATTTCCAAAACTTTACATAGTCACATCTAAATTGAGAAGTGGTGTGATTTTACAATTGCTTTTTCAGTGTTATTCTACCATCAATATCTTTTTTTTCATTTCTGCAGCAAAATCAAATGTATCTAATACATATTAAGATTTCTACTTAATTAGTTAAGCATTAAATATGAATAATTAGAAATTATTCATAATAAAATTAGAAAGGTTGCTTATGCACGCATATATATATATATATATATATATATACACACACACGCATATGGTTTTAATTATATACGATGAAAGACTAAATATTTAAAGAAATATATAAATATTTAAATACACTAAAAGTAAATAAATATTCTAATACATTTAAAAACATGTCTGTATAATAATTTACATTTGAATTCAATTTTTATATTTTCTCAGCGGAATTCAGAATTTACTTGTAATAATTCAGCAAAATTGCGAACCTTGAAATAATGAAGTAAAAGAAAATCAATATTTTGTTAGATTTTTTTTTCTCACTACATATAAATATAATTGTATTTAAAATAAATAAGTAAATAACATAATCCATATCTACAATATGTATGTTCGTATATAATTATTATTTTGCTAACAAAAATAGCTGTCACAGTAAGAAATAAATTTGGTTGAAAGTTTGAATTCGTAACTAAAAAGACTTCCAGCTGGACATAATTGATGGGTATACAGAATGACGAATACCCAAGCCGTCTTTTATGTTAAAATTTAAATCCACACAAGATGTTGATATCGACATTTATACTGATTGATAAAAAACAAACAAAAAAATAAATAAATGTCAGACTAAAAAATGCAAAAAAAAAAAAAAGTTTAATAAACCATAAACAAAATAAAATAATAATAAAACACATACATCCTAATTTGATAGAATATTCTGAGTAGCAAAAAATAACTTTATTTTACAATAAGATCAAATTATACTTAGATAAATTTAGAAATACACAATTTGTAGAAGGAATTATTATTTTTTCAACAGAGATGAGTTAATAAATCAGTAGCATGCTACAATAATAGGGCTTACAGACATTCCGGTCTTTTGTATTGTCTTGATTTGGACCTCAAGTCTTTGTATTAGGGTAAAAGATTTCGGACTATTGAATATCTCGGCTTACTAAAAGTAATAAAAAGAAACAATTATGAAAATTGGACATTTTTGTTTGATGTGATGCAAAAAATTAATTGTTAAATTAATTTTAATTATTATTGATAATACTGAATTAGTATAATTTTATTTTGTTCAGTATTATATCTAAATATCCATAGTTATTTAAAGCTGTCATTCATTGAACTACTGCGTTGGGAAGCCTGAAACCATAACCCGAGTATGTGTTATATGATTAAAGGGCGATTTCCATTTGACCTACTATTTTGCATGCAAATAGTCAGAATCTGTATTGAGTTAGATATTTTTTTTAAAAGGAGATTTATTGAGTATAAAATGTTTTACAAGGTAAATATTGATTTACATATTGTAATATGGAGATTTGAAATGACCTATTGAATTTTTTTGTCAATAGTATTTCCAGGAATTGATCAATCTGTGGAAACTCAAAGCATTAATCCACGAGAAGATTTACCATTAAAGACAAATGAATATGACAATTAAGAATTATTTGTAAAGTTTAGAATTTAAATATGAATAGCATTTTAGGAATACAATATTGGGAAATTCACTTTGGATAGATAAGTTGAGAATAGGAAAACACTTGGGAGATAACAACATTGGAAATAATAAATTGAAATAGGATGAATCACTTGCAATTAAAATCATTAGACCCAACTGCAGCTTACTTTGCAATAATACTAGGATAAAATCATTTAAAACAATAACCTAAAAAACCACTATGAATAAGGTTTTTTCACCTTCTTGTAAATGAGAAAATCAACGTTGGTAACAATCCTCACAGCACTCTCATCCAAGCCCCCCACAAAAGAACCAGGATTTAGGCATCTGGGGCCCCTTCTAACAACCAGACTATCTCATCCAATCAGCAAAGTTGAGTGTAATGAAAATTTTAATTAAAAGGTACAGTTAGGAATTATTTGTAAAGTCTAGAGTTCAAATATGAATAGTATTTTAGGAGTACAATATTGAGAAATCCAATTTGCAGTAGATAAGTTGAGAAATAAAGAAAACACTTTGAGATAATATAAAATATGGACTAAATCAATCTATTATTCAGTTCTTCCAAATGACCTCCGATATCTTCACAAGAGAGCAATTCTGAATAATTTGGAAAAATTATGAAAAAAACTAGGGAGAACAAGAAAAAAAAATCCAAGCTTCAAAATGTCTCTTCTGAAAACTATTCGAATCCATCATGAAAATTACATGAACAGTAAAAGTCCAGCCCTATCAATAACAATATTGGAAGTAATAAAATTAAATAAGGTGAAACACTTGCAATTAGAATCATGAGGCCGAACTGCAACTTATTTTGCAATAATGCACGGATAAAAACATTTACGATGATAACATTAAAAAATTTCCAAAATTAACATTATTTTTCCTAACTTGTGAATGAGAAAAACCAACATTGGTAACAATCACCATGACACCCTCTTGCCAGCCCCATCCCTCAAAAGAATTAGGACTTAGGCACCTGGAGGCCCTCCCAACAACTGGACTCTCTCATTCATTCAATAAAATTAAGTGAAATGAAAATTTTTATTAAAAGGTAAAATCTCTGTAGAAATCTTTTGTAATTTTAATGGCTACCATATATTTAGATAGCACTTTTAGAAAAGTTAAAATTATTCTTACTTGTGATTACATTGTTGATATAGCTTGTATATAAAAATAGCACTAAGAAACTCCCCTTTTTAATAGGGATAGTTTTAGAGAAAATTAATTCTCTAAACTAGAAAAAAGAGAATAAAATGGGGAGCCAGAAACAAAGTTAACTGGAGTCCATGGCTCCCTCTAGTGTTCTGTATATATTTATTGTTATTCTAGGTCACAATATTTAATATTCAATGTTATTTATGATACTAATATCTGATATAAAATTTTTTATTAAAATTTTGTAAAATTATGTTTTAAATTAATATTTTTAGAGCAATGAAAACCTCAAAAATTCACTGCAAATATTTGAATAAAAAAGGATGTGAAGAAATGAGTATCCATTCACAAGAAAGGAAAAAATTAAAAATAAAACCTATTGTCAGAATTCCATTAATATTTTAAGCATTGGTAATGGAGGGATTGTTGATTTAAAAGATCATATAAACATTCGAAAACTTAAATCCTTCAGTTGCACTCATGATTTGGTGAATAAAAAATACAATAGCAAAATTATCTTTTATATATCATAAAATTAAAAAAATCCTAATCGTTTCCCTAATCAAAATAACTAAATAATCTTATACTTAAGGTTTCCAAAGTTTCAAAATTAGAAAAAAAAAGTGCTTCAGTTGAAACAATAATGACAAGTTTATTTAATTAAGTTCTCAAAACATAAAAATATGATTATTCAAAATGTTCATTTTTTGTACTTACATCAACACTATGAAACATAAATATTTACAGATATATATAATGTCCACTCCATACGTTCTTGTCGTTGCAGCTGTTATTACTATGTGTTTATTCATATAGTATACGAACATGGATGGGCTGCTCACCAACACACATTAGCCAGCATGGTGAGTTTATTGACTTTTTACCTCTGAGTTTAAGATCAAGAAACACCATGGTCTTTCTTCTCAGTGCCTGATAAGGCAGAATGAATGTTTGTGTAAATGATAAATATTTTTCCAATACATATATACAATTATGACAAACAAAAATAAAGCATGGCCCTTATTCCCAGGAGGCTGTAAAGTCACCAACCAAGGCAGCAGTTGGTGGCCAAAGATGGAGGTGGTAAGAATCCCCTGATTGCAGACCCAGGCTGCCATTTGATGACAACTTTTTATTTAGGTACTTACAACTGCAGAACACTTCCAAGTGAAGGAAGTTTGCAAGAATTAGAAGAAGAACTCTCTTATATTAAATGGGATATTATTGGACTTTGTGAAGTTAGAAGAAAAGATGAAGAGACAATTGATTTAAAAAGTGGACATATATTCTATTATAAAGGCACAAATATTGGAAATACAAGTGGAGTAGGATTCATTATAAATAAAAAGTGGAATAACAATATTGTGGAGATTGATGGTGTATCAGAAAGAATGGCAAGATTAGTTATACAACTTAATAGCAGATACCAAATGCAGATAATTCAGGTTTATACCCCAACAAGTTGTCATAGTGATGAAATAGTAGAAGATTTTTATATGGATGTACAAAATGCTTTTGATCAGAGTAAACAACATTTTAAAATTGTTATGGGAGACTTTAATGCTAGAATTGGTAATCAAATGAAAGATGAAAGTGCTGTAGGTAATTTTGGTTATGGTAATAGAAATGAGAGAGGACATAGACTTGTGGAGTTTGCAGAAAAATAAAAACTTTGTATTATGAATTCTTTTTTTTGAGAAAAATGTTAAAAGAAAATGGACATGGAAGCATCCAAATGAAGGTAAAGCAGAATTGGATTATATTTTGACTAAAGGGAAATATATATTTCAAGATTGTAATGTTCTTAATAGATTTAACACAGGAAGTGATCATGGATTAGTAAGGTACAAGATACGTGTTAATGTAAAACTAGAAAGACAAAAATTGTTAAGAAAAACAATATTTACAGTTGATAGTCCTAATTTTCAGAAACATTCTAATGAATATAAATTAGAACTTACAAATCGGTTTCAAGTATTAGTAGATTTTGAACATGATTCAGATTTGAATGAAATTAATATGAAAATAACTGATACACATTTAAAAACTGCAACAAAGATAGCTGGTAGAAAAAAGCAGCAATTGACCAACAAAATTTCTACTGAGACTAGAGAATTTATGAAGAAAAGAAGAAATATGAAGTTATACAAAAATGATGCATTAAAAAGATTTGAATATCTCGAATTTTGTAAAATGGTGCGGAAAAAGAGTTGAAAATGATATAAGAAAGTATAACTGTGAACTAGCAAGAAAAGCTGTAGAAAAAATAAAAGTCTTAAGAATGTAAAACAACATTTTGTTATTGGTAGGAAATTTATATCTGCAATAAGAAAAAAAGATGGAATTATTACTAAAAAGAGAGATGACATCATAAAATTCGTAGAAAATTTTTATCAAGAATTATATAGTAATGAAGAACAAGTACCTCCTATATCTATTACATCTTCCGAATTACCAAGAATTCTAAATGAAGAAGTGAGAAATGCAATTAAATGTATGAAGAAAGGAAAGGTTTCATGTAATGATGGAATTATAATTGATATATTAAAAGAAGCAGGTGAAGAAACAGAATTTTTTTTTAGCAAAGTTATATAACAAATGTTTTAATGATAAAGATGTACCAGATAATTGGAAGAATGCAGTAATAATATTAATATTTAAAAAAGGTGATAAAGAAGATATTAGAAATTACAGACCTATCAGCCTTTTATCAGTTTTATATAAAATTTTTACTAAGATAATTACAACTCGTCTACAGAGAACATTGAATTTCCACCAACCAAGAGAACAAGCTGGATTTAAAAGTGGTTTTAATACAGTAGATCATATTCAGGTACTGAGAGAAGTTATAGAAAGAAGAAATGAATATGAGTTGTCATTATGTTTTGGATTTGTAGATTATGAAAAGGTATTTGATTCTATAAACATTTCTTCAGTGATTAAAGTATTGGATCATCAAGGTATAGATCCAGGATATTGTCATATTTTAAAGAATATTTATAAAAATGCAACAGCAACAATTAGATTACATAATGATACTGGGAAAGTCAACATTGAGAAAGGTGTAAGACAAGGTGACTCCATATCTCCAAAACTTTTTACAGCAGTGTTGCAAGAAGTATTTTGTGGATTAAAATGGGAAACTAAAGGAGTGAAAGTAAATGGAGATTATTTAAGTCATTTAGATTTCGCAGATGATGTAGTTGTTTTTTTGCAAATAATGCTTCAGAGCTGCAGGAAATGTTGCAGGAGTTATCAGATGAAAGTAGGAAAGTAGGACTAAAGATAAATGTTAAAAAGACTAAAGTAATGTTTAATCGATTTGCTCAAAATATAAAAATAAAGATTGATTATGATGAATTAGAAGAAGTTAACAGTTACAAATACCTTGGTCAGATTATTAATACAGATGAAAATGTAATGGAGAAAATTATTCATAGAATTAAACTTGGTTGGAGTGTTTTTAATAGAAATAACTTGATACTAAAAGGAAATATGCCTATGTGTTTGAAAAGGAAGGTTTTTAACAAATGTGTTTTACCAGTTCTTACTTATGGATCTGAGACTTGGACACTCAATAGAAGAGCAATACAGAGACTTCAGACCACTCAAAGAAGTATGGAGAGATGTATGTTGGGAGTAACAAGAAGAGATCGAAAATGCAATGTATGGGTAAGAGAACAAACAGGTGTTACTGACCTCATTGAAAAAATTAAAAGATTGAAATGGAGTTGGGCTGGACATATTGCTAGAAGAGATGATAATAGATGGACAATTGAAATTTTAAACTGGAATACAAGAGTTTGTAAAAGTCCCAGAAAGAGACCACATGTGAGATGGATGGATGGAATAAGAAAGTGTGCAGGGGCGATGTGGAGAAGAAGAGAAGCTAAAGATCGGTAAAGATGGATTAAACTTGGAGAGACCTTCATCCTGCAGTGGATTGACAATGGTTGATAATGATATATATATATATATTGAAGCAGTCGGATCTGAGTTCGATCCTAGCTTCATGTTATTTACCCTAATACTAACCTTAAATTTCCGATGCAATGGGGCTTTATACGTTCAATCCACGCTAATTTCCATAAGGAATAACTTGTTTCAAATACGTAGTAAAATTAATTAGTTTAGTTTAAATTGGATCGATTCTCTAAATAAATTCATGATAAAATATTCATGAATTTATATATATTAAATTGCGTGGATTGTGCGTATATATATTTGTAAATATTAAATGTATATAATTGTTCGAAAGTTTCATTGCGTCGGGAATACATTTTTTTTTGACTTTTAAATAATTTGTAAAGTTTTGCGATTAAAAGCTACATTCCTTCCAAAGGCTTTCAAATTCTCAAAAACAACAGTAAAGTTTTATTAATTAAAAAAGATAAGAATTCAATTTTTAATTAAAATCATTTCAGACTTTTAAGAATTCATTTTCTAATTAGGGAAAGGAATTCAAAAATTAGTTTGAAAGCCTTATCGAAGGAATGTTTCTGAAAACAACTAATTATAAAAAAAAAAACCAGATTGATAAGAAAATGAGCGCTAGCCGGAGGCATCAGTGAACAGTAGATATATAGCCCTGAAAAGTAAAGAAAAAAAGACTAGCTTTGTTCTAGAGTAGTGCAGTGAACTCTGTGCGTATAAAAATTGTATTTCATCATGATAGAGGGCTAGAACATCAGGAATCTGGCTATGGTTCCTAAAGTCCTGAGAAATCTTCAATGGAGCTGCTGAACCTTTTTCCGGACCGATCATTCTGCAAAAATTATGAAAGCTACTAAAATACTGTTCCAGTAGTCAACCAATAATGCCTACGTTTTCAACAACTTGGAGGTGTAACTTAAGGACCAGCGGAAGGGGTAATATATTTCTATAATGAACATTAAACTTTCTGGCCAGTTCGAACTTTATTTTACACTCCTCCTATTTAAGAGCTCTTTATTATTTAATGTAAAAATCTTTATAAAATGCTTTATATCTCATAAAGTAATTGCTTTAAGAAATTATTGTTATAGAAATAATTAGATGTAATAATTTAAGTAGGGTAGCTTTGTATCAAAGAGGTAAATTTTATAAAGGTTATTTGAGTGTTGACTACACTGATAAATTTGTTAAAAGTATTTTATTTAATAGTAATAATATTTGTAATGATGTAAAGAATAAAGAAAAATATGATTGTATTACTTTTCCATTTAAATTGGCTTCTTATTAAATTGTATGTAAAATAGTAATTTGTTTGGAAATAAAAAAATGTTTGGAAAAGGGATATTACCTTGAATAAATTATTAAATAATACAAAGGAAAATTTTGTTAGAAAGACTATTCCTGGAGTAGTGTATATTATCCCTTGTTTTTGTAAGAAGGTATATGTAGATCAGAGTAGTTTGAGCTTAAATGAAAGAATAAATGTACATAAAAATAGGTTTAGAAATAAATATCTTAGTTCTGCTTTATATATCCTGAAAAAGATATAGGCCACACTATTACTTTTGATGAAGCTAAGATTGCCTTCTTTTAGAAAAATGAAATAAAAAGAAAATTAAAGAATCTCTGATTGTGAAACAATTAACTTAATTAAAAGTCCTTTTAACATTAAGACAATATGGAAAGTAAGTGGAATTGTGGTTAAGGTTAATTTAAATGTATTGTTATTTTGTAGTTCTTTACACTTGAGAAGTCTGCTTGTAGTAGTCAACCCATTGTTAGTGTTTTATAGTTTATTTTCCTGACAACTCTGATTGAGTTATGAATTTGGGGTAGTTTTGATTACATAATATGGTCATTGAAAAAATCATTTGAGTTATCTTCTTGCAATGATGTTATTTAAGCTACTAGATAGTTTGACAAATATATAGAAAAACATACGTATAATGTATTTTATCAATGTAAATTTAGAAATTTTAAGAAAATTTGCATTTTAAAAGAATAGTAAGCCTCTTTAAATACTAATACACCATCCTTGGGTCAACAATTAATTTGAAAAGAAGATTTTTGTTACTTTGATACAATCTCATATTTCAATTGAAATAATTTAATTGTATCTTGTAGATGAAGAGAAAATCATTTTGTAGACAATATACCTTGCTCTTTAAATGTTCCATGGTTTCCAAAACTATGAAGTAATTTTGTTATTTCAAGATCTTATGATACTGGTGTTACATACTTCCAGAGATTACATCAATATTTTTGTTGCAAAATTTTAAATTTTTCTATCTTTAATTGCAAACATATATCTTGTTTTGATGTAGAAACTATTGATTTTATATAGTAATGTATACTGCATTAAAAGTGGATTATAAGTTGACAATGATTTATCTTTCTATTTCATTTATTTTAAAATTTTAAACACAAACAGACAAAACTATATATATATAACAAAAAATAATTTATGAGTGAATAGTGTAAAGTCAGATGATGTTATGTATTATTAATTAAGATGTGTATTGCCTTCTATTTACTACGTTACTTAATATTACTTAGTAATTATCACGTGATTTTCTTATTTAATATAAAGCATTATTTGTCATTACATATATGACATTTTCTCTGTTTCTATAAAGTTTTATTCTGTAAATAAAAAAACATTAGTCATTCCAAAAATTCAACTTATGTTTTTGTCAATATCTATTGAATTGTTGTGGGAAAAACATATTTGATCTATTAATTTTTGTTCTTACTTTATACATTTTGTTTTTAGTAAAATAATCATCATATTCTTATTTAAAAAATAATCTGTTTATTGATTAGAAGTATAAGAAATTTTAGCACATAAACAAACTGAATAGGTTGTGATTCATAACTTTAGCTAAATTGTCTGCACAAAATATGATTTTACTCAAATCTGAATTATTTTTTAAAATTTTATGACTTAAATATGATTTGGAAATTTGTATTTACATACAATGAAAAATTTTATAAAATTAAAAGTTTGCTCATTTAGTTTTGCAAAGTAGAAGAAAACCAAAAAAAGTAGTAATGAAAAGATACTTATTTCATTGTAATGAGTATTAGAAAACAAAATGGACTGCAGTATAAATTTTACTATAACAAATCTTGATGTATTAAATTTGATTTATAATACCATGTTCAATCTTGGCATCCATTTTTAGTTGTTAATAAATACTCAGCTATTAGTAATGTTAGAATAATAAAATCATTAACTGGAAGTAATCTACTCATTATTTTACTATTTTTTAATATTTCTGGAAAAGGAATATTATTTTTTTCCTGCAATGAATGATTTACGATTATATATATATATATATATATATATATATATATATATATTAATTATATATATATATATATATATATATAATTAATGGTAAATGCAATATTATAATCTAAATTCTTTTGTAGCGCTTTCAATTTTATGGTAATCCTCATCAGCTTTAACTGAATTTCAAATTTTTTAAACTTAATGTTATGTATAAATATGGCCATACACAGCATATGGCAATATACCTAACATTAAGTTTAAAAAAACTGAAATTCAATATATATATATATATATATATATATATATATATATATTATAATGAGTATTATATTTTACATTTATATGAGGCAGGTTTAAAAGATTAACCGAAAGTACTTCTGCAGATTTAAGGATTGTTTGTAATAGTTTGTAAACTGTTAAAGTTATTAATTCAATTACAATTACAATTTTGTTTTTAATTAACAGACATTTTATTTATTTTACATACACACACACACACACACACATATATATATATATATATATAATGTCCATTAATTAAAAAAAAATGTAATCATAATAAAAATAACAAATTTAACAGTAATAAACTATTATAAACAGTCTTTAAATCTTCAGAAGTACTTTTGGTTAATTTCTTAAACCTGCTTCAACTGCCATTAAATTTAAAAAAAACAAAAAAACAAACAAAAAACAAAAACAAAGTGGAAGGAAACATCATCAATTCAAATCCCATGAATCCCCTATTTTAATGTCTATTTATTAAATGCATTTTATTCCTATTTATAAAAATTGCCTTCTTAATTTTTTTTATTATGGTTTCTATCTTCTTGAAGAATTTTCACACTTTTAAAATGAAATTTAAATTTATATTTACATGTTTTTTCATGATGAAATAATAATAATAATAATAATAATAATAATAATAATAATAATAATAATAATAATAATAATAATAATAATAATAATAATAATAATAATAATAATAATAATAATAATAATAATAATAATAATAATAATAATAATAATAATAATAATAATAATAATAATAATGGTGATTTAATGAATGCTTCAGCTTTCTTTGATCATGAAAAAACATGTAAATATAAATTTAAATTTGATTTTGAAAGTGTAAAAATTCTTCATGAAGAGAGAAACCATAATAAAAAAAAATTAAAGAAGCAATTATTATAAATAGGAATAAAATGCCTTTAATAAATACCCAAACTGCTCACATTAAAATAGGGATTCATGGAATTTGAATTGATGTCATTTGCTTCTAATTTTTTTTAATTTAATGGCAGTTGAGGCAGGTTTAAAAATTAACTGAAAGTACTTTTGAAGATTTAAAGACTTTATAATAGTTTATTATCATATATATATATATGTGTGTGTGTGTGTGTGTGTGTGTGTATTTGTAAATTGTATTTCTAAAATTGAATGCTATTTTATTGTGTTAAAATGATATATTGCTATAAATGACCATGCTTATATATTATTGTTAAGGTTACCAGAATTGTAAATATCATATTTAGGATAAGAGAGGAGAGTTTTATGTTGCTACCTCATACCAAAGTCATATCTGAGAAAAAATAGAAGCATAAATTAACCAGTCAGCTGTTAATTACATTTATAAATTATCCTGGTTTAGATATCATTGTAATTGCACCATCTCACAACTAAAATTCATCATATATTTTTCATTTTATGATTATTTTATAGTAAATTCAAAATTTAAAATGTAACATTTTAGTTCTGTATTTGGCGATATATTTTAAAAATAAAAATCAATTTTCATTGTCATGTATTGATATATAATCCAGCCACTTTTCTCTGGTTGGATGGTTGTCAACTTCAGCCATTTTACTTCAGGTATTTCTCAACAAAAAGTTTTATGCTTTTGTAATCGATTTTCAACATAAATAAATACATTTATTGAATTTTTTTTCCATTCATAATTAAGATTTTACATTAATTTATCGAAATATAAAGTTTGATTCAAAAAATTTTAAATTCTCCAAGAAAAATAATCATGGAAAAGTGAACAAACTTGACCATTCTTCAAGATAAGTGAATAATGTTGTCCACTAATGACCACAATTTGCATATCAATGACATTCATTGATAAAAATAAAACACAATTATATTTCATAAATATTTGTGGATTTTATGATTACTTTTTAAGAGATATTCACTAATAAAGTGTCTAGATTTAGATTTTTATTTTAAATATTTAATTTTATGCCAAGTAAATACAACAGAAATGAATAATCAGAGATCATAAATTAAAAAAAAATGGAAAAAGTCACCAGCATTTATGTAATGATTGGTTGAAATATATTTTTTTGTTTTACCACTGGCTATTTTTCAAATGTTTTTCTTATATTTTTCTTCAGTTATTAACATTATTTTTAATTTTTCATTACATTTAACTACTTTGAATCTAAAATTATTGATTTTTAGAAGCTGAACTGAAACTTCTGTTTAGTTTAGATTAATATTTTATGAATAGAAACACTAAAAATGTAATTGATGAATAAAGGTTCTCAGATTTATACATAATGGACCATTGCAATTATTATACAGACTTCATAAAAGTTGATGAAATAAGTTAAATGGTTTATAATAAAACAATAAAGGTACATAAAAGTAGATTTAGAAATAAATATTTTAGTTGTGGTTTATATATTGATGAAAAAGATACAGGTCACACTATTAATTTTGATGAAGTTAAGGTTGTCTTCTTTGAGAGAAATGAAATAAAAAGAAGAATTAAAGAATCTTTATTATTAAAAAAAATATGATTCTGAAGCAATTAACTAATTTAAAAGTATTAAGGGTATATGAGAAGAAAGTGGAATTGTGGATAATGTTTAATTTAAATATGTTATTTTGTAGTTCTTTACATTATTTATATATATATATATATATATATATATATATATATATATATATATATATATATATATATATATAAAACGAAGATTTGCACGGTTAAATATATAAAATACATATTTATGGCGTTAAAACTTTAATATCAATATACTGTGACTGTCCACAGCATCCACAGAGTTATAAAGGTACAAAGACGGTTGTAGAGCGCCACAATCAAACCAGTGATTGCAGTGCCTCACAACCGTCTTCTACCTTTTATAACTCTGTGGATGGTTGTGTGAAAGTAAACCAGTATATTGATATTAAAAGTTTTTAACACGGATGAACCCGCAAAATATGTATTTTATATATATATATCAAAATATTAATATATAACAAACTAACCAAAGGAAATACATATAAAAACAAAAAAAAAAGACTTATAAATCCAATAAATAATATTATATTTCAACCAGAGGACTGGTTTTCATCAGAAAGAAAAAAAATACATAATAAAATGGCGATAATCAAAAATTATATATATATATATTGTGACCTTCCAGGTTGGCACCAGGAAGACATGTGGGAAATTCACATTGTGCCAATAGTGTCCAGAGATAACGATTAGAAAAAAAAAAGAATTGTGTTATAATTTAGTATTTTAAATTTAGTTAAAAATATTATCAAGACCTTAGTTGGGCATACCAGTCATTAAAATTTTAGATTATGTGTGTCTGATAGTAGAAGAGGAAGATGGACAATATCAGGGATCATTAGTATGAGAGCTAAATTAGTAGGGACATTTGTCTCTAAGGCCATAACAGGTGTTTGTTCATTGATTTTCTAACTCACTGTCTACTCCCATCCAAGATTTGACTTGTATGTGTGGGTGCATGTCCATTTCACCTCATCTCACACTTCATTCATATTTTACATTATTACTTATAATATCAAATTTGTAATAGCAGAATTCACATGCCACAGTGGACAGATATACACATATACCATTAATTAATATTTTTTATTTATTTATTATTTGCCAAAGATTTATTACATGAAATCTTACATTTAAAATTGTAAAAGTTATTTGTTTATTATTAGTTAGCATTTGTAAATTTAATATTTAATATTTTTTTCTCCAATATTCTATTACTAACATTTTTACAAGCAAGAAAATTATTGCATATTGCCAAGCTCATTATAACAAAAAAAGGAGGCGTAGTTCAGTTTTTTTCATAAGAGATTCCAAGTAGAAAAAAAACGGAAAAGTAAGAAGAAAGATACAATAGTTATGGAAAGTGGAATAATTTTCTAAAAAATAAGAAATAAGTGAACTAAATGTTGTGAAAATTCTCTACTATTCTTTTATGGATAAAATTCTCTCATACTACTCAGAATAGGAGTGTACACGGAGGGCTACATTTTAAAAAGTACCCAGCTCTGGCTTTTATCAGCTAATAATTTAGATCTACTTTGTTCAAGAATGCATGGATATTATTAAAAAAAATGTTAATTATAATTTACTATAATGTATTTATAATGAACAAATGATGTCGGGATTGTATAAATTACTAACAAAGAAGTAAACTAGAAAAAGTGTGCTGAATTTTTTAATGAAATGCCTTATGGACTCTCAGTTAATAAATTTTCTGTTCTTGCTATGCAAAATAAAATGAAAATGGAAAAAACTGTCTATTCTAACCCTATACATTAATAGGATAGTCTTATATACAAAATAACCTTACCATTCACATTTATAAAAATGAGTGATAGAATGCGTGACTTAATAATGTTTAATGATTAACTATAAGTGGTTTATAGAAGCATGGATAAAATAACTAACCTTGGATTTAAATGTTGTGAAACGTTTACTGAATGCTAGCAAACCAAAACGGAATAAAGTCACAAATTTTTCTTTGGATGATCTTACCGAATCGGATATTTTGTTTCGTATGACCAATAAGTGATTCCAATACACACAATGGCTGTATATAATATCTATTAGAAAATTCTAAGAACATTGAAAATTATTACAGCTTTTGTCAAATTTTACTTCAGCCTGCAGGAGCAATGTTTATATGTTTTTAATGTTGTTAATTGGTCATTATCATTGTGAGCTGCGCTTATATTTCCGTTTAAACTTTCAAGTCAGAACAAAAAAAAAAAATATTTTAATGATTAAATGTTCACATGTATCCCTTCCTATTGCCTATAATAGATAGGTAGATTTTTATGCTTGATGCAACTTATTATTATTGTTATTTATTTATATGCCTAATCTCCACGAGAACGTCTCGGAGATCTTGGTATAAAGTATAACAAGTTGGTAGTAATATTTTTTTTTTTTTGGTATTATGTTAAAAGAAAAATGGATATCCTTGTGCTCATGTTATAAGTTCAAATTAAATGCTTTAATATTATGCCCTAGTTAATAATAATAGATAGATGCATGGAGATATTTATGCCAATATGCTGAATAGTTAAACTTACTTGACTGTAGTGACTTTAAGGTGGAATTCAATATTCATAATTCTCACAAGTAATAATTTCGTGTAGATTTAATTATTATTAATATGACATTGTATTGTTACAAATGATTTAGAAATCATTTGATATATGATCGTATGTTCGCATGTGTGTGCACGGTTGTAAACTATTTACCAAATTTGTACTTTTCTTTTTTATCAGTTTCACTTTCGTGCCGTATGTTAAAGGAAAATGAAGAATTAAAAGTTTGTCTGCTTATAGATTCGTTTATATATGAAATGCGTTAAGTATATTTGGATGAAAAAGCAGTTGAAGACTAATTTTGATATGTGGATTGAGCAATGCTCTCCGTGGTTACTTATTTGTTGAGCCGTAGGTGGTGGTAGATTTTCTGGTTTAATAATATATGCTGAAACATTTATAGTTCCTAAATGAAGTGGCAAATGCCCCATTGATTGATGATAAGTCGGCTGATTTCCGCAACATTTATGTCCTAAAAGTTGGTAGATGTTTATTGAAGAGTTAAGTTTAATTTGGAGATTTTGGTTAACCCTCACGCGCATATATGTGAATGTTTATTTATTGTTACTCCCCTCTCCTTTTTCGTTATAGTCAGGCAATATATGTTGGTTGTAGCGGATAAACGTTTCATGGATTTCTATAAAATGCTTGAAATAAGATTATTTATTTAAATATTAGCTTGCAGCACCATCCGTATTTTAATAGAGATATAATTAATACATGCTTTGTGTTTATGATCTTATATATGCACATACATTCGGAAATATGATTAAAATAGAGATCTAAAAAGAAACCATCCATAGAATTGTGAGTTCTGAGTAACTTGACAGATTATGGTACATATTGTCATTATTTCATTATTATCCTTATTAATTCATCCTCCCAATATGAGCATAATAGTATATTATAAAAATTATCTTATTTAAAGCTAATTTGATAAAATCAGTATTAAGTTTCTATTACAGATATGCATTTGTAGGCATATGGAAATTTTACTTTATCTAATAGAAATATAATAAAACTGTCACTTGGATTTATATAGCAAATATTAACCTAAAGATATCCAGAAAGTATCAGTTGATTTTTAGTACTATTTGTTTTGGCTTATTAAGAGCACAAGTGGGAATAGATGTATTAACATTGGATTGCAAATGTATAATTTTCTTTTATTGTTTATTATTGGTAAATGAGCAAATAGAGTGATAAATGTAAATAAGATAATATTAAGTGTACACAATTGTATAATTAATGTTATTTAATTAAGTATGTGGTTAATGTAAAGGTAATGTTAAAATCATCATCGATGTGTTGTAAAATAATATTTTCTTGTAATAAATGTTTTTGTGAAATAAGATCCCCTATGAACTGTTGTATCATATACACGTTCGATTGACCATTTCTACACACACATATGTTCAACATAATATAACTATAGAATTTATTAATTCGTCAGTATGTGCCATTTATTTAAACAGTACAGATTTAACAGATCTTAACATTGCAGTGCCAAAATATGTTTTTACTTTGCTTAGAATAGATGGTGATGTGGGGTAATAGGTACAGATCCATATCATTGACTATACTTTATTTATTGTAATGATTATCAATTTCACAGTAGCAATTATTAATTAATAGATGCTTATAATATAATTGAATCAACACTATATAATTGTTATTTCTAAATGCTTCTCTCATTCTCATCTGCATCCTAGATCACCACCATACCCTACAACACCCAACTGAGCTAAGCCATAGTGTAGTAGCAGCATAAGAGTCTTATCAATAGGCAGAGCTATGACACTTAAAAAAAAATAGGCAGATATGCAATAAATTATAAATTTATTCTATCTCGCAAAGAATTGGCACCGGGACATTTCTTTGTACATAAAGTGATAAGTGAAGAGAGCAGAGATTACAATATATATATATATAAGTAACATATTAGAGTGCTAAAACACTCTAAAATTTGAACTTTTTGTTGAATAATTTAGCTATGAGATTTTTCATGTATATAAATTTATATATGCAAACATCCCAATAAGACATATTCTTCACTTGTTTCTATATTTTATATTCATAGAAAATTTTAATTTTTAGAGTAATTTTTGGAAGCGTGTAAATCAAGACCAACCAGTTTATCAAGTTTTGGAATAGAGAGAATTAAACAACATCCATGTACTTCAAAATGTGAAGCAGATATTCAATTAAAGTAAATATGAAAAAGAAACAATTAATGATTTATATTTTGTTTTAAAAATGTTTTGCTATTATCTACTTATCTATTGATATTAAAACATTTTCCATAAATTAAGTCTTTTCTCTCTTATAATCCACATTTTTTATAGTTGAAAGTTATTCTAAACCCAAACTGAAATTCAAGAAAATCTAACTGTTTTAAAAAGAAAATTTATACAATCTCTATAATTTCCTTTTATTATGATAAGTATGACAAACACATATTAATATCTTCCATAAAGTACATTTATTACAATGATATCAAAGATAATTTGTAACAGGTTGATACAAAATCAGCAGTGATCTTTATATTCAATTTTTGTCTACTAATGTTCCATTGATAAATTTGAAAAATATTAGAAGATTATAGAAAAAAAATAAAAAGGATCATATAGAAAAAAAAACCTTATAAGATATCCTTGTAAGGTTTGATCACTTGCACATAATCTTGGCACATGTAATAGTAAACATGTAAACTATTACATTTTCTGCTATGGAGATTGCCAATCTTATGTGTCACACTTTGAATCCCAAATTAAAAAAAAAACGAAAATATCAGTATAATAGTACCAATACTGTTTTCCACAATATTTTATAACATTAGTATAGATGTTGATCAATATGAAAGTGGTATTGCTTGTCTTTAATGAGGAAAAATGGAAGATTTCATGAGTAAATAGTATGTTTCTTCAATTTCAAAACGATTTTGCAGAAAATCCAATACTGTTTGGTAAATATATTTAGTAGGATTATCATACAGAAGCTATTTTAAAATAAGCCATATAAGCAAAATTATAGCAACATTATAACTAAATAAATTTGGAAGTGATCCAAAATATTATTGCCAAATATAATTATCATGTATTACCTATTAGTTTCTTAAAATAAACATGTTAAGAAGAATATTGGTCATATTTGAAAATCGTCTATTTATGAACAAGGTGGATTGTATTTAAAAAGTTTAAGTAAAGTTTAAATTTTTTCTAAAGACATTAAATATTTAATATTAGATCAAAAAAGTAATCCAACATATACTTAATATATAAAAATGTCTTTCAATATAAATTATAATATGTGTAAGCTTTATTGATGTAAACTGAGTTTATGATTCTGTTTGGAAAACGGGTTATTTTTGGAAGATTCAAAAAATTTTTAAATACAAGGAAGTCATTAATTTACATCATAAAACACTCTGCAAAAATGACTTAAATGACCCTCCATGGTAATCAAAGTGTATGCAAAATTTTATAAAAAACAGTTATCTCATTTATTTAATATAGTTACAAATATGTTTCTGAAACTCCCAAAAATTCAATAATGTTGATGATATTACTTTGACTTCCCAAATTTATAAAATAGAAAGGTTTTTCAATAAAGATATAAAAATATTGGAAATCTATTCTAATGTTTGTGGCCTTGTACCTAATCTAATGAAGGTGATACTCTCAATTCCTTATCTGAATAACATAGAATAATTACATAATATAATATTAGAATGAAACATAGTCTTATCCCATGCTATTTAGAAATAATGAAGAATTAGAGAATAACTTATTTTTATCATGTAGCTATGTTTACAATGAAATCATTTTTTTAGGAATAATCTCCATGAAATGCTAGCTGTCATTAGATGGAATTGGTGATGCAAAAAAAAAAGAACTTCTTTATCATTAACATATTGTGTTTATGAATTATGTTTCCCTGCTTAGAAAAAAAAAGGTTCTATACTAAATTGGTGCAAGGTAAATTAAATATTAAGAAGAAAAAATATTACTGGTATACAATGATGACTATTTCTTTCCAGGAATTTTCTGTTGTTTCACATATCCATTGGCAGATATTAGACGAGAGATTTTGCCACAGAAAAAAGCATAAAAATTCTTAAGAAAATTTAACTTGCTGATAATTTAAGTGATAGTTGCATTAATTCACAATTACCTCAATTCAAGATCCCCTTTTTTGTAGAAGCTCTGTTGATAATCTTCAATGAAAGAATTATGGCATAAAATAAACTCGTTTTAATGTTTGAAACAAAATTCATTTTCCAGATTCAACAGTAAGTCAGATGGATATGATTTTTCTAGATACATATTTGTTTCAACATTTCATGATCATTACATTCCATTGAACCTGTCTTCATTATAAATAAAATTTGTCAGCCACAAATCTATGTAAACTTGGGCAAAAATAAATTCATTGAACACATAGTTAATGATTATCAAATCTGTAATGATAGTGTTAAAATTGAAAAAAATTATAAAGTCATTGGTGAATCTACCTTTTAGTTGAAATAACTACAGCGTTATCTGTAATAGTTTATTAAAAATAGTTAAACTATAAAAATATTCATATGTTGAAAATAAATAAACAATAATAAATAAATTAGCGGCACTATGTAAATTTTATACATTAATTCTTTCAAAAATTTAATTTATATAAAAATATATAGACTGATTTGAGATCACTCTTTTTATGATTTTAATTTGAACACATAATTAGATGACAGTTCTTTTCAATTAACAGTATATAATAATCATAACAACTGCACACTAAAAAATAATTTCTAAAAAAGATAACGAATATTCAATAAATTTATAAAATTTTCAGATATGATACGCTAATTATAGACATTTTATTATAAACAGAATAAATTTTAGCCGCTACACTTATAAAACAAATGTATAAAAAAAATCAGTAATTTTATTTTTTGTCTTTTGTTTTTTTTTGCTCTTGGAATTAAAATGCCCATTTTCATTTTCAAATGATTATGAAAACAAAGCTCATTAAAAATTAATTATAAAGATTTTAGATTTAAATCAAATTTTAAAAATGAGTTAAAATTAAAAGATATTACGATTCTGTAAAAAAAACATTTAAGTATCAAAAAAAGGAAAAAAAAATATTTATTGACATTTTCAAACGAAAATTGCCATATTATAATTAGTTATTATTATTATTAGTTGTTATTAAAATTTACAAAATAATGATTAAATATACAATATATGGTTGGCAATAAATCGATTAGTATTGAAAGTTCATACAACGTAGAATTCCATGTACTTTTTATATTATATTTATAGAGAGTATTTTGTGCAGTAAAATCACAAAATTGTAAAAATAAGAAATATTTTACCTTCTTTTATATATAATATAAACTTTTAATTGCAAATTATGTACAAATATTAACATATATACAGTGGTAAATTTTTTTATATATGACATAAAATGGACGGCTTATAAAATATAGTTGTTTTGACTATGGTCTGAAGGCAGATACAGCGATTCAATTTTAAAGTATAATTTATATTATTTTAAAATAATGAATAACTAAAAAAAATATTGTTTTTGTCAAATTTTTCTTATAATATTTCTGTATATACATATATCACTTTATTATTATTTTTAGAACGTTAAATTTTTGATATTAAAAATTACAGAACACCGAGCAAGCCAAATGTGTCTAATAGTGTGAATAATTTATTATAGCATTGTATGGATTAAAAAAATTTGATATATTTTCAAGCAGTTCTTTTAGATTAATTATTTGTATGTGAAATACGAATTGTTTTAAAGAAGAAAATTATGTACATGTTTAAAAAATGTGTATCACATCTTCTGGATGTCTATTACCTAAGATACATGTAGAACCCATATTTAATTAAAACGTTTAATAAGGAAGGTTTTTTGTAGGAATTGTGTTGAGTAATAATGTTATGCAAAAAATTTAGCCATGATTGAGAATGAGAAGCACACATATTTTAGAATCTGATAAAAGTTTTTGCACTTGGGAGGATTAATCATATATATATATATATATATATATATATATATATATATATATATATATATATATATATATATATATATATATATATATATATATATATATATATATATATATATATATCAGATCTTTATCTGAAACACTAATTAAAATTTGATGTTATAATTGTACAATAGATCTACATGCTCAATAGCATGATTAATATAAGAAATGACTTGCATATAGAAGATGAGCAAGTAATATTATAGGTGAACAATGACTTTGAAGATTGGATTAACTGTGTTTGCAATGAACATCTTAGCTCTGATATAGAATACAAATGATTGAAGATATATTAGATTAAGACCACGTTTTCAAATGGGAAAACAATTATTTGTAACTTATAGAAGATGTGATGATGATTCCCAGATATATAATTCTATCAGGGTCATGATAGTTTTACCAGTGCTCATTAAAAGATACATCCATGGACTATAGTAACCAAGTATTCAAACCAGAATAGCAATAACAATATAAATTTTTGCTATAGTGAAAAGCAATTTAGGAAGAAGACTTTTATTTTTGTATTGAACTTGTTTATGACCAGATGATTTAGATGATGGGTAATTGTGCTTTCAATAAGTTAATTCTAATTCTAAGAAAAGAGGAGTGTGTACCTGTGAAAAATTAAGATTGGTTGTGACTTATAACTATCTGCCACTTGGATGACTTACAAAATTGTGTTATAGATACTGTTAGGATTTCAGATTTGTTCAAAATCTAAAGAATGAGTGGAATATTTTTTAGGATTCTGAAGACTATTATGGCATCATCCATAAAATATATCACTTTAACAATAGTACCAAATGATAAAGAAAGATGACTTCTGCACACTGCTCAATCTCTTTGATCATGGGATATATACATATTGCAAATAATAATGAAGCAAGTGGTAAGCATTGTTGCACACCTTGGCCTTGTTTAAAAGGAGAATAGAGGAACATGCATTTTTTAGCTTGATGGATCTGTTTGTTGGAAAGATACTTTTCTATGGCAGTATTGTGGCTAGACATAAGTTTGCTTAATGTGTTAATTGAATATTCCCAGTTTAGCAGATAAAGGAAGCCTTAATGTCATCTTCACATGCAACATAATTTGTTAATTTATTTTGTTTTGCATATAATATTGATTCATTTGCTAGCAGAATAGCTTGAGATGTTCTGTGTGTTTTAATAGCATAATGTGGTAAGAAAAGTTTAGGAAGGTAGTTATTTAAAAATAATTTGTGCAAATACTTTTGATCAATATCTTCCAATATGATAATGGTCATTTACTGATGGATATAAAATTTTGAGTTTTTTCAAAAGCAGAAAATTACATTAGTGCATAAGATTAAATATGTGATATTAATCTGAACAAAGTTTATGATAATATTCATGTAGAATGGGGGAGATAATTTGTATGATTATAATTATTAACTGGATTAAGATAATTTGCTAATAAGATATGTCAATGTAAGTGCATAATTCAATCAACAAATTGTTGCTTTGAAAAGTAATAATATTCAGGATGATGCATGTTACAGAAGAGAAGAGTATAGATGATGATCAACTGCTTTAAGAGTATTTTTAAGTGAATAAGAAGTTTGATATCAAGGTTGGTACCAGAAATGAGTGTATTTTCTCTGAATAGATTTGAAATAACTTAATCATAATGGTAGGTTGATTTTGCATAATTTACTGTAGTTTTTGTTAGTGCTGACATATTATAGATTACTTTTTTAAGCCAAAATAACATGGTCTTGGATTAAAAACAGCAGTTAGATGTTTATCTTCACATTGCAGCTTGTGAATAAGGAGTTTTGCATCATTGAATTTTGTTATAACTTGAAAACTTGATGTCATCAAAACATTGTTTCATAAGGTTATTTGAATGATAATCTGTTAGTTGATCAGTACAACAATTATTTAGAATTTTTTTTTAAAATGTCCATAATTCCAATCAAAGAAAGATTCTGCAGGTGATAAAAATAATTACTGGCAATTAATATATTTGAGATATCATCACTAATTAATTTAAATCCATTAGTAAGTTGTCACTTGAATCACTAATTAATTTAAATTCACTAGTAAGTTGTCACTTGAATGTAAATTTATAAATAACTGGTTTATTTTGAAGGGCATTTTGTGTGAGAGTTATAAAGATGTGGTCAGGGAATGAAGCATTAAACAGGAAAATCGATGTTTTGGGATCAGTAGGAGAAACGAAAAGAAGACCAATAAGATAAAATCCTTGACTTCCAAAAAATGGCACATAATTTGGAGGAATGATTAATAGTAGTGTGTAGTAAGGCAAGTTGATTGAGCTTTAGTTTCAAAGTCAAGGGGAGATCATTAAAGAACAATTAAAATTACCACATATGATAGTTAAACCAAGCTTATGTAGAATTTTACTTTGGGTAATAAGAAGAGCATTTACAATGTCTTTTTGATTTTTGACATGACTATATTGCTATAAGATAGTATAACTGTGATTGGAAAATAAAGAAAATAATGATTTAATTAAATGGCATGAATATTATTTTCAATCATAATCAGTGGAAGTTGTGTACTAATAACAAACACACACTCCTTGTGCTGGTCTGATATTTGGCTTATATACAAATATGTATTTACTATTTAAAGTGTTAACAATGATTGTTTTGGACTGATAGAGTAATTTTTATTTTTGATTGACAAAAATATCAGCAAGGTGATTATTTAGAAGTTGATATAACTGTGAGATTTTATTGTATGAGTTAAACTTCACAAATTTATTATGACTATTTTTATGCTTAACATATTATGCTTTTGAAGAGTTATGTAATGTTTTTTTCTGGCATGTTTGTTGTCAGATATTGTAGCTCTTTTATTATTTTCATTAGCAGAGGAGATAATTTTATTAGGTGATTCACAATTTAGGTTTTATTTTTAGTTCTGAATAATTTTTAATGAATGTAGTATTTTGGTTGTGACACAGAACTGAATTCTGAGTATGACTAATATTCAAGTCCATAGATTGTTGTGAATGATTATAAATAAATGAATTTTAAGATTAATTCTCATAACACCAATGTACTGGTGGTATATCTGTTAAAGTGTTACTGGTACTGCTTCCTTGACTGGATTGTATTAGGTCAGATTATTGATAGGCCTTACTTGTGAATTATATTGCAGATAAGGTTTAATTGTTAATATGATAACTGATGTCTAAGGTGGGTATGCATTTTTAGAAGCTACAATAATCCAGGAAGTAGTCTTATGATTCTTATTGCACAAGTGACAAAGACTGTCATTTTTTCCACAACTGTTGTAATTACCAATATTGCATTGAGAAGCATTATGTCCAATTCTGGAACATTTGAAGCAAAGGGGTGAGTTGGTGACTCTTAAAACTAACAGTACTATACATTGACTATTTAAAAAATATGATATGGAAGATCATCTCATACTTCCAAGAGTTAGATGGAATTTTAAAATTTTGTGTTTGAAATAAGTTCTCTTGATGCGTTCATGACGTGAGCAATTTCATCTATATATTTGTTGTTCTTCTTTAGTAAAATAAGGAGGAGCATGCATGATGTGATCATGTACAATTTAATATGGATCTTAAGTTACATAACTTTTTAAAATTTAGATGCTTAATTGTATTTTCAGCCTTTTTAAGTTATTGGTTTGAAAAATATTCTAATGCTATAAATGATCTTGCTGAGAAAGTAGCTGTTGATTTAATCGGTTGCTAATATATTTCTGGATTTCTTCTAAATAATAAGATGGTGAAGGACAATATACTACTTATTGATTATCTATGGGTCATAATTTTATATTACACTAAATGGTAGGTGTGAAATTATTTGCAAATATCTTTAGCCAGTACTCATTTAATTTGTCAAGAATTCATGTTCTGACTTATTAGTTTCTTCATTTATTCTAAGACAATTAAAATCTAAAAATTTTGTATTGTTATTAGAACTACATATTATTTTTTTTTTGCTTGCTTGTTTTATCATATTTTTTTTTCTTTATTTTCGAGAGTTCCCTGGGTTAATTGCAACTGAAAAACTATTATCGCTGAGAAACGTTAGATATTTAATTTTCATTTCATATTTCGTGTACTAAAAATGATATTACTGAGTGCAACTTCATTATTTCAATTTTCTTTAATGTATTCCATTCGCTCACTCACACACCCTTACACGCCTGGTAAATTTTTTTTAGGTAACTTCAGTTGGGGCTATTATTTATGAAATTGGCATAACTTCAATATTGTTATTGGTTTTTGCGACAATTTTTTTTAGTGTTTTTTTTTACTATATTCTCTTTTTTAATTTCATGGAGAGCGTAAAGGTTAGGCAGTTTTTTATATTATCATTATTTTTTGTTTTACTTAAGGCTATGGCAAAATGCTTCGGGGTGGGGTGTAGTTAATCATTTGATTCTAAATTTATACCTTATTTTATCTTTTGAGATATAGTAGCTATTAAATTATAAGAATAAAACTATTTGGTAATATATTATTCATTTTCCCGTAACTGCCAAATTAAGCTTTTATACTGACAAATAGAGTTCCATTTAAAAGATAGAAGATGAAGTTAAGATCGAAAAATAAAAAATACTAAAAGTCTAAAAATATTTTTACAAATTTTAAACTATTGCTACTCATAGAATTAAACTTATTGATATTTATATAATTTCAGTATAAATAACTTAAAAAAACATCTTTGATGTAACTGAAAAATGTTTATAATAAGTAATTTCACGTTGATTAAAGGCATAATAAATATTTAGAATATTAATTCACTCTGAAAAATTAAAGTTAAATTCCTGGTTGTGGGTGATATATTGTTAATGCATTATTTTATTTAGGGTAATAAATAGCTACTGATCTACTATCTGATTTTGCAATTAAATAAGAGAGTATGACATAAAAACATTTGGATTTAAACATTTCAAATAAAGAACGTAAAGTAGCATAATATAAATAAAATGATTTGTATATGTCAAAACCAAAAATTTGAGGGACAAACTAAAGCAGGATGATGTAATGAAACATTTTATTTGGTTCCAATTCACATTGAATATTGTGGTTTCGGAATTGAACTTTCAATATTATGTATATATATTTCAAATTTACATATTTGTGATGGTTTGTTCATTTGAGTAATGAAGTGGTTTGAGTTCTTTTTTCATTTGGCATATTGAAGTGATTTCTTTCTTCTTTATAATCTAAAGCTGAACCATTTTTAGTGAAGTACAAACGAAGAAAAAAATCAATATGTGTGTCTGTGCATGTATAAAAAGCTGATGGTAATTAGAGTATTTAAAACACTATTACTTGAATCTGAATTTGAAGATGTATTTTCCTTGAGCTTAACTTTCTTAATCAGCAAAAACTTAACATCGTAATATATATATATATATATATATTATAACTCTGTGGATGGCTTGTGTGACCAAGTCGAAACGTCAGTATATTGATATTAAAAGTTTTTAACACGGATGAACCCGCAAAATATGTATTTTATATATATATATATATATATATATATATATATATATATATAATTATTTATCTTTTCAGCATATATGTGTTTAGGTGTATCAGTGTTATTAGATAGAGTGGAGAGAGGTGGGTGGTGTGAAAGTCTGTGCTCATATACCCTATATTACATATATATAGCCACAGGTATATAACAAGCCTGTGTTTCAGTTATTACATTATAGAGATGTCTGCCCATCCTTGCATATGTATTAAATGGATTATGTCCTGTACATGTGGGGTTCAGATTGACCTTAGGTCAACATGGGTGTGACAATAATCTCGGCCTCAGGGTGGCCTTTGAGCATTCCATCATCAGATTTTCAATTGGATGGACGGTTGAAGAGTTGGAGGGTGGAGTGGATTGAAGCCTGTCCATTAAACTATGAGGATAGTCTATCTTAATATATATCTGAGCACTTATACTATATATGCGTGTAAAGATGATAGTCTGGACCAACTGATGATTGCTGGTTTAGCATGAAATACATGTATTTGTGATTATTTATCTTTTCAGCATATATGTGTTTAGGTGTATCAGTGTTATTAGATAGAGTGGAGAGAGGTGGGTGGTGTGAAAGTCTGTGCTCATATACCCTATATTACATATATATATATATATATATATATATATATATATATATATATATATATATATATATATATATATATATATATATATATAGCCACAGGTATATAACAAGCCTGTGTTTCAGTTATAATTTGTTAGTATATATGATATGATTTAATGTAAAAGTTATAAACTTTGCATTAGTTCCATACTGTGTAATTAATTTATCTTTATCAACTTGTAAATATTGTTATAGTCCTCGTTGGCCTTTGGGCTAAGATAGTCATTAATCAATGGAATTTCTGAACCTTATATATAGGCTTGACTTACCCTATATTCCTAGAAAATTATGCATATGATGCACTGCCTTAAGTCATTAGTGTAATCTTTGATTATATGTATATTTATTTATTTATGTTTCTTTCATACTTGCATTAATTTGCCTATCATATTTTTTTTTTATTCAGCTCTTGCGACTATGTTATTGATCTAATACAGCTTTTGATTTTTCTATATACATGGTTTGCAGACCATATTTATATGTATTCATTGAAACTTTCTTATTGACATAATTTTATGTTATCATTGATTTCTCTTGTATCAACTCTATGATGTAAATAAAGTTTTAATTTTGAAAGTAAAGTTATAAATGCTAAGACATCATTAAAAAGATTGAAAAACTAAAACAATGTCCTTATGAAAAATGAAGTTGAGTAATTAAAAAAAAAAGAACGCATGTACACACACATACACATAACTCATGTATTATATTCAAATATATATATATATATATATATGTGTGTGTGAATGGGTTCATTAGGTAATTCTCTTTTTGTCAAAAAAAAAACACATAGCTTATTTCTATATTTTTTTTTATTGATGAATATTCATGATTATTGATATGCAGTAAATGTAATGTTTCTAATGTTTTTTTTTTTATATTATATGCGGCTTGATATCATTATTTTTATTAAATGTTTTTAACATATGAATTTTTATACAGAACAGGCTTTTTTCATACCTGCACTCCAATATGTAATATATAGGGGTTTGAACTCAGATTTTCACACGATTTTCAATTATCCACGCTATCTCATATTGTTGACACACTTGATCACACACATGTTGAAAAGATAAACAATCACCGATATATATATATATACATATATATATATATATATATATCATTAGTTGGTCTAGATTATTATCTCCACACATATATACAATCAATGCTTCAGTCTATATTAAAATAACCAATCTCCATACTTTAACGGAAAGTCTTTTATTCACACCACCCCGCATTGAAAATCTGATGATGGAATTCTATGAAGGCTCTGAGCATTCTATCATCGGATTGTCAATGAAATGGACAGCTGAAGAGTTGTAGGGTGGAGTGGATTGAAGCCTGTCCATTGAAGTATGAAGATTGGTTATCTTAATATAGGCTAAAGCATTGTTTGTATATATGTGTGGAGATGATAATCTAGACCAATTGATGAGTGCTGGTTTAGCATGAAAAATGGATATTTTTGGTGATTGTTTATCTTTTCAACATTTGTGTCATCAAGTGTGTCAGCAGTATGAGAAAGCGGGGATAGTTGAGGGTCATGTGAAGGTCTGAGTAAATGTTTGTGAATGCCATCATTATTTTATACATTCAATGTTTTTAATATGTTATTAGCCAGGCAAAACTCTCCATAACATAGTGCCACCCTGTACCAACCTGAGTAATCAATGGATGCCAGAAGGCTTGTTGAAAAAATCCCCAACTAATGCCTATTCATCCAATAAATCCCAGACCAGTTTCTGGATTTTGGTCTTCATCAGTGAGGAGCATTGGATCTGAGAGCACTGCACCTAGATCTTAGGATCTTATGCAACCCTCCAGAAGCCACCTTTTTACCTCTGTTTAATGACAAAACTATTTACCTGTTTAATAACAGTTACATGTTAGCATAGGAGATGGTGATCATGTGATATTTAGTGGTTTACCACCAATCTTGCCAATAGGATAGTAGTGTCTATGGTTGTTAAAAAGCCAAAGACCAAAATATATGGGTGCTGAACTGTTTTCAGACAAATATGACTATATAAGCTATAGAGATTAGATTGAAAATATTATTGTTTTCAATTTGATTCTCATAGTTTTGTAGTTAAGTAGAGATAAAAGGCAGATGCTGGAGGGTTGCAATAGATCCTAAGATCTAGGTGCAGTGCTCTCAGATCCATGGCTCCTCACTGATAAAGGTCACAAGCCAGAAACTAGCCTGGGAATATTGGATGAGTAGGCATTACATGTGGATTTATGCACTAGCCTTCTGGCACCCATTAATTACTCTGGTTGGCACAGGGTGGCACTACTGTATGCAGAGTTTTGCCTGTTTAATAACAGTTATAAGCTAGCATAAGTGACGGTGATCATGTGATGTTTAGTGGTTTAACACCAATCCTGCCTAATAGAATAGTGGTGGCTATAGTTGTTAAAGAGCCAAAGACACCAAAATGTATGGGTGCTGAACTGAGTTCAAACCCATATGACTATATAAGCTATATATCTTAGATTGAAAATATTACTGTGTTTTCAATTTCATTCTCATAGTTTTGGAGTTAAGTAGAAGTAAGGGGTGATCATGTGATGTTATTAGTCAAAGATAAAAACAATTTACAACATACAAATACCAAGGGCTAATTCAAATTTCTAACAATGCATTTAATTATATTAAATATTATAAATCCCAACATCATTGTCTAAAATTAATAATTTATTTTTTACACTTTTTTCATTTTACAACATGAAAACAAATTAAATTCATGAGAAAAGAAAATGTTGCCCTACATAGAACAATACAGAAAAGTTTTTTTTTCAAAATGATTATTGTATCACTAACTTTTAAGAGTGCGGACTAACACAGTTCCATTACACTAAAAGTCACAAATGAAATTAGCAAAGCCATTCCAGAAACAGTAATCCTAAACAAAACTTCACAAGACATTACAGAAGCATCAATATCAGGACCATCACACTCAGGCATTGACATAAATGTACTAACAGCCAAACGTAAACCTGGTCGTCCACCAAGTAAGAAAAGAGAAAGAAAAAGTGAAGTACAATCCCCAGAACTGAGTAAAGAGGATCTATCACAGTCTCTGGACAATGCTAAAAAAGTTAAAAAGTCAACCCAAAACATAGAAGATTCCAATGTGTGTAATACAAGTGAGCAAGTCGCGATAATAGAAATAAGTGAACCATGCTCAAATACAATAGCTTACGACAAGCTCCTTGGTTTGTCAGATGAAAGTCCAATATTTTTAGACAAGAATATGCAGATAACATAAACATACCTTTCATATTTCTACATAACTACATTAAATAAAATGATGATAAAAATAGGATCAGTTAATGTCAGAGGATTAAACTCTGTTGAAAAAAACTATAAACTTAGAAAATGGATTAACATTATCCAACCACATATAATTGGACTACTGGAGACAAAGATATATAATAAATCACAAACAGATCCATCTAAGCTCTATGACAATCAAGGCTATTCTTTGTTTTCCAGAGCCGCATTCTCACCATCGGCTGGGACAGGAATTGTGATAACCAAAACATGCCCATTCAGCTCATTTAAAATACTACATATTGATGCACACATGCTGATTATTAATCTATATCATAAAAGAATAACGCTTAACATAGTATATCTGTATATTCCTCCAGGTGATACAATTATAAATAACCTCATACATATACTAAACACAAAGTTTGCATCAATACATCCCATAATACTAATGGGAGATTTCAATATGTCATACAGTAAATTTGTTACAAAATGGTTACACAGGCTGGCTTTTCCTCTCATGTCTGGAGAAGGTTTTCTTCCATAAAACTCTGTTTCATTCAACAATGGCAGATTCTCTTCTCTGATTGATCTTGTGTTTTATTCACCTGCACTGCATCATATGATCAAAATACTACTAATAAACTCATCCTTCTCAGATCATTCAGCTGTGATGGTTTGTCTTAAAAATGATTTTTCATATAGACCCACAGTTACTACAGGCAAAACTATTAGAATATTGCTACCAGCTCAAACTAAGGAATATCTCTTTTCAGAGATATACCTATGAATATTCAACATTCGCGGCATGGATTTGGACCCAGTTCAGAGATGGATTACTTTCGTAAACATAATTTCGTACACAATTGATACAATTACAAGAAACCAACCCCCCCCCTTTCAAGGATTTTGGCTCTTGCAGATGAACTGCATAAAAGAATAACACTTAGTGCTTCCACCGTAGAGCGCTGTACAAATGTTGTAGCCCTTAGAAAAGCTTATTGGTCGGCATGTGTTTCGCTCAGGAAATATTTGGCAATAAAGAAGAAAAAGGTATTCCTGAGTCAGACCCATATATGGTCTAGACAGTACATTCACTGGGCTCTAGGTCAAGCTCCAACAAACTGGGTTCCATCGGCTATCAAAGTAGAAGGGCAAACCATTGCATGAGATAATATGCTAGAACCACTCTACTCATTCTACAAACACAACCTGCAAAGAGGGGAATTTTTCAACCCCCCCAGATAACTTTCTTGGCCCACCAGAAGATAATATAGCCTTTGTTCCAAGAGATTTTGAAGAAAAGTTGTATTCAATATCAAACTCATGTCATCCAGGAATACATGGAATACCTTGCTTTGTATACAAACACTTAAGTCATTTCACAGTAAAATATCTAGCAGATGTAGCCAACTTTCTAACCCAGAGAATTTATCACATTCATGGGCTCTATCATTCCATTCATTAAGAAGAAGGAAAATATAACCACATTTCAAAATCTCAGACCTACATCAATGAGTCCACTGGTATAAAGATTCTGGAGTCAATATTTAAAGATAGAATTGAACCCTACATTCTGCCATTGTTGTCACAAAATCAGTTCACAAAGAAGGGATCTTCAACTGAGCAGCGACTTTTCTATATAAGGCAGTGATTGACACAGTCAGAAATAACAAAAGTTCAGACGTGTGCTACTTCAACTGGACATCAAATCAGCATTTGATATGGTGCCAATTAATATCTTAATTAATTCACTAGCAGACACATCAATTCCCAGAGTACTAATCTATTTGATTACAAATCTTCTTTTAAGTAGAGAAATTCATATAACTCTTAGTGGGAAATATGCACCATCCTTCAATCCATTTAACTCCATCCCACAAGGTTCACCATTAAGTGCTATTCTATTCACTTTTTTATAATAATCCTCTCCTTAAAGCAATTGAAAGTGAGATGACTGGAATAGTCATACCCGCAATGAAGACTAATGTCACATGTGTTGCATACATGGATGATATTACTGTCTTTGTGCCCACCAAAAAACAAATTCCAACACTAATTAAAATTCTTAATAACTATTCAGCAGAATATAAACTAGAGTTTAATCTACATAAATCCAGTGCTTGGTCCATATGCACTGGACACCAACAAGACCAATACTTTAAAGGAAAACCAGGTCCATTCATGGGATTTCAAATTCCATTTAAGCAACTCTGAAATGCATTCACAGATACCGAGGAAATTAATGAATAAATCTGAGAATATAACTAATTCTCTATCCAAATCATACATGTCGCTCTATGCCAAAGTCACTCTCTTCAATCTCTTAATAATAACAAGAGTTACATATTATACACCCATAATAATATACACAAAAGGGTTTATAGCAAAAATTTATTCAATATGTAGAAAATTATTGTGGAAAAAAAAATAGTGCCAATATCCTTAAGAAAAATCCTGAACCCTCTACCTCGAAATGGACTAGGCCTACATTCACTCAACATTTTTCAAATTCAAAAAACATTTAATCTAATATCATCATGTGCCAAAATTTTCCCCTATCTAGTCACACACACAGACAAAACACCACCTACAAATAACTTCTGGAATAAGCTAATTTATCCACTATTAAGCATCCCCAATCTTACACCCCCCCTCTATGGACAAAATGAAATACTGGGAGGTTTACTCAGTTTGCAACCCCCCTTCCAATGATAATGGGAAAACTTATCTAAACTTAACAAATAAACAGTTGACCAAAAACTTCAAATATTGGTCATTGGAGCCAAAATTCTATGATTTCCTCATTAAACTAAATCTTGATGCACTTCCTACTCTTTACTTCTGTAGATATAAAAGGAACTGTACCAATATTGAAGATATTTGCAAGCTTTGTCAAAGATAACCAGAAACCCTATCACACTTATTATTCACATGCCCCAGATACAATAATATCCATTGGGACATTCCAAAAATTTTTAAAAACAAGGATTACGGAATGCAAACACTTCTCAATTCCTTTGAAAAGGGTATTTATGGACTCATCCACGCTAGCACATTTGTGTTATACTCACTATGGTGTACCAGATGTACACTTATGTATGAACCGGACATGAACAATCTAACACATTTAGAAACAAAATTGATATCATACACACTAGGGATGAAAAAATTTCATCGCCTAACATTTTTTCAGACACCTGGTCAATAATGCTACTTCACTCTAATTTATAAAAAGACTCACCATCGCCAAAGAAGTAGATCACCAGGACTATAAAAAATAGGAAAAAGGGGGGAGGAAAAGAGATGAAAAGTGTACCCATTAATATATGTAAATTGTTATAAACTGATGTAACGATCAGGATAATGGTAAGCCCTGATCAAAAATTGTTATTTTCCTTTTTCTTTCTTTTTTTTTCTTCATTTTTTTTGTACATTTATAAACCAATAAAGCCTATTGAAACTAAATATATAATGTATTTAATCACAAAAGATGATAAATTTTAATGGTATGGAAAGATACGGTAGAAAAAATGATGTTGTTTTTATAGGCGGGTCATTATTATTTTTAAAATGTTGGGAGCATTTTAAAAAGAAATGTTTATAATCCGTTTAAATTGTGTTGATATAATATTCATATTTCACTTTTTTTTTTTTTATGTCAAAGCGTTTACCGGGAAGCGAACCCGGGCTAGTAGCTTGGAAGGTAGCTATGCTGACCGCTAGGCCACCAGACTTAACACACACACACACATATATAATAAATTATGTAAAACAGCAGTTTTATGTACAGCTTGGATTTGGATAATTATTTTTCTGTGAGAGTAAATTCTATCATTAATTTTTAAAAGCAGAAGCAGCACATAAAACGTTACATCCTCAAATTGATAACAATTCGCTCTAATAGATGTTGAGGATTTATCTTCAACAATGCCTTATAAGGAACGTGAGTTTTTGTTTTTGAAAATGAATTAATAAACCAAAGTCTTTATATGCCACATTTGAAATATTAAATAAAATGCACATTTTTTTTTCCAAATGGCAAATATAGTACAATCATTATCATATTGTAAATTGATTTTTTTTTTCAAAAACATTTAAACAAAAATATATAAATCTACTATTATTATTATATTTAATTATATATATTTGAATAATAAAAAAACAGAAAATTTAAAATCATCAAATTTATTATTAATATAATGATGATATATATTATAATCGATTTTTACTTTTAAAATATATTAGATAAACGTTTTGGAAAAATACCATGATCATCAATAAAAAAAATCTGTTTCAAATCTTGAAAAGAATCCCACTGTTTACAGTATTTAAAGTGGTACTGATCGACAGATAATTGGATAAAGTTTCATTTATCTTTATCAAGAATGTTATTTTTCGCTATCTTGTTATATGTCAAATAACATGAACCAGTATATAATTAAATTGACTTTAGGCTTGTTTTCTTTTATGAGTTAAAAAAGTTTTGATGCATATATATATATCATTAAATTCAGTCAACACATAGACAATCCCAATATCATTAACAATCAACATTCTAAACCTGTTGTCAAGGCAACCTTCTTTTACCAATAGAGGTGAAATTCCACTTTCATTTACGGTGCAATATATTTATATAGATACTAATGATTGCAACTTGATCAAAGAGATTGAAATTAATGACACAAAGAAGTTAAAATAAATCTCCTTATACAGGTAAATACAATCTATTTTGAAGGCAAACTAATAAATAGTCATTATAACATTACACACTGCAATAATATATATATATATATATATATATATATATATATATATATATACATTTCTAATATATATATATATATATATATATATATATTAGAAATGTGCTTAAAAATAGATCCAGAAAATGAGATTTGATAAACAATTTATGTATTATCTAATACAGAGAAATTATAATATTTGTTATATCAATATACAATAATTAATGTATATGCTGTGCAATATATATATATAATAAAACAAGTTGTAAATTTCGTAACTTGCTTTTAAGCATGCATTTAATGATCACTAGATGAAGTTTGCCAATAGCGCTAATTAAGCCTTATTTTATAAGTGCCGAAAGAGAAAGAATTCACAATATCTATCGGAAAGTTCCTATCTCCAGACCAATTGGTTAAACTGTGTGTTAGTTTTGATTAATTCCCAATGTTTTGAGAAAATAGTTTTCATCATTCTGGAGGTTAACTTATCAAAGTATAACCATTAGATCTCAAATAGTAATGAGATTGAGTGTGAGGTAAACCATAAAGTTTGTGAATTTTGTAAGTTTTATGACTATGTGTCCCAAATAGTATGACAACAGTATTTTTTATATCTTGGAATCCCCTCATTATTTATCAAATAGTTTCTTTAATTTAATACTTTTTCTTTACATTAAATAAATTGAAAACCTAAGTATTTCTTTTTCATATTTTTAAAATATTTTGTATATTGTATAATATTTTTTGAAATAATTTTTTTTTTTTAAGTGTTTTTCTGTAAGCTTTACAAAATTTAAGACTATTTATAAAATATTTTCTTCATTATGAGATAAAAAAAAGGTTTAATATCAAATAAATAAAAACATGCTTGGGAAGTATATTGCACATTCAAAAGAAATGAATCAACTATTGGAGAAATAATGAAGACAAAAGAATATTTGTATAATATTTCTATGCACTTATTACTCAACTAAATTTATAACAATGTTAAAAGATAATTTTAGGCAGGACAGTGAATTCATAGAATATAGATATGAATTAGAAAAACATTTTTGTAGATATCATAGTATTGCAACATGAAGCTTAAATTTAATCTTTATGAAGAGTTTAGATGAGAATATGAAAGAATATGAAACTTGTTTTTCAAATAATTTACTGCAAGGAGCCTTTATATATAAATTTAAAAGTTGATACAAATTTAAAAAAAATTCAAACGATTTAAATGATCATGTCTTTCAATAATGGGATTGCTTGAATCCTCACAATTTAAAAAATATTGAAGAAAATGATATAGTTCTGAATAAATATCTAACAAGAGTAAATTGTTTTAAAAAATCAATAACATCAGAAGATTAGTAATCTGATACTTCATTGCTAATTTGATTTTAAAAATTAAGCAGACACTCCCAAAATAGGCTATGAATATAGAGACTTAAGTTCTCTGAAAGCGTTCAGCCTTATAATTCTTTCCTAATAATACTAAGCTTCACTTTTTTGAGTAAAGCGCAATTTAAAACTTAACACACATAGTAAATATATATGAAATGTGCTTTGTCAGTTTATTATTAATAATTAAATTATTATTTCTTAAAAATTTAGTTTATAATATAATTTTAATTTGTAAATGCATAGTCCACAAATAAAAAAGGTATGTGTTATCCATATGTACATATGGAGCAGTATACTAAATATATATTTTATTGAAGTACAAACCAAGATTATGAGGAAAGCATTCATTATTATCCATATATATATATATATATATATATATATATATATATATATATATATATATATATATATATTATATATATATATATATATATATATAAAATTTGTTATAGTAATTTGAAAAATATATAACAGATATCATAGCTCTAATATATGTGATTAATAATAATAGGTACAGTTTGCACAAAATGTCAAAAATATGTTTAGACTATGTAAATCGTTCAATAGAATATTATAGTTTTCCAATAATGATAACAAAATAATTTTAAAAAAATCAAACTCAGTACTCAGAACATCAGTTGACTCAGATTTTATTTAAAAAAGTACACCTAGGTCTCATTTTATGCAGTAGATAGGTTCCTCAGAAAACACACACAAAAGAAATTGCACAAAACTAGACTTAACTTACCTTGAAAATAGGAGATATGTTCCAATAATTTTCAGAAATTGCATAAAAAGAAAGCAACAAGGAAAAATTACTTTAAAATTTGCATTAAAAAAATAAGGAAATAAACTATGACTAATAAAAAATTTCAAATATTTGAAAAAAATTAATGCAAGGCAAACTTTTTTTACTTTTTTTATTAACTACAGTATTTAATTTTCCTTTTTTCTTACATATTTTAATCAATACCTCTATTTGAGAATGTGTGTTCATTTGTGAATCAGATTTGTGGCAAGTGTACAACTAGTGCCACTTTTAGTCTTGTGCTTTGTTAATGGTTTTCTGTTTTTATATTAAAAAAATGGAATCACAATCAAAACAAAAAGATTATACATTATCATTAGAAAGACTATTTTCAGTTTAAAAAAATCAATAAAATCTTCGTTATTTATTTTAATAATCTAAAAATTTTTTTATTTGTTATATCTAACAAAATACATTTTAAAAGTTTAAAATTTTCGAATATTTATTGTGATATTTTTATACATAAGTATAAATTTATTATTATTATTATTTACTCGTTAGTATAGGTAAGTTATTTACATAGACGCTAAGATTCTAAATACAGCTTCAGGCCATATTCATGTTAGCTGCTAATATAATGTTATATTTTTTAAGAAAAAAAAGTATTTCAAGTCAAAATAAGTTATTAATAATTTAAATTTCTTGATATCTAATAAATATAGTGAAATATGAAAGATCTTAAGAAGAAACATTTCACATAACTTCAAAATTGCATTAAAATAATCTGCATAAAATGATACCCAGGTGTACACTATTAAAAGGTATAAAAATATTATAAAAATACAATTATGATTATAATTAGGCATTCCATGATATTGTCAGACTTATAGTAAATGATTCTATACAAGTGAAATTTCAATCCAAATTTTATTTTAAGAAAACTATGGCTAAACTGCAAATTGTGTAAAAGCATACATATGTACTACAAAATATTCACCTTTAAACTATAATTGGCCATGCAATCTGCATTAAGAGATTTCAACATTTAATTTTTTTTTTTATAAATCATGAAGATAAACCCTGTTATATCAATCCTGTATATTTATGAAGGCATAAATAAATGTGTATGTCCAAATTTAGAAATATTGATATTGCTGGAATACTAAAAAAAAAAAAAAACTAATTGATATGCAGAAAAAAAGAATTAGTAACTGCAACAAGCAGCAGACTAATTTGCATATTAAAAAAATCTTAGTTTATGCAAATTAGCTGAGCTAATAAAAAGTCTTCAAAAGAAGAAATATAGAAAGGAAAAAAATAATAGTTCAAAAATAAACTGTGCAAATGAAGTGCAGTAAATGGTGCATTAAGTATTGAGTTTAAGTTAGGTTCTGTAATCAGTTCTATTGTTCTGGAAATTAGTAAAGAAGTGATTTAGTCAAAAAATCTAATTTGGCTAACTCAGAATTATTTATGTAGGAAACAATGTGCTTACAAAATTATTGAGTTAAAAAGATATTTTTATATATTAAATCTCTACAAAGATACTAACTGTAAAGTGATTTAAGTGATCCTATTCTCAACTAGCAAACAGCCAGTTGAATTACTAAGCTTTTACTAATAGTATTACCATTATTCAAAATAAAATAAACTCTTGAATTTATTATTAAACTTTGTTGCTGTTTTCTTTACTTAACACCAAAATTATCCAGCTGTCAATTGACTGGTTGGCCTAGTTGTATTATGTGGTGCTGTCAACAAAAGCCTTGGAAAATATTAAATGGATCAGAATGACAAGAAGATTTAATTTGTGTGATATAATTTAGCACTCAAATTCAGAGCAACATGACAGCAACATTTGACAAAAAAGCATGAGTCAATGGTAATTATATTTGAATCATGTGGAGAAGTATATACTTAAAAATGGACAAACATATGATAAACTTAAAATCACAATACTATAATTGATGTTAGGCAAAGATGTATGAAATGTGGTTAATCATTTTTTTTGATCCAAAGCTGACCAAATAAATACTCTATGAGGAATTATTAATAAAAATTAATTACATGCTTTAAATCTATAGTCTCAAAATTTGTGGCATATCTTCATTTTTGTGGGAGGATGCATTTATAAAATGAATCTATATGGACTACAAACATTGATGAAAACTTGTGATTTCAAGACATATATCAATAAAATGTTACTAGATAAGCTATTATTGGAGATGAGAGATAAAGCTTAGAGAGATAGTACTAAGTGAGAAAGATTTAACATACAAAGTTGCTGTTGAATGGGAGATCATGATAAACTATGTTGAAACTTTTAAAATGTGACAAATTATAATATGTTGGAAATGCATGACAATGTAAAAGGAAATGTGATATACCTAGAAAATTAACATAGACTCCCTCCTATTTCTTATTGATATGGGAAATCTGGCCACAAAATCTAAAGGCAGATTTAAAGTAAAAACATGCTAACTGGGAAATGGTAGGTCATTTATCAAAGTTATGCAAGTGATGAGGGACAAATAATGATGTTCAATGAATCAGTAAATCAAGGGGGGGTCTAAGATGTGCACAATGGTGAACAAATTGAAAGATAGTGATGGTAGTCTAAGTTAAATGTGAAAGTCTGTGGCTAAATGTACTAGTGGAGATCGATAATGAAATGGGAATACCCTTTAATAGCATTGAAAGATTTGAAAAAAGGCAAAAGTTAATTTTGAATGAAAGTGTCAAACAATTACCACTATTTGTAAATGAAATGAAGATTAACCCAATATAACAGAGAAATTAGTTTAAGCCTCCAGGGATAAAAATTAATATTATAAAAAATGTTAATTAGAAGCTGAAATTAGGAAAAATGTGATGGCTTTTTAAATCTAGCACAGTGGAGTTTAGGACAAAACCAATTGATATTGAATTAATGGATAACATACAACAGGTCATATATAAACCAAAAATAGTTGTGTTTGTGCCAAGAGCTAGACATTTAAAGGTTTTAAATGAATCAAAAAGTAAAAGTGTAGTTATGCCTTTGTAGGAATTCACCTGGAATATGCCAATAGTAGAAGTAGAAAAACTGAATGGAAATGTAAGGATATGCAGTGACTATTGAAATAATGTTAAAAAGAACATTTACAAAGAAATGCACCCCATACTTATTGTAAAGGAAGTACTAGTATCAGTACTAGCATATTTAAAAAGGCTAAATACTTTGCAAAACATGAAAACAGTATTTTATCAAATTCTGATGACCAAGGAAACAGAGGACATTTTAGCTGTATACATGCATATAAGATTTTTTAAGTTTAATAGACTACATAAAGGATAACCGTAGCATACAATATTTTCCTAGGTAAGGATAGAAAATTTATTAAGAGATGAAAAAGGGATAATATAATATATGGATGTTATATTAGTAATCAGTGACAGTGAAATAGAACTAAAAAATACACATAGTATGTGAAAAACTACACAATTTAAGAGAGATTAAATGCTGATAAATGCATTTGGTCTATGAGAGAGATAAAATTCTTTGAACATATTTTTATATCTGAACCCAGAAAAGGTAATAACAGAGACAAATGCTTCAAAGCCAAAAAAATTGAAAAAATATTCAGATATTTCCTAGTTGAGAATTTTTTAGAGAAAAAATTACACTTGACTATGCCCCTTTAGGTTCTTTGGAGAAAAACAAGAGGTGGAAATAGAGAGAAATTTCAAGGTATGGCTTTTCAGAAAAAGAATTACTGTCCTCTGAGATATTATGAGTATACTTCAATGAACAATAGAAAGTAATTATTACAACAGATATTTCTGATTTGAAGGTAAGAGCTATGATATCGCATAGTGAGCATAATGGTGAATGTCTTAATGCACATGTCTCAAGAATGCTTTCTACCACTGAAAAAAATTACAGGTAGTATGACAAAAAAACTTTAGTCAGAGTTCATGCTGTAAAAAAGTTCCACTAATATGTATATGGATGATCTTTCAAGATTTATACTGACCATAGATTACTATTAGGAATACTGAAAAAAAATTCTGTACCATGCATATCAGAAAATATTAAGATGAATAAATATATTAGCATCATAACATCTATGAATGATGTTGTAGACCGAAAACACAGATATAACTCATGGATGCTTTTTTAAAACTCCAGACAAAGTGCATAAATGCTAATTTGTATAAGATAATTTATATAAATATTTTACAATTAGAAAGAATTAAAAATAAAATCACATCTGAATGGACAAAATAGAAATAAAGATTATATCATCATTAGAAAATGAATAAATATGGATAGTCAGTTAAATGATCAGATGATTTGTGTCTGACAATATGGAATATCCAAAAAAACTTATCAACTTGTCACAATTGTATTCTTATGTCAGATCATGTGATGATACCATCTGAATATAGGAAAAGTGTTAAATGTCTATTTCCTAAAGGAAAATCCAGTATTGCTGGATTAAAAAAAATAATGGGTTCCTATGTTTGATAGCTAGATTTGAACATTGACATCAAAGATGCCCATGAAAAATTGTTAAGTGTTTCAAAGCAAATTTATCAGCTAAAAAAATAAATACTGTCCTAAAACTACAGACGTTTGATAGCAAGTTTATTTAGACCATGCATGTCCACTTCATAGAAAAAATATTTTTTTGTGGCCATAGATATACATACACAATGATTCTAATATACTGTAGTAAAACACCCAAGTACTGGAAGTGTAATAAAAGTATTAAATAAACTCTGCAACATATGGCTATCAGAAACTATAGTCACAAATAACAGATCTAGATTTATGTTAAAGAAATTTCATCAACTTTATTTCTCTGAAGGAAATACCATGCATATTGACACAGGCTTATCACCTGTGGTCTAATGGGATAATGGAGAAGATAATATAACAGCTGAAAATTGCATCCAATAAGCAGGAATATGCCAATATACATGAAGCAGTTACAGCCTTCATGTGTTACACACATTTTACACTCATTGTGCTAAAAAAAACCTCCACTGGAATTAGTTATTAAAAATATGAGTGAGAACATATATACCTTTATTGCTTCCAAATAAAATAGAAATAAAATCAGCTATTTGAAAACATTAAATTTACAATTAATCAGAATCTATGGAGTAAAAAAATATTAAGGAGGAAATAGCTATCAAGAATAATATCTGAAATGATGTGAAATAAACTTAGAAGATGACAATATTTTGAGACATCACAAAAACCATAGTAAAGAATCAAGAGTAGAAACTTTAGAAAATGTAGTGGTTTTTCTAAACTAAAATAAAGAAAATAAGACTGATGTTTCTAAGAAAATGGCCTTAAAACACCAGTTTGCTCTTCAATTTAAGAAAAACTTATACAAATAAATAATGAATAAGGAAGAAAGATTATAGAGTCAGAGAAAGAAGATACAAGTTCAACAAGACCTACACAGAATAGATGAACAAA
The DNA here is from genome assembly GCA_028023455.1 of Epiperipatus broadwayi. Taxonomy (NCBI): domain Eukaryota; kingdom Metazoa; phylum Onychophora; class Udeonychophora; order Euonychophora; family Peripatidae; genus Epiperipatus; species Epiperipatus broadwayi. The sequence continues at coordinate 285,358 of JAQFVV010006454.1, read as the reverse complement.
ACTCAGTGTTTATATTGTAAATAAAACAGATTATATTATATATGAGTTGTGAATAAAATTCTGGGTATTTCTGGAGTAGAGGGAGGAATGCTATGTTTATGCATGTATAATTTATTAAAGCTTAAAAATATGTAAGAACAGATTTATAAATATTAATATTGGTGAAATACTCCAAAAAACATAACTAATTGATATGCAGGATAAAAGAATTTAGTAAGACTGCAAGATGTATGATTTGCATTTTATAGAAAATCTTAGTTTATGCAAATTAGCAAAGCTGATAAGTAAGGGCTGCAAAAAAGTATTGAAAAAAAAAATGTAAAAAATAAACATTGGAAAAATAAGCAGTGCAAAAAAGGTACAGCAAATAGTCTACTAAGTAGACAATTGAAGTTATGGTCTGTCATGAATTCTGTTGTTCTGAAAATTAGTAACAAAAAACTCTAATCAAAAATCTAAATTGACTATCTCAGAAATATATGTCACAATAATAACGTACTTATAAAATTACAGAGTTAAAGAGACATTTGTATATATTAATTCTCTACAGAGATATGAACTGTAAAGTGAATTAAGTGATTATATTTTTAACTAGCAAATAGCCAGTTGAATTACTAAATTTACTAATAGTATTATCATTATTCAGACTAAAATAAACTCTTGTAATTATCATTAAACTTGGTAGTTGTTTTATTTTTCTTTATTTAACAACAAAATAAATCTATAGGCTAATTGTCTAGTTGGTCCTAAATATAATAAACTATTTTAGTGAAAAAATAATCACTTATTGAGTTTCACATTTAAAAATAATTTAACAGTTAAGTTTTGAATTGTAAATATTTTGCTAAATGACAATATCCATCAATATATCAAGGCAGAAGCAAATTTTTTATTGGGTAAAAAAATATAGTTATAAATTTGCCCAACTTTTTTCACTCACTTTTATAGAAACATAAAACCACAATGATTTATTAGTTTACAACTTATTTTATTTTTTAAAATTAATAAATATTTATTTCTTAATATTATGTGATATTTCTATATAATGCGTGTTTGAATAATTGATTTTTAGAAGAAATCATTCTATTGAAAATAAGATATTTTAAATGAAAATGCTGGCTGATTACTGATAACTTGTAATATTTCTAGGATTACTTTCAGCTTTAGGAATTACAATTTTAATAAATTTTCTTTACACTGAAGGCTGAAATGAATTTTATTTTCAATGAAATTTAACTACAACATAAGAATTTTATTATAAATACATTTTTATTTTATTTAATACACTTTTGAGGTAAAAATCTGAAAAAAAAGTGAAACTCTGAATGTATTCTCAATTAATATGCTCAACAGGTTAAGGCATAAAATGCAATTAAAAACAATGAATTTAATGACTCATTTTAGTAGTATTCATCTAAATAAATAGAAACAGAATTTAATGTTTTCAACTTATTGCAAAATATACAAATTGCATCTAATTCTTTACTGTTAAATGCATAGCAGAAATTTAATGAATTCTTCTTTATTAACATTTTACAAAAATATATAAAGAAATATCTAAGAGTTATAAAAGTGTTGCTTATAATTGTATAATTACAATCATCAACAATAACTTTCAACTAATTGGATCATTGATATTTTATTTAAAAATCAAATAATAATAATAATAATAATAATAATAATAATAATAATAATAATAATAATAATAATAATAATAATAATAATAATAATAATAATAATAATAATAATAATAATAATAATAATAATAATAATAATAATAATAATAATAATAATAATAATAATAATAATAATAGTTGCAGTATTAGTAGTAGTATATCAGAGATGAATTTTACAATCACCTTACAAAGCAAGCTATGTACCACAAATATGTTCAAATATGGCAAATGCATTTTTTATTCCATTTATTTGATATTTTGCTAATGCTGTCTTTTAAATTCTCCTGCAACAAATCTTTCTTTTCGAATGACTTCTGCTCCTTGTGTAATCTTAGATCTTTATTGATTCTATTTACAATTCTTTATTTTTCAAATAAAAACAATTTAACTTGGAACTGATTAAAAAGTCTTTAGAATAACAATATAAAGATAGTCTATTTATACCATAGAAATAGTACTCAAATTCATTATAAAATATTTTATTTAGTAAAAAAGTTAGCATTAATCCCTTTTACATGTGCAATCCAACATGATGAAATTTTATAAAACATACATTTTGTAATAGTCATAAGAAAATCATCCCACACACGTGGCTCTATGAATTTATTAATAAAGCTGAGGAATACAGCACATGCATGATTTCCTTATAACTATTACAAATGGAACATGAAATTGGTTAAATAAATAATTTGTTAAAAATAGATTTTATAATACAATGTCCAAAAATATATAAAAAAATGTGATTCTTATAATGATATTGCTTTAAGACGTTCAGAATTTTACTGTGCATCACTAAATAAATTTTTAAACATCTTTATTTATACTAATAGGACATACATGCTTAGTATTAAATAAAAAAATCAAATGGTTATTCAGACAGTGCTGAAAAAAATTAAATAACATTTAAATTGAGTGTCCATCATCTTGAAAATGTGAGCCAATTTAAAGATCTTAATAACGGTTTTTTTTTTAAAAAAAAAACAAAAACAAAAAACAATACCCTTTTTTTTTTAAAGCAACTTTTTCTCATGTTCAATAATTTTAAAAAATATGTATTTGGAAAAAATACAATCAAAAATACTTTAAAAGTAATTGTTATAAACATTTGAACATTTTCACTTCTATAGAAAATAATAACTTTTTTTTAATTGTGATGTAAAAATTTAATTGTATATATATTTTAAAAATAAAGATAAAAATTATTTCATTTTTTTATTTATTTTTAGAATTAAGTTATTTAATACTCATAAATATGACTATGGATTATGGGACCAGTATAAGTATATACATATACATACATCCATGATAATAAATTATAAATAAAAGAAAGTTGACTATCTTTTAATGCTGTAAAAATATAAAAATTCACATTTTATTGTTAAAAAATCAAAAATAAAATGAAATACCGCTCTTTAACTGTAAATATAGGATTTAATTCGCACATATATAAAAACACATCCCATTATACAAAGGATGATATTGTAGTCACTTTAGACTTTTCTTCATTCTTTTGTAAATATCCCTAATACTAATTTGTTGGATTTGTGTTCATTTGATAAAACGAAAAAAATGTGACTATACATATATCATCATCATCATTTTAACAATTATCAATTTGCTGCATATATATATATGTCATATTATTATTACTATTTGCGGGATATTCCGTGTAGTGAAAAAGCTAAATGCTGACGTTTCAGTACAATATCAAGTACCTTCCTCAGAGCGTCCTCTTTCTCAAATCATAAGAATGCATGTGAGATTTAAAATCGTTTTTATCGTTTTCTTTCTCCTCATATTTAAATTCTATTGGTTGAGAAGTTTTAAAATTTATTTTCTCTTCCAATAGTTTCTTCCAAATGTTGTTAATCTTCTTTAACTCACACCTTTCATTTATGCTCTTGGGCCTTTTAAAAATCTCTATAGCTTCTCTTAGCAATCTCTGGTCATATTGTTCAATTTTTGCTAAAATATTTGTTTTTTCAAAATTGATATCATGATTTGTTAATTTAATATGAGAATAAATAGCTGATGAAGTGGATTTTTCTCTCACTGCCAGAATGTGTTCTTCCTTTCTAATATTTATTCTACGATTAGTCTGTCCTATATATGTATGTGGACAGACCCTACATGGAATTTCATACACACCATGACACTCCAAAGCAATTTTATCTTTAGGAAGAGGAAATATTTCACTAATTTTTTTATAAGTAGTGTAAATTGTGTGAATATTATTATTCTTTAAAATGTTACCAATTCTATCAGTTACTCCTTTAATATATGGCAAAATTGTCTTAATTTTTGATGTATCAAAATCTTTTTTCTTTTGATATGTATAAGCCCTATTAATAATTTTGTAATTAAAACCATTATGAAGAAGCATTTTATTAGTAGCAAAAAGGTCCCGGTGAAAATGGCTATCATCAGAAAGTCTCTTTGTTCTATCCAATAATGTCTTTGCCACTGAAAATAGTTGTGCAGGATGGTGATGAGAGGAAAAATGCAGATATCTCCCAGTGTGTGTTGGTTTTTTATATATACCATGGGATAAAGAACCATCTTCCCTTCTTTCAATCAAAACATCTAAAAAAGGTAATTGATTATTATTTTCTATTTCCATGGTAAATTTAATATTGTTGTGAAGAGAGTTTAAAAATTTAAAAAAGTCATCAAGATCATGCTTACCATGAGGCCAAATAACAAAGATATCATCAACATACCTCAGCCATATAGATGGTTTTTTAACTGCTAAAGTCAAAATTTTATTTTCCAAATCCTCCATAAAAATAGAAGCTAATGCTGGAGAAATTGGTGAACCCATAGCTAGACCTGATGTTTGTTTATACATCTGCCCATCAAAAACAAAAAATGTATTCGATAAGCAGTGTTCAATCAAAACCACAGCAAAATTAGGCAACTGAATATTTTTTAAAACTTGAATCGCTTCATTTACAGGTACACTAGTAAAAAGTGAAACAATGTCAAAACTTACCAAAATATCATTCTTAGTCAATTTAATATCCTGGATAAGCTCAAGAAAATGATTAGCATCTTTAACATATGATGACATCGTTGTTAAATGCGGCTGTAAAAAAGAAGTCAAAAAACGAGCTAGTGTCTGTGTAGGTGAACCAACTGCACTTACAATCGGTCTCAATGGAATATCTGGCTTGTGAACTTTTGGTAAACCATATAATTTTGGATAAAAAGAAGATTTTTCCCTCGGAGTAAGCTGTATCTTTGTTTCTAAATCTAGATCAGTAGAATAAATTAATGCTTTCATTTTCTTTTCAAGATAAGTCATAAATATTAGAAAGGAAGAACACATTCTGGCAGTGAGAGAAAAATCCAATTCATCAGCTATTTATTCTCATATTAAATTAACAAATCATGATATCAATTTTGAAAAAACAAATATTTTAGCAAAAATTGAACAATATGACCAGAGATTGCTAAGAGAAGCTATAGAGATTTTTAAAAGGCCCAAGAGCATAAATGAAAGGTGTGAGTTAAAGAAGATTAACAACATTTGGAAGAAACTATTGGAAGAGAAAATAAATTTTAAAACTTCTCAACCAATAGAATTTAAATATGAGGAGAAAGAAAACGATAAAAATGATTTTAAATCTCACATGCATTCTTATGATTTGAGAAAGAGGATGCTCTGAGGAAGGTACTTGATATTGTACTGAAACGTCAGCATTTAGCTTTTTCACTACACGGAATATCCCGCAAATAGTAATAATAATATGACATCTTTTATCGTGAAAACATTGAATTATATATATATATATATATATATATATATATATATATATATATATATATATATTTATATATATATATATATATATATATATATATATATATATATATTGATTTAAATGTAAGTTTTTGATAGTCCAATTATAGACGAAATTTGAAAAAAGCTCTGAAAATCACCAGATATGTAAAGTAACCACCAGTAAAAGTAAATATAGAATGGTCTTACTTATATTTAGCTTTGAATTGTATATAAGAACTAATAGTAGAGTGTGATTTATGTAAACTAAATTAATTTTCATTCAAGAAGATTTAAATGAAACATTTTGTAGCCTGAATTTAGATGAAATTTGAGAAGAATCACTAAAAACTCCCCAAAATGCTATATATAAATTCTCCATCAGTAAAGACTAATATAGAATAGACCTACCTATATTTAGTTTAACATGATATTTAGAGATTATCAGATATAAGACTTAGCCTTTCCCTCTAATTACTTATAATAATTTCAGAGTAGCTTATCGGGCTACTGAAATTACATTAGTATACATAAATTACAATCCCTGCATGTATTTATATCAGTAAATATGATCAAAATCTAAATATAGATGTGTCTATTCTATATTTGTGTTTATTGATAGTTAGTTTACATTTAAATCACTGGGGTTATTCCTGTTTTCTCTCAAATTTTGTTTGTATACAAAGTATCAAAATATGATGTTCAGCTGTTTTACCTCTTATTACTTACAGTAATTTCACAATAGTATAGAGTTGTTATGAAATTATCTTAATATATGTAAATCATGTTCTGCAAGTTAGTATATCTGTATATAGTATACTTATATATTATCAAAAGATAAATATAGGTGGATCCAGTCTATATTTATGTTTATTGATAGTTAGTTTGCATATATCACACTGAGGGTTTTCATGCTACTGCTTAAATTTCATCTATATAAGAGCTATCAAAAAGTTATATTTATATATTAACAGAATATTAATTTGATATTTAGAAGTTATTAGATATTAGGCTTATCATTTACCTCTAATTACTTAAAGTGATTTCAGAATAGCATGCAATTACATTAGTATGCATAAATCACACTCTGTTAGTACATCAGTAAATGGTTATATGGAATGAAAAGCTACATTTTGGTGCATCAAATCTACATTTACATTTATTGATGATTAGCTTGCATACATCTCACTGTATGATTTTCACTGCATCTGATAAGATTTTATATATATTGTGTTATACATTTAAAAAAACCTGATCACATCAGTTTTATATAGGGAAAAAATACAAATATGCTTTCAAGGCTACTGACTATTAGATTCTTGATTTCATGAATGCCTAAGATGATATTTGCAATTTCTTTTTTATGTACTATTTCAGAAATATTATCCATTCCATACTTTATTTTAAATAGTTAGGAATATTTTTGCATTATATTTCCATATTTGAAAGTAATCAATCAAAGCATTATAATGCAAGTAATTAAAGTTGATCAGCCTTCCTTTGTAAACACTATTATAAGACTTTGTTTGCAATTATAAAGTTAATTTTAAATTTTACACAATATTATTGTTTTATGATGACTTTATAATAATTTGTTCAGATGATAGCAATGAGGTGCAAATTATACATTTTCTTTTATTTATTATTTTATTTGCAGTGCAACAATTATACAAAGAAAACTAATGTTCTGATTATGATATTTTATTTTCTATATTTTCAAAGTTGAAAATTTAAAGAATACTTTTACTTGTAAACTTATATTTTTAATAAATCAAATATAAATTATTGATATACATTAGACAATAAAAATTTAAGAATAAATGAAATGTTAAAAATATATTTTAAATATTTTCTAGGGGATAACACAAAATATTAAAGGACAAAAGGGAAGCTAAGAATGTTTTTAATAGGCCTAAGATCATAAATGAAAAGTGTGGATTAAAGAAAATTAACAATATTTGAAAAAAATTATTGGAAGATAACATATTTTTTAAAACTTTTCAATCAATAGAATTTAAGAATGAGAAGAAAATAACAATAAAGAAATAACTATTTAAAATATTACCACACACATTTTTATGATTTGAAAAAAAAGCAGCTCTGAGTAAAGTATTTGCTAATGAACAGAAATGTCAGTTATTAAGCTTTTATATTTTATTACATGGAGACTGTCAGAAATAATACTCTACATTCATTTATCCATGAAAATATTATATATTATGGTAATTGAAAAAATATTATATATTATGGTAATTGAAAAATCAAGTCATATATCATGAGTAGTTTTGAGCTTATATTACATATATGTAATATAAGGAGTGTACCAATAGCTCTAACAAGCTTTCATCAATAAGTACCACAAGAGAAACATTTAAAAATCTCTACCTAGAATAATCCCTACCAGACTGGTATCAACCTTTGGATCACTATGCTTGGACATTCAGACATTAGATCCAAAATGCCTACTCAAAGCCAGCACTTATCTAACATGTAACTATTAAGTAGAACATCTGAAATTTTCAGACATGTAAATGTCTTTAAATCCAGTCATTTAACTGAAATAACTATACTGATCTGAATACACTTCAGCCTCATCATATGCTAATAGCCATAACAATCTAACATTACCAAAGCCCAAAAGCATTTACAATAATAAAAAAAGCATGTCATATATTGTGTGACTTGTTTTAAGCTTGTATTACATATATGTAATATAAGGAGCATACCTATAGGTATAAAAAGCTTTCATCAATAAGTGTCACAAGGGAAAGGATTTAAAAAAAATATTTATCTACTTAATAGTTATGTATTAGATAAGTGATGGTTTTAAGTTAGTATTTTTAGATCTAGTGTCTGAATGCCCCAATGCCTCACTGAGGTAATCCAAAAGCTCAAAAAATTTCTGTGGCTAGGGATAATTCTAGATAAATATTTTTAAATGCTTTCTCTTGCAAAACTTATCGATGAAGGCTTGTTAGAACTATTGGTACACTCCCTGATACAAGCATGATATATGTCTTGTTTTTTCAATTACTTTAATTTTGCTATTGGAGCTCTGGTGATGTTATATTGCTGAGGCTATTAAGATATGGTGAGGCTGAGATGTTTTCAGACACCTATGGATATTTAAGTTAAATAGCTAGATTTAAAGACATTTACATGTCAGAAAATTTTAGATTTTTTACTTAATAGTTACACATTAGATAAGTGCTGGCTTTGAGTTGGTATCTTTAAATCTAGGATCTGAATGTCCTAGCACCTCACTGAGGTTAGTCAAAAGCTTGAAACAGGTCTAAGAATAGGGATTTTTATTGATAGAGATTTTAAAATGCTTTCTTTTGTGGCACTTATAGACGAAAGTTCGTTAGAGCTATTGGTAATTCCCCATGTTACATATAAATATATTACATACACACACACATATATATATATATATATAATATATGTAATAAATCAAGTTTTAACATGATGTTATCATTGCCATTATTAGTCTCTGCTTAAGAGATCTGTTACCTTTAAAATATTATAGAATCTAATATATTTATATGCACAAAGACGCCGATTTCATTTTAGAGATTAAATGCAAACGGCAATAAACTGTTAGTAATAATGACCAAATATTTTTTATATGTGACAATAAAGTCTTTACTAAGATATATTTATAATTGAAATCCTGCTTAATTTTCATTACATTTTAAAGAGCAAAGTATATTTACGCGAGTACTTCATTTTCAGGCAATACATTCTATCACGTACACGTAATAAAATTAATTAGAAAGAGAACTGAAGATGACTAGTAGGATTAATTAGGAAGGGAACTGAAGATGACTAGTATGATTAATTAGAATGAGAACTGAAAATGACTAATAAATAACATAAATTTCTTTAAATGTGTATAAAGGTTTTGTTTATTGGAAGTAATGAACGTACGTTTATATGTAAGTATGTAATTTGTTTATAAAAGCCACACATTGTAATTCAGCAGGCAATTAGTTTTATTTACAAAAATATACGCAATATAAATAGTTTTTTTTTTTTTTTTAGTTATACAAAACTTTAGAATAAAATATACAATTTAACTGTATATTTTTAAGTATGTGCGAGTGAAAAACAAAATAGTCTATCTCAAACGTTTTTGTTTTTATTTGAATTTTGTTAAAGAAACGAGTTCTTTTAAAAAATCTTAACTTTGGCTATTAGAATTTTAAAAGGATAAACAAACCTGACAGTCATGATTAAGAAAAAATAACTTAGTCTTGAAGGTTTAAATGTTCCAGCTGTCAGTAAGTTTTCTCACTATATATGGTTAAGTGCTACTTTTAGTGCTCCAAAATTTCCCCGCCTTGTTAGCTGATGAGACAACTCGAACAAGACAGTTTGTGAGAAAGTCATCAAGCAGATGCCTGGAGACTGACAGTCACATTTAGCATCAGTGGAAAAAAAAAATCATTTAAAAATCCGTGCAACAGGTTTAATGTCATCAGCTTAATGAATATAAAGTTAAGCTTTGAAAATATATAATGTGACATGTGTAAGCTCTTAATATTCAGTGTTTAGAAAATATGTAAATAAAGTATTAATTAAAAAAAAGCAATTAACATCTTTATCAATTTTGAATGCAACTAAAGTATTATAATAATAATTATTTTTTATTTCGCTTTTTTCCCTCACGATTTTACCTTTCTCTTTTAATTGTTAAATATTACGTACAATTTTTGTTGAATATTATATAGTTTTTTTTGGTGAATATTCAACATAAATTATGTTAATTATTATTGGAAATTAACCCGTAATAAAAATAAACGATGATGAGAATAAATAAGTGCTTTTTTATTTTATGCTCCCAAAAATTGTTTGATCTCGTAAATAAAAAAAATAAACATTATTTTCATGACCTAAAGACTATATTGCAAAAATTAAAAAAATGTTATAGATTATAAGAATTTATGTTTTGTTTTATTTTTTTTAAATTTGAACCTTATCAGTGTTAACGGCAACAGTTATTAAATATAAAAACATCTCAATTTAAATAACAAACAAAAAAAAAACATTTTCTTAATAATTATGCATTTTAAATGCATTTTGGTATATATATATAATCTAAACAGTTTATAATGATAAATGAAAATAATATATAAATTAACAAATTCAAATTAACATAATTTCAAACAAAGTTTCAAAAATTACCATTAAAGGGGTCAGAAATGCTAAAGTAATCAGCCAATATCTTTCTTCAAAATAATTGTTTTATGGTTTACAACATTTTACACAAACTGGTTGCAAGTCCACAGCTCATATTTCAATGAAATGACTAAGCATTCAACATTCAAGTTAGACCAGATTATTTTAATGCATAAAATAATGATGTCACTAGCATATAATATTTAAGCCCTGAATATTGTGTGAAAACATTATTACTTTACAATCTTACCTGTCATGAGTTTGGTATTTATATCCTGAGATGTGTTCTCAAAGCTCAATAATAATAATAATAATAATAATAATAATAATAATAATAATAATAATAATAATAATAATAATAATAATAATAATAATAATAATAATAATAATAATAATAATAATAATAATAATAATAATAATAATAATAATAATAATAATAATAATAATAATAATAATAATAATAATAATAATAATAATAATAATAATAATAATAATAATAATAATAATAATAATAATAATAATAATAATAATAATAATAATAATAATAATAATAATAATAATAATAATAATAATAATAAAAGAAGAAGAAAAAGAAAAAAAATAGTAGTAGTAATTGAATCAAAAATAGAAGAGAAAGAAGGAAAGAAAAATGATAAAAAGATAAAGAAGAATATGAGAAAAAAAAACTAAAGAAAAAATAGGAAAATATAAACAGCAGTAGAAAAATAAGAAAAAAAACAAAAGGTTTATTGGATAAACATTTATCACAATTTAAACATGGGAAGTGATAGAACTATAGCTATTATCCATTGACCTTGAGTTCCACTCTCAATAACTTTTTATTGGCAATAAATCACAAGACAGTGAAATAATAAACATTGTTGCATGCAGTAAATCAATTGCTATGGTGATGTCAAAAATGATGAATGTATATTACTGAAGATTTGATTTACTGTTTGTCCAAACTTTGTTTGAATAGTTAATTTATATATAAATCTATGAATGCATTTTCTAAATATTATAACATTCTCATATATATAATTACATGAAATCTATTAGTTTTTACAAACCAGTAAATATATAATAGCTTTAAAATACATAGCTTTGATAATATTATTTTGAAATAGAAATAATCATAGATGGACACTATACAGGTAAATTATCAGTCTTATCTTTAAAATGTAATTTTAATAAACTGGTAAATGAAGCTAGTATTTAGATTATAAATATGTAAAAAATATTTCATTTTTTATTAAAATATCTTTTATTTAAATAATCAGACATATCCCTTTTTGTAGTAGATACATATGGATATTATAATTCAAACATACATATATGTATAAAACTCTGGAATAAACTCTACAATATTTTAAATGCAAATGTATAAACATAAAAAATAGCTTTAGTCAGATTATAGTATTTAAAGAATCCCGAGTAGCATTCACCAATTACAATTTAAAGAATAGAATCTCATTAAATATACACTAATGAATTATTGAATGTAGGATATTGAAGCAGTAAATCTTAGCCCAAGATTGAGCTTCATGGTTTTATCCACGCACCAACTACTATCCAATATTCAATCCCTGTGTCTCATTCCACTCCTCTATGTATGTGTATATTTAACACACAGACACAAACACACACACACACACACACACACACACACACACATATATATATATATATATATATATATATATATATATATGCTCCTGTAGTATATATATATATATATATATACTACAGGAGCAAACATCCTAACAAAATATTAATTTTATAAATATTTTATTATATGTTTATAAAAACTATTTATTTTTAAATTATTATTTTAAATTAAACTGTATATTTTTGTAAAATTCAAGATGGAAAATGCAACCATCAATTGTCCAAAAATAATTAAGGGGGGGTATAATATTGTTTTAATCTGGGGAAGAAATTTTTAATTAAAATTTTTACTGAAAATAAAATGGGGAATAGGACTAATGGATTGTACTTTTGTTCTAAACATTTTTGTCAAATTTGTTTCCAATCTGGAAATGATTTGTATATATTTTTTGAACATGATCTAATGATTGCATCTTCAAGAACTATGAATAAAGAAAATATAAAATTTTGTTAGATTGAAGATTAGAGTTTGATCTAGAAATATAAAGATAAAAGCATTTCATAAATACCTAAGCAGGATAGAAAATGGTCTGATTTTAAACACAAAATGTTAGCTACTATTGAGAAAACTATGTTATTAACATAATCCATGTTTCTTTGAAATTTAAAAATGATGATTAAATAGAAAGTTAATCACCCTTCCTGACCTTTGTGGAGTCATCTCTTGATGCTGTACTATCATTATATCTTAGAATGAAGGAAAAGCCTAATCTGAAAACTTTGGAATGCTGTGTAGACGCTTTCTGTCACATAAGAGCTCGCATGGATCCTTGAACTATTGTGCATGAGATGAACTTTTTAAAATGAATTCTTAGAATTGTACAAGATAAATCATTATTATCATGCTACAAATTAAAAGAAAAGCTAGCCTAACTAATCTTGAATCCTGCTATCAATTTTTCTCCTAACATATTGTTTAACTTTGTCTCTTTCTAATATGTAAAATGTAAATTGCTGTCAAATGACTTTTTCAAATTTAATCCTATCTTATATGCTCTAACTTTCTTTAACTTTGGTGTGGTCAATTATTTATTTATATTTATTACTTGATTTTATAGGTATGCTATTGTTATTATTAGTATGCCAATCTCAAGCAAACTGACAAGCTGAATTTTTCAAAATCTTTTTCTTCCTCTTTTTAATTAAACCTCCATGAAATCAGGTTATTAACAACCCCTCAAAACATAATGTATAATTAATTAATATGCTCACCAGATTGTTTTTAGAAGTCAGCATTTTATGTTGGTTTTTATTATAAAAATTGTTATTTGTTCAACTCCAAATAGAATGAAGTAATTCTACCTAGGGTAAATCAATCATTTAAGCTAATTAACACTTTGAAATATTTTAAAATGTTATTTATTTAAATTCTGAAAAAGTAAACTATTAGTTGTGTTCTTTATAACTACTAGTTTTACTTTATTTATTACACTCTTAAAATATCAAATGCTTAAATATTCTCAGTTATTATCAAAATCCACAATGGTGGGATTGAATTATTTTACATAGCAGAAAAGGAAAGAGTCAAATATTAACTTATATTTTATTAAATAAAATCTTTTCTATACATATATTATAGTGTCATAGCATATTATCTGTATAAGTTGTAGCATTAAAACAAGATGTCATTTATTTTTAAAAGCAGTAAATTCTTTTCAATGTCCTTAGTGATATTTAAATGTACTGCATTACTGACATTCAACCTATCTTTGTGAATATATATATATATATATATATATATATATATATATATATATATTCATATACTCCATATATATATATATATATATATATATATATGGAGTATCTGAATTAAGTTCAGGCCCACATGATTTTTTCAGTTGGAGAGCTGACTTTAAAGAGATACAGATTTAGATAAATGTTTAGCTTGAGTTGGTTTTTTGAATCTAGTGTCCCAACTCCTTACTGAAGAGACCCCTAGGTCAAAACCCGTCTGTGGATGGGGACAATCTAAGATAAAGATGATTTAAATACCTTCTCTTGTAGAAGCATTTATCATAATAAAAAATAAAAAAAAAGCTTGTTTAGATTCATTAGCATGCTCTAAATTTTATCTATATATGCTTCTAATCTAGGGGCTGTGACAAGATCAAAAACATGGATTTCTCCTTATGTCCTCTCTTGTGAATAGTTGAGCTTCTTGGGACCTTTTCCATATAAAAAGGCCTCTGCATATTGGTGATTCCAGAATGCATGGCCCACATCATGCTTAAACACTTTTCTCTAAGCACTGCCCTATGAAGGATCTTTGATTTCATTTTTAGTCCTGAAGGATGAACTTTTCCTTTGATTTTTTCACCATTATGTCAATATTGCCAATTTATAGATTATTTCTTTTGCTTTATGACCCAGTTTTGATGGTATAATATCAAAATTGCGCTCTGCTTAAAATATATAGATATATTGAACATCATTAGTTTTATTAATTAATAATGTTATTTCAATCTTATTATACAATCCCACCATTATTTCTGTATTTAAGAGTATATGCCTTGGGGTAAAAATCAAGAGTTCTGTCTTTTAAATGTTAATTAAAAGTGTTTTCTATAAATATTTTGTCATATAGGCAAATGTAATTTTTCAAATGTATTTTATTTATTTTCACAAACGCAATGGTGTGAAAATAGTTTATATATATATATAATGAATCCTGGAATTCTCCCGAAATAATGTTAGTCACCACATTTCAGAACCATAAACCAAAGCATTAATATTAATATTATGTAATCCTTTTAATAAATGATTGACATCTTAATACCATACCCACCAAAGTTGTGTGTTAATGTGTGTATATATATATATATATATATATATATTATATTTAGTTGATAAAAGAGCATATGAGAATTGTCAGCATGAATCCTGATATATAATTATCTACCATTTGGTAGACTGCTCATTCATGCATCCATTAATGTATATAATTAATTGATTATATAAACTATTTTTATTGTGTAACTTGTTTGAGTAATTCAAATTCCTTTTTCTCCAATTTAACATGTACAAACATGCAAATGCCCATTGTAGTTAAGTTAGAATGTAGTTAATATATAAGTCTCATTGTGTTTTCCACTCTGGTAGTGGGCCAGGCTTTAAAATAAATTCTCATGTGCCATTATTATGTGTTATTCAATAGGTGTTTGATCTGGGGCTTAGGGAATGAGTTTAAATCAAGGTTGGTCCCTGACCTAAATCTCGGGCTTGACTGGGTTTGAAGTACATTTTTTTGAGTTCCAGCTCATGCTAGATTGATCAATATGTTTTGACCGGTACAATATACTAAAAAATGCTGATCGAATGACATTCCTTTTTATTTATATATAATATGGATTTTTAAATTCAAGGCATCCATCTTCCATACCGCAAGCAAAAAGAACATATGGTCATAAATGAATCTATATCCATAGTTGATCAAACCTGTGACCATAAGGATATTGCCCCAAGTCATCTTTCCCAGTCAAAGTCTTTCGACTGCTGTAATTATTAAAGAATTACAGCGCTTAGATAAATTATAAATTTAATGGGATCAGAAAGCCATACCACTAGCCTCACGTGTTAGTTAGTACTCAAAATGGAGTAATAATTATAATCCAAACCCATCCGCGTATATTAAGTGTTTGAAATGGTGAAGAAACAAGATAAAACAGACAAAATAATTAAGGAATATTTAATATAATAAATAAATAACAAAAAATAAATCAATTGAAATATTTACATACAATAAAAAATCATTTAAATATACTATGCTACGATTTAGTGTATGGGTTAAATTGTATAAATGATTCTAATGTACAAAAATAACCTATCCATTTACAGTTGTCATTCCACATATTAGGAAGAGTCTAATTACTGTCTATATAATTTATAACTGGAATATGCAATTGCTTAAATGAAGAGTATGTGCACATGTGTTCTATATAGGTGTGTTATGTAATTTACCTAGGCTTTTCTTTGTCTCCGATGTGAGTTAAGGGTCTGCAGACTGTCATGTGGAATTTCCTCCACTTCTTTAGCAGAGACGCCCACTATTAGGCTTGGATTTGATTTGTGGAATTTCTTTTTATATCCATAGTGATATCTCTATACTAGGACATCAAGGGCATTGCAGGTGAATCATCAGACAGGTGCTACACTGGCAGTTGTTACATGGCGACGGTGACCATACTAGCATGGTAGGTCTGAATTGGCCAGAAATCATGATGGCCCTTAGCCACACATCCTTGAAGCTTCATTTGAGTTGTAAATTATTTTCCTGTTCATACAGTGTTCAGTCTTCTACATCGAGGCCCTTTCACTCAGCTTCTGTTTTTTTCTTTTTTTTTTAAATTTAAAATTTCATGTCTGCTTTCTGCTATTCTAATCTGCTTCTTATCAGAGCAGTGTCCTCACCAAAGTATCTACATGAACTTTTTCTTTAAAAAATAATTCATTAATGTCTTTTTTCCAAATTCTTTCATTATCTTGATTCTTTTGTTTGTAGCTTTCCTTTCACACCTTTCACTTTAAGATGCCTTCAACAACTTATACAAATTTACTTTTTTCATACAACTTCATAGTAATATATTACATTTGTTTATTATTTATTTTATTTTCTTTTTTTTTCTTTATAAAATTATTTTTATTTGGCAAGTATTAAACATTGCTCTCTTTATACATACCTTAACACATGCATTTCGTTTTTTCATCAAAATGTGTACTTTTCTAGAATAGATACTTATCTTTTGTTACATTTTAAATTCTATTTGTAATCTTATTTAAACTCCTCAATTTTTACTTTTTTTTCTTTTATAAATTTTAAACCAAATATACGATTTCAATATTTTCTAACTTTACTTCTTATATTTTTCAAAATATAAACTCTGGAGGGTAAAAGATAAGAATCTTGTTCGATTCCATTTCCCTCTCTTTGATTTCACTATGGTAATTAATTATGACATTATCTTTCTTCATTGGTTTAATTCTTTTATTTATTTGTTTTTTTCTCTTTTGAAAAGAAAACTACAATATTTATTATTGTTTAATATTAAATATATACATGTGTGATCGCAGTATGTGCAATCATCTCAATATATTGTGCCACTTTTATTGGTACACCCCAACCATAAAAGAAATTGGGAATAAATTTTAAGATGCATAATTTAAAATTTAAAAAAAGTTAAAAATATTAAACTATGAATAATAAGTCATTTTAGTTATCATATAATTTGAACTTGAGCTTAGTTAATTTAAAGTAGTATAAATATTTCAAATCCTGGGTAAAATATTTATTTTCAAAGGTATATAAAAGATAAAATAATAAATTATAAATTAATAACATTTGATAATAAGTAATCATTTGATAATATTTAACATGTTAATTGTACTTTTCATCAAAAATACTGCTTGATCAAGTGAGTTAACACTGTAAACTTTTGATTGGTCAATTACAGAATCAGCAGTAAAAATATACTAATCTTTTAATAGTATATTCATTTTAGTTTCATTTGTAAAAAACAAATTAATAATTTGACCAAATATAAACATGATCAAATATTTTTCAAAAATAAATTTCTCTTTATAATTATAATAATATTTTATAGCAAAGAACCTAAAACAATGTCCATGACTTATTAGAAAATGTTACATACATTATTGATTTTCTTGCTCAATTTACATTCTTGTAATGGTAAATAATTTTTACCAAAATCTTAACTATTTTTCTAAAATAATTTTATTTTCAGCATATTTCATCAAAATAATTTATAATATGTAAAAAAATACTAAAAAAATACACTAAAACATTTAATTTAATTTTGAAAATGAATACAAAAAAGTTGGAGTCAAGAAAATTGTTGACAAGTGCTCTTTTTTGTTCCATGTGAGCAACAACCAATCAGTGCCTAGAAATATCTGCTTCTCTCATTGTTAAAACTTTACATTTAAATGTTATTGATTTTTTACTTGTAAAATAATTCTAGAGAGGGCAGCATCTTATACAGAAAGTGAATTATGGGGTTTTGTGCTGGGTTTGGGAAAAGATAAGGGGGATTTAGATATTAAGGTTATAGAGTTGACAAAGATTATGTTGTGGAAATGGGATGGAGCAGAATATGGAAAAATTTAGAGTGGGGAATGGAAAATAAAGTGGCTAACAGGTTTATCTTGGCATAATTGCTGAGATATTCCTTCATTTAAGGAGAAGCCACAATACATCAAATCACATCACATCACAAACAGTATTTTATAGATTGGTCAATGCTTCTCATTTATTCATTCCTATTTTAAAAATACGTTTTGCCCAATAAAATGTTAATATTTAATGAAATTCATGCTTGATTTTTTTTCTCTCCATCACTCAGTAATGAAAAAGCTCTTTGTTGTTATTCCATATCTATATTTTCAATGTTTCAAACTTTAAATATGATTTTTTAGAATGTTTTTTATTTGTAAAGTTAAATATCTAAAAAATTAAGTCCAATTTATTGAGATTTGGTATCAAATAAACATTTTATACTGAAATCAAATGTTAAATATTAATGAAAACTATTATCATGGCTGACAACATGTCAACCTGTTAGAAGTTTAAATTACTCGTTTGTCCAAACAATAGTAATATTTTTCTTTTATATGACATTACTGGATGAAAATAAAAAAAAACAAAAAATAATGTAATAATGCTATATGGATTTAAAATTATCTGAAGAGGTCAGCATTTTACAATAGGCAATAAAGCTTAAAATAATTTAGCCTAGCCTTCATATATTTTATGAATTTGGTTTTTTGTTATTTGATTTTTGAAATATCAAAAAAAAAATACCTTTTCATTGTTTATTAAAAATTCCAAATTATTTTCACACACTAATTGTATAATAATTATTTTTATCAAAAGTATGCATGATTACACTTATATATATATATATATATATATATATATATATATATATATATATATATATATATATATATATATATATATATATATATATATATATATATTGTGCCCTTGTCTGTAGGTCATAATAAGGTAGAAAGGTCAATTACTAAAAAATTTTAAATTTTAAGTTATATTTGTATGATATATAAATAATAGTAGGATAATTAAATTTTATAGTACAATTTAAAGCTGAAAATACCTGGTATATAAAAGTGTAATAGATTATTTTAAGAGAAAACAGTTAAATAAAGCTTAATTATATTCTTGCTTATGGTTGTAAAAGCTGGCCATATAAAATAACACAGCTATAAATAGTTAAAAGTATATTAATAATTTGAGTATAATATTTTAAAACTAATAAATTAAATAAATGCTAGATGTAGTGTTATAATTATATTTAATAGTCAAAATTAATAGAGTATAGTTTAAAATAAACTTTGGGATGGTGAGAGTTGTATTTAGTTCAACATTTTAAAATTATTTTCCAAATTTTTTATAAAATATATCAGTTTTGGTAATTTAGACCAAGACGTAAATTAAAAAATCATCTGATAAAGTTAGTAATCACGTGACTGTATATTATATACCTTCACACACACACTTGTTAAAATAATAATAAAGTTTGTGAATTTGAAACTAAATATAATTGCCATCGATC
Source organism: Epiperipatus broadwayi (assembly GCA_028023455.1). NCBI lineage: Eukaryota > Metazoa > Onychophora > Udeonychophora > Euonychophora > Peripatidae > Epiperipatus > Epiperipatus broadwayi. Next base: position 265,460 of record JAQFVV010006454.1, on the reverse strand, counting down.
CTTAAAGTAAAAGTTGAAATATTAAATATTATTTAATATTTATTTTAAAAGTTTAAATGATTTTTATAAAACTATAATTGAATTTAAAAATACTAGTCTAAATAATATTTCAGACATTACGTCATCAATTCTTTATTTTAAAAGTCTAGTCTGTTATAAAACTAAAATGTGTAAATTTGTTCGCACTAAAATAAAGTCATTAACCAATCAATGGAGGTAAATTAGCAGACAAAATATAAGTATTAGACGAAGCGGGAAAAGAGAAAGTAATGTGTAAGTGAAAGAGAAAGTAACATATTTTTTAGCTGGTAACACCGTAGCTGGAAAAGTGATATAAATTTAAAATTTTGTATTTATTTTAAAAGTTCTTTTGCAACATATAATATATTTTGACTGCCTCTACATGGATTGCTAATTTTAAAAGTTATCTTACCAGGATATTTTATTCAAGTTTAACCAAAAACCCTACAGTAAAATGGAAGTACAAGGAAAAATACCTAAAAATATTGCTAAAGGAAAAATATTTGGAAAATGTCTTAATACAGCTTTATTTATGCTCAACCAGAAACTTATTATTATTATAACTCAGAGAAATATAATTGGGACGCTATATGAAAACTTAAAAGAGAAGTTACTTGCCGTCAGGAAAAAATTATGACGCATAATTTTATAAGGCTACTTTGAAGTTGTTTTGTTATTCTTCTCTATGGAAAAATGTAATATGCGTTTTTATTATAAAGAAAAATTATGTAAATGTATAATGAAGAAAGAGTGTTTATCTTTTAAAAAGAAACAGTACAAAAATATAGTACCAGAATTTTAAATAAAGAAAAAAGTAATAGAATAATATGAAAGTGCTATTATGTGTTTTATGGAAAGGAACCGAAAAACTTTATCTAATAGGAATTAGAAAAATATTATAAAGTATTCATTGGAAGAAATGCTTGATTTAAAAAAAAAATATAAAATTAAATTACTTAATGAAAATGGATCCATGGAAACAGAAAATTTTATTGAAGATTTAAATAAAAGTACCTAGAAGATGCATCGGAAAAGTCGCGCGGGAAAATATTAGCAGACAATATTAGAAGGGAATATGTAGACGTTTTTCTTTACGGGATTAATTGATATCAAGAATTAATAATAGTATTAAATATTATAAAACCAAGGATTGTCGTCTATGAATATTTATTAAACAGAGCAATAATTGCTTTACCTTAAAATAGAACATTAAGTGACTGAAGAAGAAATAATATACATTTTTTTTTTTAGATTTAATATGAACGGTTCAAGAAAGTTTTATGAAGAAGTACCGTAAATATAATTTAAATATTTTTTACTAATTTATTTTAAATATAAAATGTTATGTGAGATTAGGGAAAACATATAAACATAAATTTAGTAATATTAAAAAATTAAATATAATAGCTTAATAGAATGATAGAAATATTGTTTAAAAAATAAAGTGTATGTATGGGAGTCTTATATCAACAAGAATCAATGGGATGGTGAAGCCTATGGAACGCGATCGAGAAGATAAAGATCGTTTGGTAATTTTGATGTTTATTTATAATGCATAATGTATTTTTTTTAGATCATCGATTGATTAAGAAGGATGTGTGAAAGTTTAAATTATATGTACACATTTTATACAACATTTTAAAACATATTATGAGATAGGAGTAATTCTGAATATGCATATAATAAGTTATTTAAAGTATAATTAATAATATAATTTAACAGAACAATTGTGTGATTCTTTTGAACTTTCATATGATAAAGTATTCAGATATTTTTAAAATAGTTTGTATATGATAAAATATACGAGAAAAGTAGTAAAAAGATTTTCTTATAGAACAGCGGAATAGTTTTGAAATAAATGAATTTTATTATTGTTAGAAAGGCAGATAGATATTTGTCGATGTACCGTATAGAAAAATCTTGAGAAATAAAATCGGATAGTGACTTGGTAGTACTAGTGGAGAGGAAACCAAGATGATGTTTTTGTTAAGAAATAGGAAAAATAAAGTATTTGGATCGTATTTAGTTTGTGTGATTTCAGTATAGTTAACTAAGTCCTATGACTGAACACATATAGTTTGGACAGTGTTTTTTTTTTGCATATCTTTAAACTTTTTGATGTTATAATAAAGCTGAAGAAATAGCTTTAGCATCACTCCTATAATAGAGGTTGGTAGACAGGTAAAGGTCACTCCTCTATAGTGTCTTTTAAATTCACTGTGCCATTATTGTCAAGGTTTATGATGAGTAATATTCTAGTTATATTTTGATCCTATGCATCTATCTTCGCTATCCTTATTTCGTGAATCTGCATCGTCAGAGAGATATTTTTCAAAGAAATAATGAATAAAATAGAATTGAAGATATGTTATCATTTATGTAAGAATAGTTTATTTACTGGAATGTATAGAATTGTGTAATTTTAAAAGTGAAAGTACAAAATATCATAGAGAGAGAAAGAATCATATAATACAGTTTAAAGTTAATTCGGAAATGAATATAAGATTTTAAAAGAGAAATCTAAACAAAGTTTTTTTTTAAAAGTGATAATAAAATTTGAATGTTTTAAATAATATTTAGAAAATAAATATTGCATATTTATTAAGAAAATAATTCAATAATGTGTAATAAACATATATTTGTGCATGATATATTAATAGTTGTAATTATATCATCCGGAGTAAGGCTTGAATGAATATATTAGGATTAACAAACATCGGATAATGAACAATAAAACCTAATACCGAATGTAGAAGAATGTTTGAATTTGTAGGATTCCATACAACCAATATAAAACTAGAATTTTATTGTTTTGTAGAATGTTTAATACGAATGTAAATTTTGTAAAAATATAATTTTAATGTTATTAGGGATGCAAAGTGTTTTGTGATAATCCAATAAGAAATGCATTTTGTAACAAGCTAACCATATTAAGAAATCCAATAATAATAATACTGTATTTTCTTAAGCATTTAAAAGATAAGAGTTAACTAGAAAATAAATAGAAATTTGATTTCATTTTTTATAAACTAGTAAAATAAGTTGTGATAGGAGAGTAAGGATATCCAATGTACATAATGTAAAATATTGTTATTTATTGATGTTATTAATAAACTTTGTTGTAAATTTATTTTAAAGTTTTGTGTCCTCGTTGTTATTTCTCCACATGGATGCATGATATCACAATACATTTATAATTGAAACAGACATATAGTTTTTGCACAGAAAAGGTAAACATAAAAGTGTTATAATAATTTTGAGAATTTATTGGTATGTTAAAATTAAAAGATCATAATTTTATATTATTTATTGGTCATAAGTCGGTTGCCACAATATTACATTAAATTATATGCTAATGTTGCCACACGTATTCTGTTGTCAGATTATTAAAATACTACCACGTACCGTATTTATTTATTTTATTTAGGAAGAAATAAGATTACATTATACTATTATTGTTATTATTATTATTTATTATTGTTAGTTGCTGTGTAGTAGATTATGACATAAAATTCCCTTTTCATAGTTTACTACCGTAATTTTAAATCAGTTAGAATACAATTTATGAACCTGAGATTTTATTTTATTTTATTTTATTTATTTTCTTCATTTTATTTAATTGAGCTAGATTCTTATTACAAAGAATATTAAGACATGATTATTATTTTAATCGTAGTGAATAGAGCTTAGAAAGTCGTAAGAATACTATAAGTTAGTTATTTGGTATAGTAAAAAGGGGAATAGTGTTCTTATGCCATTGAGATAGTATCATGTGGATAATACCTCAATGTAGTCTATCTCGTTCCCCGTATCGTCACTCCATGTCTCATGAAAATAGTAAATATTTGTTAATTCATTTTAAAAATATAACCGTATTTGTATTTTAAAGATTAGAGCTAGTAATCATTTTAATCAATGTTGAATATTTTATTTATTGTTAACTGAGCTAGAACCCGGAATAAATATATGCGTAAATAAAATTTAAACACTATATAAATTTTGGAGGACGTGCGGAGGGGGAGGTTAGAATATATATATATATATAGTGTGTGTGTTTTAAAGCAAAAGTCCTAAAAGTTCTAATGTAACAATAACAATGTAAACTACAAACAGTATGATGATTATGCATGATAAAACTTACTGCTTACATTGTTACAGACACCATGTTAGAATATATTCTAAAATTACAAATGCAATTTAAATTTTTTAGCCAGAACATTATAGATTTATTAAGACTTTATTTCTGTTTAAAAATAAATTTTAGTCAACTAAGATTTCATTGATTTTACTTGGTTGCTTTCCTGCCTACTGATAAATAATGGCAAAGTCCTTTGTTCTTATAACATATACTATTTATTACTATTTTTTAATATTTTGAAAGTTCAAATCTGATTTTTTGTAATGGTTTTTATTTGTAAACTTATGTTTCTAATAAATTAAATCTAATTTCTTAAAGCCTAATATAAAAATTTAATTTTGAAATCAAATATGGTGTATTGACAATAATTACTACTGTGACTAGTGATAGTAAATATAACCTATTAGAAGATTAAGATGTTGATGAATATTTTTTTAAAACTTTAACGGAACAAGACTATACAAAGTGATATTTTATAAAAGTGATAGCTTAACAAACACTTAGACAAATGATCCTAGTCATGAGAACAAACTAATCTAATACCTAAATAAATATTTATTGGATTTGTATTATCAAAAAATACACAATAATAATAAATTCATCAGTGGGATAGCGAGCAGAATTAAACAATCCATTGGTTAATTATTATAATGATACAATAAGATTATTTCCGTCTCCTTTACATGAAGTTTAATATTCTCTCCCTTTGTCTTTACTTACAGACTTATTATTTTTTAATAAGTGGAAAGAAAGATACTTTAATAATGGAAATCTTAATGCACTAATTAAATTTGCAACATTATTTAATTTTATAACACATACATAACAATTATTATGCTAATTCTGCAGGTGACATGGATTAAGTGTGCATAAATAACTCTAATCTTGAAACTTATCTGATTATAATATATTTTTGAGTCGTCCAATTAGTAAGCAATATAATCTGCTATTATAGATGAAGCACATATTTTAATGTCAATTATATATTTCGATCAAAATAATTCTAAAACCACTATTATAACAAATACACAATAAAAACAAAAAAAAAAACTTATTCATAATCTATTTTCAAGCATACATATTTAAGTGACAAATTAATTTAAATGTTTAAAAAAACATTAAACATGCAATGAAAATAAATAGATATCATGTATCAACTTTATTTATTGATAAATATAATATCATTTTCCTAGCATAAATTAATTAAAATATATGAACATAGATTTTAGGTACACATATAAATTAGAATTTTAAAGAAAGATTAATTAAGTAAATATTTAAAGCTTTTTAAAATGCACTTATAATATTCAACTCTTTCACTCATTTTTTCCACATTGTAATGAAAATATTATATAATACAAATTATAAATAATATTTTTTTTTAACCTATTGCATTGTTATGGCTTATAACAATGCAAAAAGAAATAAAAGTATATAAAATATTGCAGAAATATTTTGGAAAAATTATCTATATCAAATGCTAGACTTTGCTGCATGACTAATGCTACAGAATTTGGGATGACTCCTTATTTAAGATGCAACAGCAACAACATATATGGGTTATTGATATAAATTTTCAAATTCTTAATATCATGGACTTTTTTTTTAAATCGGCCAAGTGCCTATCTTACTTTATGCCTAGTTATGTCTATAGTTTTTTAAAATCAAATTAGTCTAAATTTAGTTTGTATAATATAAATTTTATACCATGTTTTTAAGTTTTAGTTGTACCTCATATCACTTGTAATGCAAATTTATGGAAATTAAAAAGTAAATATTATTCTTTATTTTTCAGCAAAATACCATTTTTTTATACAATTTTTAACAAATATTATAATACTTTTTGTAACTAACACTTAGAAAAGTAAAAGTTTTTATAACTGATTGTAAGAAAGCATCCAGTTAGAGACTACTCTAAACAATTTCTCTATTTATGTGATATTATGATGTTATTTATAATAAAATAATCCCAGTGCATAATGTTATACTAAAATAAATACACAAATATTAAACATTAAATCACCCCACATGGTTAAGAAAACCAGTACCATCCTCTGTGAACTAATATATAAATACATTAGAGTTTGTACTTCAAAATAGCCAGCTCAAAATGATACCACTTTGAACTGTCTGCTATAAGATGTTATATATTGAAATACGAACAAATTCAAACAAAAAAATACAAACAAACTCTGATGTATTTATATATTAGTTCACAGAGGACAGTATTGGATTTCATAACCATGTGGGGTGATTTAATGTTTAAATATATATATATATATATATATATATATATATATATATATATATATATATATATATATATATATATATATATATATATATATATATATATATATATATATATATATATATATATATATATATATATTGAAACAGTAAGATCTGCTATGCAGATCTTCATTTCACCTTTTCTTACCTTTTTCCTACTCTCATACCTTAGTTTAAACCCCAGTGTATCATAATATGTCTGCAATGTGCTTATATACTAAAAATCCCACCCAATTTTAAACCACAAGTACAACACTCATGTTATATATAATTGTATAACTTGTGCCCAATAAATAAAATGTTATAAATTATGTGTATGTTCATATAATTTAGATTTATTTAAAAAGTAGATTATATAGGTCATAATTGCACACACACTGTGATATTTATTTTAAAACTTATGTTAAAATAATAAATTGTTATTTAAAATTATTTTGTTTGAATCCATTTACAAAAAAAATATTACAGTCATAATATTTGTTTTTGATTTAAAATAAAATTTATATTTGTTTCGTAAATAGATTCAAATATTGAAAATTAAAAGTAAAATAATTTCTGTTAGATTTAAAAATCACGCCATATATTTTCTGTTTAAAATAAATGAGGGCTGGTAGGAACAATAGTTTTAATTATTTATTGTTATAAGAGCTTATCTAAAAATACAGCAGATGTCCACTTAAGGTCTTTTCTTTCAATTAGCAAAAGTTTGTTTTAATTAAATCAAAGTTGTAATCCGAATGTCAACAGGGAAATTAACAACAGAAATTAAATAAGTGAGCAAAGTTTGGAATATTTTTGTAATGCTCCAAGGCAATTGTATTGTGCAATTTCACTATATATAGGAGGGTTTTTTTGTTCTTCATTCTAGTAATATTCCAGCAAATATTATCATATTCTAGTAATATTCCAGCAAATATTCTAATATTCTAGCCATTACTCTAGCAATTATTCTAAGAGATTCTAGATATTCAAAGATTTCTAGCATTCAAGCAAATATTTCTAATATTCTAGCAAGATTTCTAGCATTATTCTTATAGGTATTTTATTCTAATAAGATTGCTGAACTTTCTAAAATAATTGTTGCTGAAACTTTCAGACTCAAATAGCTACATGCCTGCAAATTCAAGTATTTGAAGCTGAGTTTCATCTTCAAATAAATTTTACCATGTTCTCCAATCTCATTTGAAATATTTATGAATCACCAACCTTTAAAATTGTTAGCTTTGAAATGATGGAGTAGAGCTGGCAAGAAGGCTATTTCCCCTCAGAAATAGCCAGCCGCTGCTCCATACCATCTAATGCTGTCACATAGGAACCCTGAAACTGCTGCTGCCAATATATGAACAATACCCAGAGTTTGCTGATGAGTTGTATGGAACCTGTCAACAATCAATCTACCTGAAACTAAATGCAAATGCTTCTCCAGAGGTAACCCCAAAATTAATCCAAGAGCTCTTGTGATTCTCTGCTATAACTCGTATGCTATAGCTATTTAAAACTGTTTTTCATCTACTTTATTTTACCATTGTTTTTCCTTTAAATATTCTAATGTAATCAGTAATTTTGCTCTCTATTCTTGGGTTAATGATAGTGTTCCAGAATAGTCTTTGACCGAGTGAATTATTCCCTTTGTTGAAAGCAAGACACCAATATTAAGGCATTTTAAAATTATAAATAGTTCCCATTTTTATTCTCTCATGACTCACTTGTTCGAGGGCTATTCTAATCTTAGTCAATATGTGTAATAATTATATAGTTTAAAATCGACATTTATTGATTTTAACCTAATATGAGTGTATGTGTGAGGTCAATGATTAAATGTGTCACAAATGCATGATTGTGTAAATAAATCTATGCTTTCTTTTCAAACCCATATGCACGCATTTTCCTATTTTAAAATATATTCTGCTTTAATTTTAAACTTCGTAATTGAGGTCAAGAATGGGTGGACTCTTTTTAAATAATTTTTTGGCAATTGATTAGGCATTTTCTCAATCTAAGTAAATCCATTTTGTATGCTTTATATACGTTAGTTGAGTATTGCTAGTAAGTGAATTGGTTGTTGAGACCACTTTGTTTCTCTTCAAGAGATTTAAATGGCCAAAACCATTCCCCTTTTACTTCCTGCAGTTCCCAGGCAGAGTGTGTACTCAAATGTCACACCTGGAAATTAGACACAGCCATCACCCAGTCGCTTAGTTTTGGATGAGTCCAGACTTTGACTGCTTGTGACACCACATTTCTACGGATCAATGGCGAGATGTGCTCCATTGTTGTTTAACATATTCACTATAATTTTTATTTATTTATATTTTACAAAGCATCCATGATTTAAACATATTGCAGACTACATCCTTTAATAAATTCATTATTAGCAACACCAACCTCCCGATATAACTTTACTTATAATTATAAAATAAATGCCTTGATCACATCCCCACTTTATCACTTAATAAGCTTTGGTCCATTCTATTCTTGAAATCAAGAAATATTATATTAAACCTTAATGTTAAAATGTTTTATTAAACTTTTATAATTTACTCAAAGCACCTCGCAATCTTCCCATCTCTTTTAAGCATATTATCATATTACTATATTAGCCCGAAGGATAGACTATATACTTAACAACTTTTTAATGTAATTTTTATGGAATGTTATGATAGCAGCCATTTTAGTAAGTGTCCCTGTCTCATATAAGCAGACTATGTTATATATATATATATATATATATAACATAGTCTGCTTATATGAGACATAGAAATATATATATATATATATATATATTTCTTGCTATATAAATAAATCTTTTAAATCTTGTAAACTAATTTTGATCTTTTATTTTATTGATCCCTATCACTGTCTTGGTCTATATATCTATTTTATACATTTCTTTTGTACTATCCATAGTCATTAATTAGCAACCCAACTTATCTCGTAGTATAGAGTCTCTTTGTTTCTCCCTGACTACCAGGCACTGGTAAAAGGTTATACTATTAGTAGCATCATATGCATTATCACATAGGTGTAGCAGTGGAATTTAGAGTTTAGATTTAAACCTAGGATATCTAGAAGGAAACCTCTCCTAGTGTTCAATTTCGTGTTTGGGGTTTGAATTCTGCAGTGTGTTAGCAAGATAGACGAATCTGACCATTACAATATATATATTGTAGTAACAAATATATAAAATGAATATTTAGTTAGGAGCAATTTGAGAAACTGCTTAAAAGATTTATATTGCATTAAGGTCATTGTGGGTCAATTAATATCTTCATAACTATATTCATCTGTCTAAAATATTTTAATTGTAGACAACTATCATTGGAAAGTTTCATTTACAATATATTATGTGCACACCTTTTATTTTTGTAGCCTTAAATCAAATATTTTATTTAAAAAAACATTTCAGTGAAAAACTTTTTTATATTCGTTATTTTTATTTATTTCCATATATTTTAATAAAGCTTTCTTAAAATATATTAGATAGTATTTAAATTTTAATGAAGACTGGTATATATGTATAATTTAAATATTTTACTCAAATGTGAGATAGCAGTATACATTTTTTATCTTTTAAAATAAATCCAATAGCAAGTTAAGCAAATTTTATTGTTGATTCTTCTTTTTTAAAAATTATGATATTAGAGTTTATTATCCAACTAGACATTGGTTGGCTATGAATACATCCTTTTAGTTAAGTCGATTCTAAGAGAGATATCCACAACAAATATAACAATTTTTATAGTTATACCATTATTAAAATAAAAATAAGATGACTTGTGTTTCTATGAAATTAAAAGTTCTTGCTGGATTTTTTTTTACTATAAAATTTAATATAAATGTTATTAGTATTATTAATATAATTTAGAAGGTTTCAAAAATCAACGTTTTTAAAAGAAAAGTTAATTAATTATTGTTTTTAACAAATTCTCTGAAAATCTTTTTTATCATTAAAAGCAAAAAAAAAATGTTTATAGTTTTTAAAAGAATCTTCATAATTAATGAATTTTTTTTAGCTAATTATGTATGCAGAATCTGAAGTTTAGTCTTCTAGATTATTTATGAAGAAAAATTAACAAGACAAAAAATAACTTTATTTATTTAATAGTATTTAATAGGTAAATAGTTTAAAGATTGTTTTATTATTATATTTATTATGTCTCAAAGAACATCTCCTAAATGTATAATATTAAGGGAATATTATACAAGGTATTTATTATTATTTTAGTATAAGTTTTATCGTGTGTCGTATATAAACATACATGCTTGGTAAAATAGAGATGTCCTTTTAATGTTAAAAGGGGTGAACAATTATTTTAAAAGAGTTTCATTACATAAATCTTATAGTATATCATTGCATTTTTCAATAGATTAGAAAATCATTATTTTCAATAATTATTTAACCTAGAATATAAAGATTTATTATTTATCTAAGCCAAACTTTTACTTTAGGCTTGTGCTAATATAAATGCACTATAAAAATATTATTTTGTCTTACCTTGCCAATAGAAATTATTGCCTTGTTTCTCAACCGTAATTAATATGTTTTTAAGTTATAAATATTGTATCAGATATAAAATGTTTACCCATTATTGCTTTTACAGTTGGTAATTAATATTTTTACAGTAGTTTCTTAACTACTGGGATTTGAATTGTCTGTGTATTATTATGCTTGTATATGTGTGTATATTATTAAATTCAACTATAATAATGTGTAAATTGCAAGTAAAAATGATATAAAGTCTATCGGTTTCGGAGGATGGGAATGGACTATTTAAATTTGAAAGATTAGAATTTGTTTAAGTATGAATTTATTGTTTTTTATTATGTTTGATAAGAAAAGTGTTTAGTGGCTATTTGTAGTAAAGTTAATGATGTTTTATTGTGTCTTGTAGGATCGAATAATCTCTCATTTTTTGTTATTTGAATATTTGATATGGTGGATTGCCTAGTATATCTTATGAGATAAAATAAAATCCCTTTGTTATCGAAGTATTTGATAGGAGTGGATTGAATCCTCCAGTTTTGATATTTAATATTATGAATTAGAGTATGTGAAGCCAAGTATTTTATCTCCCTTATTAGTTTGGTCATGAGATTTGTCCTACCAGTTCATTTAGTCTCAGAAGTTAGACTTGGGAGTTATTACCTTGTTATTATAAAAAATATTTTATCCTCATGTACATTATGGAATGTTTTTCATCTTATACTCATAGCCATGTGCAAGATAAGTTATTGATAAAAAGAAGAACAAAAGTCGAATTGATTTCCTCATAAAAATAGCTGTGTTAGAATTAGTGCTAAAGCTTGATTGTCCATTGTCATTGTTCATATTATGATTTATTTACATATTCATAAGTAAACCGATTGGATTGATTAGTATTAATTATTTATTGTATGACACACAGCATAATGCAAACACAGATATAAAGTACTAATTTAATAGTTATAAAAAAATCCATCATTAATGTCTAACTTCAATCATTTTGCATTTATAATTTAAATTTCATATCATCAGCTTTCATAATATTTAATCATCACTGGTATAAACAAGCAAAAAAGACAAATCATAGTTAATTAGTGGCAATATTCATTTCTATTTTGCAAAGATAAAACCTAGCTAATTGATAGAATTATTTCCATTTTGCAAAGTATAATTTAATCTTATTTTGTGTTTATTCTTGGGTTCAAACCCCTTATTTTAGTTAATGTGCATTTTAAAGTAAAAATGCCAATATTTTAGTTTTATTTTATAATGTAATTGAAATATTTAACCTTAGTTGTTTGTTATAGACTTATTAGATTAATTAATAATTTAAGAGTGATATAAAAAACAAGATGTTGAATATAAAATAAATTCTGTAGTTGATTGCCAGAAATGTAAGGCTATATTATTTCAGTTCCATATGTTTATCAGAAGTGACTGATAATGAAAAATCATTTTTTTTGCAATAAAATATAAATATTTTATTTTAGTTTATTATTTAGGGTTAAATATATAATGTGTTGCCATAAGTCTATCATAGTGACTTGATAAATGAAATGTGTCAGATAAGAATTTAGAAAATTATCTTGTAATTTCTGCTCTTATGTAGGTTTTCAACCACTAATGTTAATACATCCAGAACTTATATCTGTACAAATTGTAAAGAAATTACATGTTTGCTTAACTATAGATTTTTTAAAATAAATGTTTTATTATTCAAAATTGTATTCATGATTCTTCTTTAACATGCATTCGTGTTTCATACTTCCACACATGCTCACACATTTACTTTATCTAATATGATATGATTGTGCATTTTATTTAATTTAATGATAAACATATCCAGATATGATGATATTGATTTCCTTGATCCAAAACCTGTATGAAATGTTAATTAGTTACAAATTCTCTAAAGGTTTATCATTCAGTTATTGTTTAGATGATGAATTGAAATCAAAATGTACCCCATTTGTTTTATTTTCTAACTATTATTATTTTGTTAGGGTATTGCTTAATTTATTACATTACTGTCATAATATTAAATAATAGTTGTTGAGAGGTAGAGATTTTAGATTAAGCCATGCAATAAATAGATTCCCTGAGACATTCAATTATTAATTTAGATTCAATACTAAATTTAGTTAACTAAATTAGATTAGTGTATAATTAAAATTTAGTAATGATAGGTTTAGTTTAAGTTCAGATCCAACATGTTATACATTATAATTTTTAAATGTTGCCTTTTATTTATTAGTTTAATTTTCTAATATGGTAGAGGTTGTTCAATGCTGTGGATGATGGGATGAGGTGAAGTATAAATTATAACTTGTTAAATTTAGATGATAGAATTTTACCAATTTAATTCTTGTTTGGTATAGAATTTAATAGATGTTTTATTTCCTATTAATTATAATATTTCTTCCCACATAAGGTACATTTGACACCTCATAGGCCTCTGTATCCCTCAACTGAGCTAAGCTATGGCCAAACTTTATTTAAGAGCCTCATTTATAATGTTAGGGTAAAGTTAGATTAATATTTTATTCTATGATCCATAGAATTGGTGCCCTCAGGTATTTGTGGTTGTTGATGTATGGTGGTGAGGGGATACAAATATATATATATATATATATATATATATATATATATATATATATATATATATATATATATATATATATATATATATATATATATATATATATATATATATATATATTGTGCCCTTTTCTATAGGTCAGTAATAGTTCATAACAGTCAATTACTAAAAATTTTAAATTTTAGAATATGTTCTTTTGATTTATTAATTATAGTTTGTCAATTATGTTATAAAGTATAATTTGAAGCTAAAGAAAATATGTAATGTATAAAATTATAGAGAATCATTTAAAAGTAGTTAAGTAAAGCTTTAAATATTGTTGCATATGGTTGTAAAAGCTGGCCATATTAAATAAAACAGCTATAAATATTAAAAGTATATTTAAAAAAAAGTTCGATTTTACTAGTTTAAAACTGATAATTGAATAAATGCTATATTTAAATTTGTAATCATATTTAATTGTCAAAATTAATACAGTATATTTTAAAAATAAACTTTATGATGGTGAAAATTATATCTAGTTCTATATTTTTAAAATTATTCTTCCAAATTTTTTATAATTATTTTATATAATATAATAAGTGTATCAATTTTATAAATCTAGGCAGAGAAATAGATTAAAAATCGTCTGTCAAAGTTATTAATCATGTGACTTGTATATTACATACTTTCTCACACACGCTTGTTTGAATTAATAATAAAGTTTAAAATATTTTGAAATTGCAGTATAGAATTGGATGGAATTATTGCCTATCATAAAAGTAAATAGTATTAAACATTAAGTTAACTATCGTATAACATGTTTTAAATAATGTAATGTTTTAAATAGTATCATAAAGACGAATACAGTTATAATAAAAATTAAATATTTTATTTAAATAAAAACAAGATAAATTGAATATTAAAAAAAATGTAATAGGTTATTAAAATTATTTTAAAAGTTATTATAAAAGTATTTAAGTAATTTTAGTGAAACAATAATTGATTTAGAAGGAATTTTAAATAATATTTTTTAAATTTTATTACATCATAAAAATTTTTATTTTTTGAAACTTGATTCTGCTATAAACTGAAAATATGGAAATTTGTTCTCAAGTTAAAGTAAGAATCAACCAATCAAATGAGGTATTCTTACAGATTATAAATATGAATTGCACGGGGGTATAGGGGGAGATTTAATAATGTACTGAAACCAGAGAAAGGTATATTAGTAGCTATCAAAGAGATAGTATTTTTTTTTAAATTTTATTTTAGTCAATTTTTAATACTTTCTTATAGTTTTATTTGCAAAAAAACTAATTGATATTTTTAGAAGTATTTTGCAAAAGAGAGTTTAAAAAAATAATATATTTGGGAACTTCGTAAAAATGATTTTCTAATTTTTAAAAGTTACTTGCCAGGATTATTTTATCTGAAATTTAACCTAAACTATGCAATAAAAATGGATATACTACGAAATAAAATATGTTTAAATTATAATACAGCTTTATTTATGCTTAACCGGAGGACTGTTCTAACTCATAAAATAACAATATGGACATTATGCTGGAAGCTTAAACAGAAAACTATTTGCCATCTAAAAAAAAATTTTGTGACACATTATTTATAAGCTTATCCAGGAGTTTTTTTTTAAAAAAAAAAAGAATAAGATATTTATATCGTATGAGT
The DNA here is from genome assembly GCA_028023455.1 of Epiperipatus broadwayi. Lineage (NCBI taxonomy): Eukaryota > Metazoa > Onychophora > Udeonychophora > Euonychophora > Peripatidae > Epiperipatus > Epiperipatus broadwayi. The sequence continues at coordinate 250,259 of JAQFVV010006454.1, read as the reverse complement.
TATCATAAAATATAATGAAAGAAATAGAATGTTTAGTCCTTTTTAAGGAAAACATTTTTTTAAATATATATTTTACAAGAATTAAAAAGAACTTATTAAGAAATAAAACCTATATAAAAAAATGAACATATAGTAGATAAATAAAGGATGGATCCATGAAAATACAAATATTGTGTAAAAGTTTACTGGATAACTTAAGTTAAATTGAACAGAGTGATGCATCAGAGAATATTGAATAAACTTAGTGGGAATAATTCTTTAATATTACAGTTTAATAATTTTCATTCTGAACAGTAAAACCAGGATTATTTTCTATAAATTTTACTAAATGGTTCAATAATTATTTTTATTTTTAAACTTTAATGTGCTTGGAGGAGAACATTTTAAAACTCTAGAGAAAATAATAAACATTTTTGGATTTTATCATGAACTATGGTGAAGTGAAGACTTAATTATAGTTTTTAAATTTTTATTATTTTACTAACTTAGTTAAATGTAAATTTTCTATTTTATATAAGATTAGGAAAAACATAAAAACATTAATTTATTAATATTAGAACTTTATAATATAATAGTTTAATAATTTTTTATAAGAACATTTTTAAAATAAAGTGTATGGGTGTGAATTTTTTATATCTGCAATGCTCAAGTGGATAAAGGAAGCCTACTGAACGCGATGAATAGATAAAGGTTATTTGGTAATATTAATAACTATTAATAATTTATAATGTATATTTTTTTGTTTCTTTAGATCATCTATGAATCTAAGAATGAAGTGTAAAAGTTTTTTTTTAATTATATGTAACGCATTTTCATACAACATTTAAAAAAAAAAAACATTATGAGATAGGATTGATTTGAAAATATGCATACGACAATTTTTTTTTTTTTTATATATATTAGTGATATAATTCAACATAATAACAAATATTTATGTGATTCTTTTAGAACTTTCATGTTATTGGATATTCAAATATTGTCTAAGTAGCAAACTTTTCTTATGGAACAGTGAAATTGTTTTAAACTATCAATTAATTTTATTTTTTGTTTTGTAAATGCAGATAGTTATTTATCGATGTAAGATGTAGAGAAATCTTGAGAAATAATGTTGAGATAGTGGCTTGGAAGTACTATAGTTAGCAGGAAACCAAGATGATGTATTTTTTTAAAAAAATAGGATATGATAAGGAATAGAAATAATATTTAGTCTTTATGGGGTTATCAGCATAGTTAACAAATCCCTATGACTGATACACATTTTATTTGGACAGTGTTTTTTATATGTCTTTAAATATTTGATGTTTTAAATAAAGCTGAAGAAATAGCTTTAACATCGTTCATGTATGAGAGGTTATTAGACAAGTAAAGGTCATACCTCTTTGCAATGTGCCATGATTTTTTGAGATATATTAAGAGTGATACTCTAGCTTTCTTCCTTAAATCCTATACATCTGTTTCGCTATCTTTATTTCATGTAACTGAATCATTCAGTAAGATATTTTGAAAAGAAATGATAAATAATTTAGAACTTAGGTTATGCTATCGTTTTGTATAAGATTGGTTTATTTACAGAATTTTATAACTTAAAATTGAAGGTCCAATGAATCCTAAAGGCAAGGAAAGAATCATAGAATATATTTTGAATTTATTTTCGGAAATGAAATATAAATTTTAAAATAGAGTATCTAAACAAGATATTTTCTTTAGAATGTTGATTATTTTTGAATGCTTTATTTTTTTTTGAAGAAAAATAAGTATTGCATATTTTTAAAATACAATAGTACAATGTAAATTATATAAACAATATGCATAGTATATTTTTTTTGTTTATTGAATAACAGGAATATATGGATTATTACACTTACATCATACTAAAGTAAGGCTAAATAAGAATATATTACGATTAGTAAACATTGTGTGATAAAACACTAAAATCTAGTACTGAATTTTGGATGAATATTTTATGAAACATCTTTGACTTTGCAAGATGAACATTTTTTTAAAATTTTGAGAAATCCATACTCATTATAAAGTTAATTTTGTTTTTCTGTAGAATGTTTTTCCTATGAATTTTTTTTTTAAAAATAAGATAGTTTAATAATATTAAGGATGAAATATTTTGCTAATAAGTAAATATATTTATAATAAGTTAACCATAATGAGAAACCAAATGGTAACATTTTTTTTTATATTTTGTCTTAAGTATAGATAAAGATATAACTAAACAATAAACTATTTTATATAACTTAGTAGATAAAAATGTAAGATTAAAATAAGGATATTCATTGTAAATTGTGTACATAAATTGTTTATTTTATTTGTTGTTGTTAATAAACTTAGTTAAAATTTGTTTTTCAAAATTTTTGTGTCTTGATTGTTTATTTCTCCACTTCACTGCATGAAATCACGATATATTCATAACAATTGAAACAAAAATATAATTTTGCACAAAAAGATAAATAGAGAGTTATATTTAAGAATTTAAATATTTTATTGGTATTTTTTTTTAATTAAATAATCATAATTTTACATTGTTTTTTTTTATTGGTCATAAATTAGTTATCACAATAGTATACTGAATTATATGCTATCAGTTGCCACACATCCTTTGTTTATCAGATTATCATACGCTACCACATATTTATTATATTATTACATGAAGGCAAAAGATTATATAAAATTATTTTATTATGGTAATAAAAATATAATGAAAAGAAAAGATATCCAGTAGTAGATAAACAATGAAGAATATTATTATTATTATTATTATTATTATTATTATTATTATTATTATTATTATTATTATTATTATTATTATTATTATTATTATTATTATTATTATTATTATTATTATTATTATTATTATTATTATTATTATTATTATTATTATTATTATTATTATTATTATTATTATTATTATTATTATTATTATTTATTATTAGTTTCAGTGTAGTAGATTATGACATAAAATCCCTTCTCATATTTTACTACCATATTTTTAAATTAACTTAGAATAAACTTTATGAACCTGAGATTATTTTATTGAGCTAGATTATTACGAATAGAAGATTAAGACTTAATTATTTGTTTAATCTTAGTGAGTAGAAGTTATTAAAGTTGTAAGAATACTATGAGTTTGTTATTTGAAATAGTAAGGGGGGGTAGTGTTCTTATGCCATTGAGGTAGTATCCTATGGGATATTGGTCAATGTAATCTATCTTGTCATATGTATTTTCACTTCAAGTCTCATGAAAATATTAAATATTTATTTATTTTTAAAACTGAACCTTATTCGTATTTTACATTTGAGCTAGTGAAACATTTTAATTTTAATGCTGAATATTTTATTTATTAATTATTAACTGAGCTAGAACCCATTTTATTTTATGTCATATACTATTCTGAAGTGAGGATGCACGAGAGCAAGGTTAGAATATATATATATATATATATATATTATAATGGTTACATTGGATAAATGCATATGACAAAGATAATTTCAAATATTATTATTACTTTTTTCACTATGACTATTATTATACAAAATATTATAATGATTCCCATCTGGGTGAGAGTAATATTATGACATTATGCAGATTTGCAACTATTAATTATATATTTGTATTTATATATTGGGCTATTTTCATCATCTAATATTAACTATTGAATGTTTTTAGAAAATACCACTTTATTTAAATTTTCCAATTATACCCAATTGCTAATAATAACTCACAAGTTATGATTTGTGTTATATTTTGAGTGGTAATATTTTTTTCTCTTCTTCAGGTATTGCTGGTCTAACCTGTGACAGTACTAGCATGAAAATCAAACCTGGATCATATATTGCTATTATAAATATGCATTTGTATGTTTTTGAGAATATGGTAGTAAAGTTAGTATAAACTTTTTAAAAATAAATTTGTCAATTTTTTACAGTCCTGAAGATAGATGTAGGTCAGACATTTTTAAAAGGACAATAATAAAGGTTATAAAGATGGAATATCTTTTTAACACATCATTATAGTGTTAGGACTTCTCCATCACCTCTACAAAATGTTAAGAGTGCAGAAACATTTCTCATTAAAGTTTCAAACTGCAAGTGGAGAATATTTTAATTATTTTAATTTTTGTTTAACACTTTAAGTGATAATATCTATTATTTTTTATTCAATAATTACCTGTCTGTGGCTATAGATTTAATAATTAAAATAATATAAGCTTGAATACAATCATAAATAATTTCAAATTTGTCAATTATAAGCTTGAATACAATCACAAATAATTTCAAATTTGTCAATTATACCCAATTGTTTATCTGTAACGCTAAGTTACAGATAAACAATTAGAAAATTTAACTACTAAGGCTCATGATTTTCATGTTATTATATATATTATAGGGATTTTTCTACAGTACAGGCTTTTTCATATCTGCACTCTAATATGTAATATATTGGGTGTCTGAACTCAGAATTTCACACGACCCTTAACTATCCATGCTATCTCATACTGTTGACACACTTGATCATACACATGTCGAAAAGATAAATAATTACCCTTTTAAGTATTTCATGATAAACCAGAATTCATCAGTTGGTCCAGATTATCATCTCCAAACATATTACAATCAATGCTCAGCTTATATTAAGATAGCCAATCTTCATACTTTAATATATATGAACAATGCTTAACACTAGCTCAAAATTCAAATGCAAAATATTAATCATTCATTTCCAAACGACATCTTGCAATAAATATAGGCTGCATTTAACAACATGACTAAAAGATAATCTTTTGGCCACGGGGTTAAATGCAGACTTTATCATCATTCACAAAGTAGCCTTGTAGAAAAACATTGTTTAAGGGAAGTGATTGACATTATATAGATATAATGCTTTTTGATTTTTTTTAAAAAAAATGTATTTTAAACTCATTTACTATAAGCATTTCTTCTCATTGTCTAGATATAAAACATGGTTGCTTTTCATTAAATCTAATACTAATTAAGGCCTTGATTACTCTAGATAATGCAATAAAAATCTTTTGTCATCCGTTTTTATATTTTACGATTTTTACATTTTTAATTAATTCATACAGCATTTATTATCGAAACAAATACAAATATTAAAAAAAATCCTGCTAAACAACCACTAATAAAATAAGCAATAACAGAAACATCAAAAAATAATTTTGTTTTTTTTTAATAAATAAAATTGCAAAAAAAAAATAAAGAGAAAACTGACCTCTAAAGCATAATGTGTTCAAAAATATAAACATCTATATATATATAATTCCGTGTGTATAAATGATTGTTATGTTGTAATCTAGGTTTTCTCAATAAAGATAAATGAATAATTTTGACGACTTCAACTACTAAATAAATTTGGTTAAAAACGGTCAAACTATTCAGTGATTATTATGTTTTATTCTCTAGAATGTTTATTAGAAGTTTCTAGATCAATCTTATTTATAGTAGTAATAAAAAAAAACATGCATAGAACTGAAGCCAAAGTTTTTCAAAATATGTATGTAATTTAACAGTATACTTCAAATATTCACACACATTTTATCAGGAAATATTTTAGAACAATAATAATAATACAAAAATAATTATCTCATCTCTATAATTCAATTCAATATCCATTAATTATGTGCATATTCAACATTTACACTAATAATAATAATAATAATAATAAAAATAATAATAATAATAATAATAATAATAATAATTAAAAATAAAAAATAATAATAATAATAATAATAATAACAATAATAATACATAATAATTATATATACATATATGATAATAACTAATACATATTAGTAGTTTTAATAATATTAATAATAATAATAATAATAATAATAATAATCAATAATATTAATAAGTTAGATTATAATACCATTAGTAATAATAATAATAACTAATAATTATAATAATAATAGTAATATTACATAATAATAATAATAATAAGTAATAGTATTAATAATAATAATAATAATAATAATAATCAATAATAATAATATTGATATACAGTTACTGATAATCAATAATCCAATAATCAACTAATCAGTAATAATAATAATCAATCAATAATAATAATAATAATCAATAATGATAATAACAGTTATAATAATAATAATAATAATAATAATAATAATAATATTAATAATAATTATCAATAATAATAATAATAATATTAGACTGAATACTAATGCAGATTGAAGTCTCAATACCACACAGCAATCATATTCAATAAAACTAGTAACTATTCAGAGAAAAGAGACTGCATCTTATGCGAAATAGATGAATTTCTCGCCATATGGTCACACTTGAAACCAAGATCTTTCTGTATGCTTTATTAATAATACATTTAATATGTGCATTAAAAGTAAAATTGCTACAAAATATAATTCCTAAATCAGATACAGTCTCTTTATATTTAATAACACCATTCTCAATTTTATATTGATAAACAGATTTTTCAGTTTTATTAGTATAGGAAACAATGCATGTTTTATTAATGTTAATCTCCATGTTGTTATACCTACACCATATAATACAACTATCTATATCCTTTTGAACCTCAATATGATCACTATAAGTAATAATTCTTTTAAATAACTTACAATCATCAGCATAAGTAAGTATCATACTATTTTTTATGCTATGATAATAATAATAATAATAATAATAATAATAATAATAATAATAATAATAATAATAATAATAATAATAATAATAATAATAATAATAATAATAATAATAACCACTAACCACTAACCACTAACCACTACCACTACCACTACTACTACTACTACTACTACTACTACTACTACTACTACTACTACTACTACTACTACTACTACTACTACTACTACTACTACTACTACTACTACTACTACTACTACTACTACTACTACTACTACTACTACTACTACTACTACTACTACTACTACTACTACTACTACTACTACTACTACTACTACTACTACTACTACTACTACTACTACTACTACTAATAATAATAATAATAATAATAATAATAATAATAATAATAATAATAATAATAATAATAATAATAATAATAATAATAATAATAATAATAATAATAATAATAATAATAATAATAATAATAATAATAATAGCGGGCTTTTGCTCTTGCTAATAACTCTCAATACCACCCAGCAACATATTCAATAAAACTAGAACTGTTCAGAAAAAAAGACTGCATCCTAGCTCAATCAGATGTATTTGCCGCCACATGGTCACACTTGAAACCAAGATCCAGTCTATGAAATATAAGATGATGACATTTTCAACATCAGCATTTTTCAACTTTAAAGAGATGCAAGCATAAACTAAACTTAATAAAAGACCAAATTTAAAAACAAGCAAATAATATGAAGAAAAGATAAAGACTTATATATTGAAAAGATGTCTTAATTGGTCTCCCTGCATAGTTGTAATTTGTTTTGCATTTGTAACAAATCAATATATTACTAGATGTAACTCTGGAACTTCTTAGACTCAATAAAGTTTTGCTTTGAAACATCATCATCATAATAATAATAGTAATAATAATAATGATGTTAATAATAATAATAATAATAATAATAATAATAATAATAATAATAATAATAATAATAATAATAATAATAATAATAATAATAATAATAATAGCGGGCTTTTGCTCTTGCTAATAACTCTCAATACCACCCAGCAACATATTCAATAAAACTAGAACTGTTCAGAAAAAAAGACTGCATCCTAGCTCAATCAGATGTATTTGCCGCCACATGGTCACACTTGAAACCAAGATCCAGTCTATGAAATATAAAGACCAGATGATGACATTTTCAACATCAGCATTTTTTCAACTTTAAAAGAGATGCAAGCATAAACTAAACTTAATAAAAGACCAAATTTAAAAACAAGCAAATAATATGAAGAAAAGATAAAGACTTATATATTGAAAAGATGTCTTAATTGGTCTCCCTGCATAGTTGTAATTTGTTTTGCATTTGTAACAAATCAATATATTACTAGATGTAACTCTGGAACTTCTTAGACTCAATAAAGTTTTGCTTTGAAACATCATCATCATAATAATAATAGTAATAATAATAATGATGTTAATAATAATAATAATAATAATAATAATAATAATAATAATAATAATAATAATAATAATAATAATAATAATAATAATAATAATAATAATAATAATAATAATAATAATAATAATAATAATAATAATAATAATAATGCACTTATAATGCTCGTTAAAGAAGTTATATGTTATTAAATTTATTTAAAGCTTAGCACTTTCAAAGCTCTATGGCTTCATAATCATAGCTGTGCAAAATAAAAATAAAACGATTGATAGTGATGGGGGGGGGTATTCAAATTTATATTAATTAGATGTTTCGGTATATTATTTAAAATAATAATAATAATAATAATAATAATAATAATAATAATAATAGTAATAATAATAATAATAATAATAATAATAATAATAATAATAATAATAATAATAATAATAATAATAATAATAATAATAATAATAATAATAATAATAATAATAATAATAATAATAATAATAATAATAATAAGAAGAAGAAGAAGAAGAAGAAGAAGAAGAAGAAGAAGAAGAAGAAGAAGAAGAAGAAGAAGAAGAACAACAACAACAGTAGAATCAAGACTGAAAAAGTGCTCTGATTGCAGCTCACCTAGATATAGAGTTTGCATTTGAATGTGTCTCTATTCTGATTCTGATTGGCATGATAGCAGAACACTAGCATTTCAATTGTTGTGATTTACTTAATTATCAACATTACTGCAGAACAGAGAAATACATATCCCTCTCAATGGAAAAAGTTCACCATCATTTACTCCTATGTAATCCATCTCCCAAGGCTCATCTCTTAGTAGGCTTTTCTTCATTTTTTACATTAACCCCTTATTAATGCATATACAACAGATATTTTAGGTATCCAAATTATACCTACTTACTGTACATTCCATGCATAACATACATGGATCATGCCACTATCTTGCTGCTATTTCATAAGCATTCCCCATATTGCAAATTATTCTTAATCAATATACTGCCATGTATAGACTTAGATTTAATATGAGTAGAACTTTAGCATGGTCTATAAACACCAAAAAACATACATTCAAAATTTTCAGAGAAAGGCAACCCATTTTTTAGTCTTCCCATTTTATATGGGCTCCCTTACAATGAAAAACACCTTACAAATCAAGCTTAAAGAAAATTCTGCATAAATTACCAACTCCCTCTCCAAAGCTTATCTCTCTCTTTATGCTAATATTCACTTATTTAATATACTGATAATGACTATGATTATGCATTATTTGTTTATTAAATTTAGAAAATCATTTATAATGCCAGCACCTCCCTCAAGAACAAACTACTATGGATCACAAAGACAGACTCAATCTCAGCTATGAGATTTAGTTGCCCATCGATTAATAAACTTCTGGGCATATATAGTACCCAAGTCTCCTATATCCAAAAAGCCATAAATTCAATGGCATCAATTGTTCAAAAGTTGCCAGCACTATGATTGCTTTTATAAATAATCCCCTTGATATACATCTCCCCCTACTTAGATTCATTTTTTACTACATTTTAGCAATCAATCCTGTCAGCATCCAATTAATATACATTCCCTATAACTAATTAATATACATACTGGCATACATATATTATACTATATCTGGAAACCAACAAAGATTTAGCTTCTTCTATGCCTGGTATTAATTACTGTCCAACTACACTGTTCCTTTAAAAATGGAACCTGGAACCTATTTTTTTCAATTTTTTAATTCATCTTAATCTACATGCATTTCTCCTGAATCACTATCTATATAAAAATATAAATGCATTCTGAAACTTATGTCATATGACAGAGGTAATTCAATAACACCACTTCCAGAAGTGTCAAGTTCTCAACCAAATCAGAACTATCATGCTAAATCTGTACAGGCAACCAGTTGAATTATACAAAAACTAATTCAGTTCTAAGAGAAGATACACCACCCCACAGCACACAAAAACAACTTTCATTCAATATGCCTTCTAGTGTACTTGCCAACTACATTCACCAATAAGCTTCAACAAATCAAAGCCCAGAACATCAATACTACATTGCCAGATATTTTTCCTGCCACATGGTCATTACTAATATAAGCATCCAATCTATAAAAAATCATAGTTTAACAATAACCACATTGAATCACCATCTCTTACTCAGCATAGCTCACCTTTACTAACTGCCTTCAACACCATTCACCAACAGACAACATAATTTACACCCATTAATTACAACCCACCAGCTATCCTTATATGTAATTCTAATCTGAATTGACTTTGTTTTTTGTGCAACACACAAATTTTGGATTATAAGTTACCTCCCTATTGAAGTGCAAGATTAATAATTAAAATAACAATAATCAAGATTAATATAATAATTGTAAATAACTTCCAAAATGATGACATATTTTACAAATTTAGGTCATATTTATCTTTCTATGAAGTTGGTTTTTATATTGAACTGTTTGATTAAGACTTTAATTATTAAACTTGATATTTATTTCAATATCCAAAACTAGTGGCAGCATTTGTAAAAAAATATAAATTGTAATCTGATTAATGTAATTCCTAACATTAATCTATATAAATTCCTGTACAACAAATTGCACTATAATTCTTACAATCAATCTTATGCAATGCTATGTAACACAAAGGGTTAAGATTATTGTTGAAACAACAACAAACAACAACAACAACAACAACAACATAATAATAATAATAATAATAATAATAATAATAATAATAATAATAATAATAATAATAATAATAATAATAATAATAATAATAATAATAATAATAATAATAATAATAATAATAATAATAATAATAATAATAATAATAATAATAATAATAATAATAATAATAATAATAATAGTGATGATGATACTACTACTGCTGCAACTTAATTATTGAATTACCCATTTATTCATAATTTACATTGTTGTTCTTTATTCTTACTGTCTTTATTATCTTTATTTACTAATCATCACATACACAGGGTATACAATTTTAAAAGAAAGTGAAAAAATACAATATTTATTTATGTATGTATTCTTTTCTGCTTTTGTTATTAAAAATAATGATTTTATATAGTTTTATTATTAAATTTTCATTAGCTAATATAATTTAAACAACATGCATTTATAATAATTAAAACTTTGAAACTGATCTCTATATAAATAAGGTAAAATGTTGGAGATTGAATGTTGATGTGATGCATTGTGGCTTCTCTCTTTTCAGAATCAAAAATCTCTGTCAATAATAAATTCTCCACTCTAATGACATCTAGGGTAAGCTTGTAAAATCAACGATTACCAGATGCTATAAATACTAATTTTTAACGTTTAAATTCCCATATTTTGGTAAAAATATAGAAAAGTATAAAATACAAAAATAATATAATTATATCACTGAAAAAAAATCATATCAGTAGCTTGCAGCAAGCATGAGGTAAATAGAATGTGATTTAGCAAATTAATAAAAAAATATTATTTTGTGTGTATGCATTTTCAAATTATTAATTTTATTTAAAGTTAGATCTTAAACAAATAATATTTAAATTTCTTATTTTGAATTAGTAATTCAAAAAAGAAAAAATATAGACAAAATATTGTCTTCCATGTATGTATTCAATAAAAATTATCATTGGTCATAACATAAGCTGCAAAAATATAACCAGATTTGAAAGGAGAAAAGTTTAAGTTTGTACTAATCAGCAACATAAACATTAAAAAACTTTCAATCACTAAGGTATTTATTCTATTTTGATACTCATGGTTAACATTTTTATATATTTATTTTTAAAATGATTTAAATATTTTGATATACATAACATATTTGAAAATAAATATAAAAGATTGTCATACATTGTACTTGATTTCAGTTAATAAAAAATAGTATTCAGTTACTTAAAATAAAAAAAAAATAGCGAACTAACATCGTTTAAAATACACATTATTTATATCTAAAATACAAAATGAGAATATTTTCTAATAACTATCATGAAAAAAATTTTTTAAATGTTATTTATATTAGAGAATCTATATTTTTTTGACAAAAAAGATGACTATTTGAATATAAATAATGAGAAAAAAAAACTCTTTCAGTGAAAATTTATAACAAAAAACAAATCTATATTTTATTTTTCTGTAATAAAATAATTCTGATTTACATGATATAATATCTGTCAGTGTAGGTTATGTTATTCTGATGCCAAATAGCTAACTCTTTACAAAGAATTTAAAAAAAAATGTTAGAAATATTTTTTTCTGAAAATCAAGACTTCATATATAAAGTTTAATCATTTAGAATTGTGGAGATAATTTTATGAAATTAATGTTTAGATTAACATTATTTTTTATTTATATACGTAATTATATTTTATAAAGAAACTAACATGTAAAATATAAATATTTTATCAAATTAGTAAATTTTAGATCAAATGTTGTATTAACAATATTAAAGCAGTATTTTGTTTACTATAGCACTTTTACGCTCTAATTAAATGTAAAATATAAATGAAAATGGCAAATAAATATTTCACTCTAATAATAAATTTTTACATTAGCATCATATTCATTTAATCAAAAGATTTAAATTTTAACATATTTAAATTTCTTACTAAATAAAGAAGAAAACAAACATTTATCAGTAAGTATTTAAAAATGGAAAATGCAATATTAGTATTTTGTACATTAACAATTTTATTTATGCTATATGCAAAGTAAAAGACAATGTGGATACGTAGGCATTTTAGGAAAGGTCATATATATATATATATATATATATATATATATATATATACACACATACAAGAATTTCAGTACATCATTGAAAAAGAAAAGAATGTGCTTTCTTTATTTAAAGGGTGTGTGTGGATGGAATAGTATAGCCAAGAGGGGGATTTTCAAATATTTCCTATATATTTTAGTTAGTGGTAGCATTGCTTTTATTTATATATATCAGTCAGTATTTTATTATACTTAAAATTTACTAACAAAATATTATTCCTAAATATAAATGCAAAATACCAAATAAATAAAATTGCTTTCCATTAATTATACAAAAGTTATATTCATCAAAACTATTCTTAATGCAACCTATATAAATTTATACCATAAAATATTGAAGTAATATGATATAAATTTTGAAAATTATCTTTAAATTATAAAAATGGGATAGATTTCTGTTTCTTGCAATCTGCAATATGATATTTTAATTACCAACATCAGTTTTAATCTAAAGATTTTAATGAGTAATTAATAATTTAGTAAGCATAATAAATGAAAACTATTTAACATTTAAGTTGTATTGATTATGCCTAGATTAGAGAAAAATCACTATAAGGAAAGAAAATAAAAAAAATACTTTTTTAAAAAGATACACTTTTATACTTACATGATTTTTTTTTCTTCCCAGTGTTGACAGATATGTAATTATATTTTTTTATTTGACTACAATTTATTTTATATTTAAACTTATTAAATTTTTACTTTTTGTTAATTATGCCATATTTAAATCTAAATTTTTGTTTGAATATATTTGATTTTTAGGTAAAAAGTTGTCTGTCAAAGAAATATGATAATAAGGAAAATATGGGATATGTAAATAAATTTATTTTTTATTACTTTTTAAAATTCAAAGTCTATTTTTAGTAATTCTAGAATTAATGCCATTGTTTTGATTATGCTATTTTTGGAATTTAGCTAAAGCATAATTAGAAATATTTTGTTCATTAAATATATTTCTTAGACTGAATATTATTATAAATTTATTTGTACTGATAATATTATTTATTTTCAAAATTTATATTTTGTTTTGAAAATTAATATTGTTATTTATTTGCACATACGTTTTAGAAAAAAAATCTGTCAAATATAAATATTTGATATAGAATAATTTTTATTATTATTATTAAAAATATAAGTGAAGGGTACTTTTTTGTAAACAATGACTATGATAATTATTTAAAGCCAGTATAATATGTTGAAACATTAATTGGGAAGTATATTTATAGTAGAAAGCTATAATTTTAAAGACTTAGAAATCTCTTAAAATGAAACAAGTCATAAAGGATGATAAACAGAATCACAATATGTCACATAAATAAAGAAATGTTAGAATATGATGCATCTCAATAGGTTTATATAAAATAAAAACTCAACCTAATTTTTGATATTTGTGACATTATTCTGAAGTACAGATGATCATTTTAATTTAATAATGATTGATAATAACAGTGATAATGAAGATAAGTTAAATATACATTCCAATGGTAAATGGCTATCACACTAATTTGACTAAGTATTTGGAAATATAATTTTACATTTAAATATATAATAATAAGTTTACAGTAATAATACTTCTTTTTAACAATAGTAACATAATTTTATATTAAAAAAATATTACTATGTTTGTTTAACATCAATTTTATTGATGTTGACATTATTTTAAAATTGATACATACTTTCTGAATACTTTAGTGGAAAATAGGAGAATAAAAAAAAACTTAATAAAATTAAACTTTAATTTTTTTTAAGACTAAAGAAAATAATGAGGAAATGATAGTATCTGAAACTTATTAATATACATAAAAACATTCTACTAATTACTTATTAACATATAAATACAACTGAAATATTATAAGTCAAAATATTATTCATTTGTTATTAAATTGTATTGTAACAGGCTGGTGGATTCCAAAAGAGATGCGGGGGGGATCTTACTAAGGTTGGACTTTGGGTCTTTGGATAAGATGCAAGTGATTATGTGATGAAATACATAACCTGTGATTGTACCTACTTCCAATAAACTAGCTCTACCTATTTTTATTAACCTAGATACAATTTGGGTCAGTTCATATAATTCTCACCTCTTTCTAGCCTTGTTATACCACAGTATTCGAACTCAAAGAATAATTGCTTGAGCTCTTTTATCAGGGAAGGAGATTACACTAATAATAGTTATTGCACCTCTATATAAGTAATAATTAATTACCAAAAATCAATTAAGTATAAGATATATAAAAATATGTATGTGCAGTATAAGTATATATGTATTAAAAGTTATAATAAATGACTTAAATATGTATATGTATTTCCTCTGTCATATTAATAATATTGATAAGTGTAAAACTAAATAAGATAATAATGTTTACGATGGGTATGTGAATAATGAAGAACTATAAAGCTGATGATGGATATGTAAATAATGATGAGTTAGATACCAAATTAAAATAACGGAATATATAAACATTTATTGATTAACAAAAAAATATGAATAACAATTAAATCTGATACACTTGTAATTTATTTTGTCAAGGATAAATTTCTACCATATCGATATCTATAATGATATTAATAAAAATAAAATCCTTGCCCTAAACCCAGTGGTAGAAGTTCATGTACTTGACTAATTATTTACAACAATGAATATGTAAAATTATAATATGTATATGTGATTGCGATTTTAGCTGGCTAATTTAAAATATGTATACAAACATTGGTTATAAATCATTGATTTATAAAAGCAATATAAAAGTAAGCTTAATTAATAATAAATTAAAAAAAATCTATCATTGTGTGTTGCTTACCATATGATAATATTAAAATTTCTTACCTCTCAATTTCCTATATGTTGTCAAAAGTCAGTCAGATGGGGAGGTCAAAACTAGTAATTTTTTTTAATCTTTATACAATTATATATATATATATTTAAATCTAAGATTTTCCCCCTTATTACTCTCATACAAAATTTCTCAAAAATTATAACACATTAGCTTCCAATTGTAGAAAACGAAAATAATACATAAAATTTACAATAAACAAAATAATAAAACAAAAATCACAATTCTTATCTCATTTTGTTAATTAAAGTCCGATGAGTCTGCTGGGACTTTTTTTTGCTAAAGAAATTCCTATGAATGGAGATGAAGTTCTGCTCCTGCGAAGAATATAAATTTCTTGTCTAGGTCAAAAAATAATAATGTCCTCCAATTATCCTGTCTTCGAATTGATTAGGCATTTTATCTAAGGCAAAATATGGTTTTCAAGTTTCTTCCAAATGGGCAGGTAAAATCTTTAACTTTTCATGGCTTTATTGATGAAGTATTATTACCCTATGGTATAAACTTTTCAGCAAGCAATCATGATATAAAAATAATATATATTTATTGATTCATTTGCTTCTCAATACTTCAATGACCTAATTATTATATATCAAAACAATTAATTAATGAATATTACTGCAACTCATAAATTTAACTAAAATTGTCTAATTAGCAAATAATTAAATTTTTACTTTCAAAGTATTTCTTCCACTTCAAACGATTGCTTTAAAATTTCAGCTTTTGATCATTTTGATTAATATTTTTTAAGAATTTATATATTTAAATTCCAACATTCACATACATTTTGTATTCAAATTTATTTTTAAGCAGAAAAAAAAGTTCTATCTTCAAATGCAGAAGACAGTAAAACAATTAATAATGAGTTGTAGGTCACGTGAGTTTTTTTTTAGCATTTTAACCTTGACATTTCCTATTGTTTAACAGACATAATATAAATAAATGGGATTATAAATAAAAATAAAAATTTATAAATATTTTAAATTTCATTTCTACAATTAGTTGCTATGTGTTTAGATTTTAATTCAGTCATTGTTTTTTTTTAAGTTTATGTGTAAGTTTTTTGTATAGTTCTCCCCAGTTAGTAACATATAATGCCTTATATTCCAGTATTAGTATACCTATCTGTTTTTTCCTAGTAATTTAATACTTTTTATTACTTCTTTTAAAAACAGAAAGATGTTTATGTAAATGTATATGTTGGAAAGAAAAAAAAATGTTAATGTGACAATTTGCTTGGCAATTTATTGGTTGAGAAATATGTTTATGTGGCTCCAATTGGTAGAGTGTCTTAAATAATTGGATGGTGTATCAGATTGTAGCTCATCACTACAGTATATTATATATATATATATATATATATATATATATATATATATTCTGATATATATATATATATATATATATATATATATATATATCAGAATGTGGGATGAGAGGAGGAAATGTGTTTCATCTAATCCTCCTGTATTCTGGCAGATTTATTTGTTCTCTTTAAGCTTTCAATATTCACTTTAATATTATACCATTAATATTTTCTAGAATATAATTAATTTGACCTCATCTAATAGATAATTTTGTTTAGATATTAAATAAATTCTTAAAAATCACACTTGATGTTAGGAATTATTTTAAAAATTTGGTTTTAATCAAAACAAAGTACAGTTTGGTCAACAGATTTTTGGTAAAGCAGATTCACTTTGCAAAATGAATGAAATCTATTTTGTTTGATGTTTATTTTAAAAATCTGAACAAATCATTTTCAGTAATTAGTAAATCAATCAAATTATGCTTTAAATGTTTATAATTTATTGGTAATTTGTTTACAATATCACTAAATGTTCTTACAGGTTGTATAGTGATGATATTTTCTAGACTGTTGAATTTCCTGCAGTTGTAATCACCATAGTAATGTTAAACAAATGAATATAAGCCTTTATATTTAAAAATAAAACATTTCTGTAAAATATAATTATGTAATAGTATATATTTTTGATTTTCAATAATTATCATACAATTTTTACACAAAAATAATTATAAATGTTTTATAAAATCAAGTTTTTTGACCATTATAATATTTTCTTGAAGTAATCTCACAAAGTTTGAGATTATCAAATATGTAAAAGGCACCCATCATCATCCTGACATCTTTTGAATTTTTTTGGAAATTAAAATATTAGAAAAATATATACATAAATTTAAAGCTGTTACTGTTTAGAATGTGTAAGTATTTTCCAAAAAAAATGTCTAATGCTATAATCTTGATAACCAAATACAAATACAAATATTTTTGACATTATGGTTCAAGATTTTCTATTTTTTTAAAAAAAATAACACAATAGTTACTGATTGATTATTATTTGTTTTAAGCCAACTTTACACTTCAATT
Organism: Epiperipatus broadwayi; assembly: GCA_028023455.1. NCBI lineage: Eukaryota > Metazoa > Onychophora > Udeonychophora > Euonychophora > Peripatidae > Epiperipatus > Epiperipatus broadwayi. Next base: position 232,125 of record JAQFVV010006454.1, on the reverse strand, counting down.
CAATATTGTATGATTTTATTTAAAAGATTAAATGCTTAAATTATTCTCATATTATTGCATTCATGGTAGCATCTAATAGATAATCATTACTTTAAAATTTAAATATGTAAAGAATGAGAGTCAATTATAAAAGGAAAAAGCATGAGAAGCAGCATTGGGATAAAATAAATAAATATAGTTATATCAAGCTATAACCTGCTACACTAGCATTATCCAGAAATATTCAACAATCGTCAGTCACCTCTCATGACTCGATATAAAAATGGTACATGATAATCAAACAAATTATCTAGCCACTTCTAAACTTATGGCAATATATAATACATTTATCTGGATGCTCATAACTGAGAGTTAATTTATTATTCATAATAAAGCTGGGATAATGATACATTTTGATCATCATCAGTGCATTGACCATATGATATTATTAGTATAGGGCTGTTACTGATTATGACTAGATTGGGAAGTATTGCTCTAGGAACTGTGTCAGTGAACAAAAAGTATACATGTATATGTTTACTTTATTATGAGTGGTTTTATTGGCATACTTTACAAATCATTAAAACACAATGCTATAATGAAATTCAGACACACATTCTGCATATTCATATAACAGATAGCTGGAACAATTAAGACCTTAACACTAAATTTCTTAACATTTATTTAATAAATAAACTAATGAATTAAGAACATTGAGAAAAAATATATGATAATATGTTAATTCAAACTTAAATATATTTTTAACAACAAAATATAACTTATATAATACATAATATTAACTTGTTATCTGCATTTGCTAATTCAACTATCCACCATTAACACAAAACATAATTGACCCACCCTTCAAAGATAGGAACTGCAGAATAACATGCAATACAAAAAGTAGCTTAAACTCTATTTCCCTTTTTTGTAAATGAAAAGTTCCTACATAATTGCATTTTGGAGAGAAAATAAGACAGACATGTTCCAAGTAAAAAAATATTAATAAAATTATTCACTACCATTAATTAATACTTATTTAAAGATATCTGTCAATACTGTCTTGAATCATTTTCCTTTGTTTTCATTTAATCCAATTTAGAATTATTATCCCCTTTCTTCTGTTTATTGGCTGAACAATCTTTAATTGGATTTAACTTTATGCACTTTCCTTTCACATTTTAATTCAATTTTCATTATTACACACACACATTTTAATTTTCTTTATGTTTATAAAAGAGAGAGAGAGAGAGAGAGAGAGAGGGAGAGAGAGAGGGAGAGAGAGAGGGAGAGAGAGAGAGAGAGAGAGAGAGAGAGAGAGAGAGAGAGAGAGAGAGAGAGAGAGAGAGAGAGAGAGAGAGAGAGAGAGAGAGAGAGAGAGAGAGAGAGTTTTAACTTTTTAGTTGATTAAAAGAAATCCTTTAAACCCTTTTATACTAATATTTCATTTATTAAAACTTTACTTATTTGTTTTGTAAAATTTAATCCCATCATTTACTAAAAATAATTCTGCAGTATTTTTATTTTTTAAAATTTCATGATACAAGAATATTGAAACAGTCATTAAATCATTATTATTTTTACTTTTCACACTCTTGTATAACAATTCATGCTCCTTTAATTTTTTTTTCAATAGGCACCTTGATTTATCTATATATGATAACATATATCCACAAAAAATTTGATATGCAACATTACTTTTCTGCTTGACAGGTATGACCTTTATAGAATTATTTACTAATTTATTAACATTATTTGTAACATAAAATGAAACATTAAACACATTCTTATTATATATATATATATATATATATATATATATATATATATATATATATATATATATATATATATATATATATATATATATATATATCCTTAAAATATTTCTCATGAACATTTGAAATATATGGAATAGATATGCATTTTTTACTATCAATCTTCAACTCCTTTATACCATTATAACTCTTTTTAAATTGACATAGAATATTGTTACTTTGTTCAATCTTATAACCAATTTCAAGCAATTCATTGGCAAATACCTTAATATTTTTTTTAATTTACAATACTGGTAATGACATTTATTTTCATTACAAAACAAATAAGATCTAAAAGTTGTCATCTTATGCATAATTGGTACTTTTAACTTATAATTTATATATCCCCCTTTTTGTAATGTATTGATTATTAATTTATAACTTAACATGTTATTATTTCTTGTAATAATTAAATCTAAATACTTAATATTTTTATTCTGCTTCTTTTCACTAGCCCATTTTAAACCATTCAAATTATTTAACTTTTCTACAAAAAAAAAATATTGTTCTGGTATTTCCACAAGCAAAAACATCATCCACATACCATTTGTAAATTTTAATATCTTTAAAAGAACACATATTTAAAATACTACACTTATAAGCAGACATAACAAAATTGCAAACTTGTGCAAAAACAGGCAGACCCATAGACTAATATTTAGACATTTTAAAATATCTACCTTAAAAAAACCATCATTGTTATTACCAAAAATTTTTAAAGAAACAGTTATAAATTTACAAACACCTGTACATTTTAATGCATGTTCAGTTATTGCTACGGAATTCACTCTATCAATAGAGCGATACTTTTTTATTATAGCTAATGAAACAATATTATTTTATTCAAGAGATGAAGTGATGTGTTTTATTCAAAACCTAAAAACTTTTGCAACAGCTTACAAATATATTTAAAAGTCTGATATATAAATGATCCACATTATTTGCAAAGCATTACCTTCTATATGTAACTTTATATTTGCAAAAATATAAGGGCATATAGCACAGGAAGGATATATCTTGTAGTACACATTATTAACAAAGTTTTTATTTTTGACTTTTTTAAAAATACTGTTAATAAATTTTATTTTCTGATCATCCATATTACATTCTTCACTCAAAAAAAAAACGAAGTTTATTCATTTGCATTTTAACTTTCATAATATATTGACATTTCATCATTAAATACATCTGCAACATTTTATCTTCTTTCAAACCAATCATATTATCATCATTCAGCCTTTGTTTAAATTATAAAATGGCCAAACTCCCTTGAATTTTGATATGAAAGCACTTTAAATTTATAACAATAAATTTTCTTGATAATTTAAAAACCAATGTGACTATCACCAAGAATCATTTTAACTGTATTTTAAACAGCTGGAATTAATTCCAAATTATAATCCTCCCAAGTACCACCAACATATTTAACTCCATGAGTTAAAACATATTTTTGAAACAAATGTATCTGTTAATTTGACAAATTATTAAAATTCATATCATTATAAGTTTGTGGACACCACTTATTAAATAAAAAAAAACAATTTTTTTCTCAAATTTATTATGCAATTAAAGTTCAAATAATTTAAATCCATTTTCACAAACAATTTTATATTTATCCCAAGCACACCATTCAGTTGAAGTTACTAAATGTTCAATTGCTTTCAAATACCTCCAAATATCAAAAAGTTATCTTTATCATTTCTTAACTACATCATTTAAAATTATTGATTTTAATTTGTCCATATATCTTAATACTAATTTTATACAACTGTTCAATTTTATGTTGCAACAATGTGGGAACACATGATAAACTTTATAATCGTTAAAAAAAACAAAACAAATTTTGCTTTTCAGTTTAATAATGTTTTTATATTGCTTCTACTATTTCTTAATAATCCACTGTTTCTTATTGTCACATAAATTCATTATATTAAAAGAAATAAACTAATACAAATAAAATATTCATTAATTATAAAACTATTGTAACAACAATAACATTATAAATATAATGATAATTAACTTTTGTGTACAAACTTTCAATCTGCAGAAGTACTTTCAGTAAATTCCTTAACCCACTGCAACTGCTGTTTAATTCAAAAAACAAAATTAAATCAAATATAAAGTCGAATTGCATAAAAATCAAATTTCAGTGTTAGCAGTTTGTCTACTAATTATATTAATTTTATTTCTATTTATTAAAATGGCCTCCATAATTTTACTTTTATTATGGTTTTTGTCTTCATAAAAAATCTTTCAATATCAAAAGAACATGTACATATAAATTTATGCTTGATATAAAAGAGTTATGATTCTTCATGAAAAAAGAAAGCATAATAAAAGAAAAATTAACAAGGCAATTTTAATAAACAGAAATAAAATGAATATAATTAATAGACAAGCTGCTAATATTAAAATTCAGGATTCATCAGATTTGAATTGATGATACCTGATTCCATTTTGTTTTTTTAAATATAATGACAGTTGAGGTAGGTTAAAGAATTAACTGAAAGTACTTATGTGAATCAAAAGGCTGTATATAATAGTTAATTACCATTTTATTTATTATTTTTATTGTTATTACAATACTTTTTAATTAACACACACACACACCATATATATAATGATTGTAAATCTTCTTCAATTTTCAAGTTTTCTTTGTAATTTTTTTGTAGTAAATTCTAAAGTGGAATATTAGTTTTAAATAAAATTATTCATAAAATTAATGTTCTTCAATTCAAAAGTTTAAGATATACATGGTTTCCATTTTTAACTAAATTTTTGAAAAGGGTAAAAAAAAATTAGAATTATCAAAAAGGCTTTTATATATATAATTATTATGTTAATGTCTTTATAAGTTGTTATTATAATATAATTTACAATTATATAAATACATAACTATGTTGATTTATCATCATACACTCATAAGGTGGCTAATAAATAATATTCATAAATATTAATAATAATTATAAAATTCAGAAATATTCTCAGTAACTTTAAGTAACTATTCTCAAAGGCAACAAAATTTAATTTTTTTTTGAGACTGTGACTGTTTTGAAAATAATTTGTTATTACTAATATTTACTATTAATAATTAATGATTGTCTTTATTATCATTACAATCAATAATTCATCATAAATGTTAAATTTAGTTTTTGTAAAAAGTCTTTATATAAATATATAAGTCTATAATAAATTTATTATATACATATATATTTTAACAGTTGTTGTTTGCAAAGATTATATAATTTAAGATAGTTTTTGTAAATAGTAAAATAATAAAAAAAGTCAAAATAGACTAAAATAAAGTAATTATTATTTTTATTTTTTTATTAAAGTTATTATTTTATTTGATAGTAATAAAAATCGTATTAAATTCACTCGTTTTTCTTTCAAGTTGCTGTTTGTATTTTAAACTTGAAAATATTTTAAAGGCAATGTTGATGATAATTTAATCTTTGTTAAATTAAATTTTTCATACATAAAGTTATTTTTTATCTCATTACATTTCCATGTTCCAAAACGAATCACAAAACTGAAATATATTTCAATTATTAATTTGATTTGATTATTTCTACAAAATGCGTTCTGCCTATATATATATACATACAAATAAAATGTTGTTAATTAAACAACTATTGTAATAAAAATAATAAAATAAAAACAATCTTACCAAGATTATATTTTAAATGAACTTCAATTAATACACGTGATTATATTTTATATTGATGTGAAATATATATATACAAAAATACACATATATTCTATATATACAAAAATACACATATATTCTATCAATATATACATATATATATCAATATATATATATATATATAACATTAGATATTTCTGATTTAAATTAATATATATTCCTCATGTATATATCATTATTAACATGTTTGCATAATTATACTTATATAATAATGCATTAATTAACTGAAAATATGAAGATATCTTTTGATGAAATGTGCTTGACAGTTTTTTATTTTTCTTTTAATTTGTTTTTTTTTTAAAAATAATTAAAAAAACTATATTGTAAATTTTATTTCATTTTAATTTAAATGCAGCTCACAATTAAACCTATCATAGGTATTAGTTAAAAAGATACTGAATTTGTAAAAACAATTTTTAAATTTGATATCAAAATATTTAAAATTCTTCTGCCTAGTATGGTATATGTAAGAAACTAGGTCACCTTCCTAAAAAAATATTATTGTGCCCTATAACTTTGGTTGTGAGTTAAGAAAATGTACACATTTTTAACAAATTATATTAAATTTAATCTATTAAATGTTTTAATGTATAATTATAACTGTAAATTGAAACCAAAACATATCTATATCACCCTCTCACAATCCTTACTTAAGCATATTAAAGTTTTAAAAATGAATTGTAAATTTTCTGTCAAAATATCGAAATTTTCTTACCTAATGGTCCAGATCAAAGAAAGTAGGTTACCTACATAAAGTATTATAAAACTCATTATTTTGCTTCATATTTCTTTATTATGTATTAAATTTGAGACAATTCTATTAAATTTAATTCTTTTAAATTTTGATTTTTTAATTTTATTTTGAGTCAATAATAATAAAAATGTAACAATAGTTTACAAACAATCATACACACCAACATACAGATCTTGTAACTTAAATAAAAACTTTAAAAAAAATAGAATCAATTCACCTTTTTGAATTCATAGAATCATAGCATTTGAGATTTTACTATCATTTATTTCAAGAATACTTAATATTAATATGATAGAAATCTGGGCACTATATCAAGAAACTCAGAATTTATTTTGAAATAATATTTCGATTTATTAATAAAAATTATTACAAATAATAATATGCATCTTTTTTCTAGATAGCAATCTTACATTTTAATGTTATTAATTAGAAAATTAAAGTTATTAAAAAATCCTAATTAAGATTTATTTTCTGATCCAGAATATAAGAATTAAAATGTTTATATTTGTGACAAACATTACTACAATGTGCCATTTTGTGCCTCAGAGAATAAAATCTTATCTATAATATCAGAGATTATAGCAAAAAGCTATAGAGTATTATAATTCCCCTTCTTGTAAACCCAGGTTAACATTTGGTGATGATATACACTTATCTACTTAAAAAGTATATCATTTTATAAATGAATGTGGATTGCATAAATTGATAGAAAACTTGTCTAATATTAAATGTGACATTGTTGTTATGAAGTTAGAAGTAATAATGAAGATATAATTGATCTATAATGTAGATATGTACTTTAATATAAAGCATAAATATTGGAAGCACAAATGGATTAGAATTCATTACAATGAAAAAGTGAAAGCATGACATTGTGAAGATTAAAGTAATATTGGAATGAGCCAACATTAGTTATTCAAATTAATAAAAAGTACCAAATGCAGAAAACTCAGGTTTATGCATTTCCCAGTGAGATACAAATCAAACAACATTTTAAAATTGTCATGGGAGACATTAAATCTGAATTGGTAATCGATTAAAAAATGAACATATTTTTTGGTAATTTTTATTTAATATGGTAGAAATGAAAGTCGCTACAAACATGGGCTCAAAGAAAAAGAAAAAAATGTTAATTATGAATTTTATTTTTGAAACTGATCTTTAAATTGCAAATGGATATGGAAGCATTCACATGAAATTACAGTAATTTTGACTACAAAATTCATTGTTTTTAAGATTGTAATATTTTTAATAACATGCAATAATCATCTACTAATGAGATGTAAGATATGTGTTGATGGAAAATGCAAAGTATTAAAAAATACTGTGTTAACATTTGATATTTATAAATTTTAGAAACACTGCATTGAATTTAAACTAAAACTTGCAAACTGATTTTGTAAAGGTTATAGACTTAAAAAAAACTCCAATAAAATAACTGACATACTATTAAAAACTGCAATAAAAATAGATGATACAAAATTAAAAAAAATGACAAAACAATGTATATAAAAAAAGAAAGAATATAAAACTTTGTAAAAATAATCAATTAAAAAAAATTAATGTTTAGAGAATTATTGAAGAGTTCACAAAAGAGTTGATATAAGAAAATATAATTGTGAAATAACAAACAAAGCTATAGAAACAAATAAAAGTTTTAAAGTATAAAATAATATCCCGATATAAAAAAGAAAGTTACTTTCACAATAAAAACGATGGAATTGTTTCTAAAAAAAGATATAACATCACAAAATATGAGCAAAGTTGTATAAATAATTATATAGTAATGATAAATAAAAAAATCTACATTTGTTACATTCTAATTGCACATAATAATGAACATAAAATATGCAATCATCTCACTGAAGGAAGAAATAGTATTAGATGATGAAATTATTAATAACATAAAAAGCAGGTATAGAAATAGAAAAAAAAACTGTTATATATTAAATATTTAAATAGTAAAAATATACTAGATGATTGGAAATATACAGTACTAATATTGATACTTGAGAACAGTGACAAAGAATATATTAAAAAATAACAGACCTATCAATCTATCATTTTTGTACAAAATCATTACCAAAATAATGCCAATTCATGTACAACAAACTCTGATTTTAATCATCACCCCCCCTCCCCCCAAAAAAACAAGTTAATGATAAATTCCAAATTGGTTGTAAAAAAGTAGGTCACATTCATATATTCAGAATGTTTGCAAATTATGAATAGACATTAATTGTATAAGCTTTTCTAAGGTCAATAATGCATTATTTCATCAAATGAAGACCAGCCCTGTTATCATACGCTGAAAATATTTAGCCAAATGCAACATCAATGATTAGACTATGTTGTAATACTAAGTTAATTAATACTGAGATCAGTGTATGTCAAGGTAAATTCATATCTTCAAAACATTTTAAAGCAGTTTTAAATAAATATGTTGTGGGCTAAAATGAAAATCTAGGAAGGTTGAAATAAATAGAGATTATACTTTGAAGATGATGTCGTGAATTTGCAAATAATGTTTAGAATTTCAAAAATGTTGCGACAGCTGTTTATTGAAAGTAAAAATGTTGGATTAAAGGTGAATATTAAATAAAGTCTAAAATAATGTTCAATGAAGAATAAAATAAAGATTGATAATGATGAATTAGAAGTTAATGATTACAAATACATTGTTAGGAGATTAATACATATAAAAATACACTCGAAGAAATTGAAAATAGAATTAAATTTGAATGGAGTTCTATTGTTAGAAATAACTTAATATTAAAAAGAAATATGTATATATTTTGCAAGTAAAGTGTTACCAGTTTTTACTTATGAATATTAAATACTGAATACCAATTTAGAAACTTCAGTCAATTTAACACCATGTTAAATTGCAGTTACAATGATAATAAGATTTTGAATGTAAAACATAAAATGAGTTGTCAAAGGAAATTTACTGATGCTGGTGAAAAATTAAGATACTGAAATGGAGCTGAGCCAGACATAAAATAGATATAATATTTGGATTGTTTAAATGTGGAACTGGATAAACAAATTGCAAAAATCTAGAAAAGGACATTATATATGATGGATGATTGAGCTAAGCAAGTTTCTGTCATGTTGATGAAATAAGAGACTAGGAATAAAAGAAATTAAATGAAACTTGAAAAAATATATTTATTGTGCAGCAAATTGATATTGGTTAAAAGTTATGATAATGTTTATTTGGAGAAATGAAAAGTACTTTAAATTTATATAGTAAAATTTGAAAATAAATAAGCCTTTAAAAATTTCCTTAAATGGAATTTGTAAACTGAAAGAAAAAAAGTTCATTTAAAGTTACTATATAATTAGAAATATTTGTTGATTTCTACTATGCAAAAATAATAGAAATCCAGAAAGTTGTTCTTTAATTATGAATCATGTAAATAACTTTGAAGTAAAAATGATATAGTCTTACAACCTATAAGGTAAATATTAAATTTATATAATTCTATTAAAATTCTATTATGAATATCATACTTTTGTATATAATACAAAAAAGTCAATAAATGGAATAATATAAAGTATATGACTGAAGGGAGTGTGAAAGTCTGGGTTAAAATTCCCTCTAATTACATCTAAATAAAGTATATACACTATACTTGTTTTAAATATAATAATAGGTGTTAGTTACTGTTATGAGTATTGTTTAGTATTTCAATTGATTATTAAAAAATATTATACCTTTGAAACAAAATAGTAATATTTTATATCAAATTGCAAGTAGGTGTAAGACTTTATACATTGGTGAATAAAAATGTAGTCTTGAAGGAAAGGCCCAATGTACATCAAAAGAAATATAAACATATAAAAAATAAGAGAAGTAATGATTTAATTGCCACAACTGTTTTATTTAATCATAATAAAACATATTTTTTCTTTCAATTTTGACCTAGAACAATTTTGATAAATACAAAAAGGATATCTTTAAATAATAGACAATGTGAAAATGTTATCTTTCATGGCTCTTGGAATATATATATATATATATATATAAGTTTAGAGAATGTATGGAACCTGCTACAACTTATTTTATAGCTTCCATGTTGTAGTCAATTATAAGTTTAGTTTAATTTCCCAAGTATAAATTAAAAGTTGTTACCGCAGTCAACTTCGAGGTGACCACGTTGTGCATCAATTATAAGTATATGAAAAGATGATGTTTAATAGAGCGTTGTGGGCCAATTGTAAGTAAAATGAATTTCCTAAATATAAATTTTCCTTCATGTGACCGCGTTGTAAGCCAATTCTAACAAATGAAAAGTTATGCTTTACTTTGTTAATTTTATAAAACTTATCAAATTGATATAAAACGTATTTTGTAATCTTTCGATCGGTCATCCATATTGTATTTCAAATATAACTAAAACGATTGGGAGAGTTTACAAATATAACATATATTATAGGAGAACAGTTTAAGCTAATTATAACTTTATTCAAATGGTCGCACATCCATAATATTTATTTCAAACTAGGTGACCACTCTATGCATTAATTATAACCCATATTTAAATCTATATGGCATTTAAACACTTGCAGTTAAGTTGCATGCCAATTGTAACATTTTAAGGATGGGTCGATGGATGCTTCATCATTCTCAGCTAACACTATTTCTAAAGCCTACTGGGATGATGATGATGGTACAGAACATCTATAATCTTATTTGCCAGGGCCCAAATTGCAACTTTAATAAAATTTGGAGGATAAATCTCATTCAATAAGTTTCAGCAATAATATTTAATGAATGGGTTAATAAATAATCAATCAATTAAGAGAACACTGAGAATGCATTAAAATCGATAATATTAATATCTTTGGAAATTCTTGGTTATTCTCAGCCCACTACCTATTCACCAATCATTAAAAACACAATTAAAATTTTGTTTCAATTACAAAGTTCTATATCCATCTCCACCTTCATAATCCACTCCTCCATCAACTTCACATCCATAGATCTATTAGACTATTATCTATTTTACTATTAAAATTTACATTCTGCTAGCTCATTTCTCCCATTATAATATCTTCTCAGAGTTTACTTTTAGTACAATTAAGTGTGGAAATCAAATAAGCTGTGACAGATTATTGGTGATAAATACTCCTCTCATGATCACCTCCAGGGTGATCGTGGGTTGTCTTTAATGCAGTTTAGTATCTATTTACATTAAAGCTCGGAGTCATTTAAGCTTATTAAATCTTTTAGAAATACATTCTAAACATATTCACAATTATAACAAAATTATAAAGAAGTTTGTCTAGAGAGATGGATGAATACAACATATGGAGAAAGGATTTTATGCCCACCCCCTGCATCCACTATCACTCAATAACTATCCCTATTCACAATTTATACTTCAACTATCTTAAATTATTTTGGTAATTTGGAGTATTTTCGTGCCACATAAGCTTGGAAAATTAACCAGTTTAAATAAATTTTACCGCATATTTACGAAAATTATGATTCAAATATTAATGTTATATATTGATGTATGATTGGATTGGAGAGGTCTAGATAATAATAACCCACAAAAACATTGAAACATACGCAAATTTTATTTAAAACAAATAACAAATTTTATTGACATACTACAATTCAATACAGACTATACACATTCATTTGATGACTCGCATGGCTTTCAACTGTTTTACACCCGTATTATGATATATATATATATATAAATCGAAACTCATAACTATCCTTAAATCAATGAATAATATCAATAGGTTTAAAATAATAATATTCATTTCCTAATTATCAGGGAATCACGATTACCATGGAGTAATATTAATATCACATAGAAAAAAATAATATTTACCTTCACATATATTAAATTTTCGTTTTCATTTTTATCCTAGATATAGCGAATACTAAATTTCTTCCTCTGTTTAATGCTTTTAAATTACTGATTTGTTTTTAGAGCTAATTTTTCCTATAATAAAATTTAATAATTTTATTTAACTATTTTAATTTAACCTGTTTTCAAAAATGTATTAATTTTATTTCATCATTTTGATCTAACATTCTTTTGCCCTAATCTATATAATAGATATACTTTATGCATGATGGAACTAAGTTAATGCAAACAAATCGGTATCTAGATCAATCATCATCATATGTGCACATACTCTATACTCATGTTCTTATGACATAATAATATTTTAATAACATTACCTTTCCAGTGAAGTTCTCAGCTGACTGTGGAAATATTTATTAGATAATTTCATATACGCATTGCTTACACTTATAACATTCGTAGGTTTTATTTAACCCTTAATTTAACATTTATTAACTTTATTACTATTGGCTCTAATTAATAAATTAAACAAGATCAACAAAACAATATTCAATTACACCAATTGCAAATACATTATCTGCATTCATCCTGAGATCAAATTGAGTTTACAACCCTGTATCCGACATTTATAAATAATGCTTATAATAACTATCTTTCATACACTCGTAAGGAATATCAAACATTAACATGAGACAGGCAGTGACCCGAATAAGAGAAAACCTTTTCACTAAGGTTGAGATATGCTAGAATTTTTATCACTAGTCATACAAAGAGACTTAGGTGTACCTATTACCTCTGGCCACCAAGAAAGAAATCTTCTTACAGTGTAAAGAATAATCAAGTGGGAAAAACTCTTCCAATGTGTTTAAATACTTTATAAATATAGCATAAATATCTTAGTGAGCTATGACTTCACTGGCTTAGTGGAGACTCTTTGTCCATCCACATTATATACAGGTCGAAACATCAATTTCTATAAGTAAAACTTTCATATATACAATATTCTTGCTAGTTAGTGCACCAGAATATGATCTAACAATTTTTCCAAGCATTAATTAGCTTGTATCTGGCCTTAAATTTATGATAATAATAATAAGAAATAATAAGAAATGTGTATTAAATTTTTAAAACTATTTTCATGCACTTTTATAAGATAATGATGATGTTTTGGCCCAACAACCACACAATTTTTTAACATAGCAATAAGTTTAAGCATTTGACAATAACTTCTGATCTGATTCAAAACATTTCCCTTAATAATAATATCTCTCAATCTTTTTTTCTTTAAAATGTTTGTAAAGCATTTAAAATAAGGCACATACAGAATGACTTTATATTCTTCACCTACCCCCAAAATGATAATAATAGAAAAGCATTTAAAATAAACACATATAAAATAATCTGATATCAATATCTCTACCCCCAAAATAACAACAATTATAATTCTGACATGAATTAAATTTAAATGGATATATATGATAAAACATAAAGAAAGAGATCATTCTTCTTCTTTTTTTTTTCTAGATTAAATGTTCTACATGAATAGTGAATAATAAAATAAAAATATATACTTAAAGAGTTCTTTGGAAGTGTCATTCAAGTTTCTGATTTTCATTTTTCCTTTTTTTTTCTTCCTTGATTTGTTTATATAAGCACATGAGTTTATATAGACAAAGTTCTTGTGATAAAGTTCTCCTATGCCATCAGATATACAATTTTTATGCTGCTGAAATGAGTTCCTCATTTTGATTTTATGTAGATTACAGCTGAACAGCACTTGTTTAAATTTCAAAAAATATAAGTCCACTTTTTATTGTCTTATTCTTTTTTTCTAAAATTCATTTAATATTCAAATTGAATGCTTTATATATGAAATCAAATTTACAGTTTATTTTATGTGGTTTAAATTTTATCATTTGCTGATTTTTCATTAATTGATGCAAGACAATCATGACCATTGATTAACTTCAGGAGATTAAATGTGTACCCACTTAAAAACTTATTCGAGAGACATTTTCTTTTTTTCTTATGATATTAAATTTGGCAAAGCTATTTCAAGAGAGAAACAAATAACTTACAACAAATGGTTGCTTTTTTTTTTCTAAAAGAAAAATATTTCTTTTAAATTTTATAGTAAAGTTTCTCTATATAACCAAATGAGAGATAACTTGCAAACAGAGAGTTTCAGATAGACTAGCCTCCCACTTTACAACACAGCAAAGCTTTTTATAGTGTCTGACTTTTTTTTCTCTTCTGCTTCCTCCCATCATAAAATTTTATTGACCCTTGAAATCTGGTCATTCTGTTTTTTAATTAATTAACTTTTGTTTCTTTTTTGTTTTGGTTATTTTAACTTTTGCTCTTTTTGACAAACCATGCCAAATTCACTTCTGCATTCTAACAGATAATCACCAATTAATTTTACACTTAACAGACAATTTCACCCTTAAATTCTTTTGTCATATATATCACTTAAATCACCCTGATAATTTACTGGGTTATACATCACACATGAAACCCACATTAAAAGTAAATAACAGAAAACACTCTTCTTTTACCCTGTTACTGTTCTTTAATAATAAAAAAAATATATAGCAGCCCAGCTTCAAACCCAGAATTTTGAACTAAATTTTGGCTCCGAATAATAAATTATTAAAAATGACTTAATTTCTTTTTTTAAAGATTTCCTCACAAACTGACAAGGAATGATTATTAATTGTGAACTTTATAATTAAAATCCACAATTATATTAAATACACACACGTTTCACATATACAATTCTTTAATTAAACCGATTTAATATTTTAATCCTTAATTATTACCACTATTATTTTTTATAATTTAATCTCATGAACTATTTATTTCTAGCTTATCAGTATAAAATTATGACCATCCATTATCACTATCTAATGTAGTTTTATGAGTGGCACATCCCCCTCCTTCTTTGCACTCAACTTATTAAATGATGTATAAATCTTGCTTTTCTAAAATATATCTTTTAATACAAAATTGACCCATAAATTAATGTTAAATAAAACAATCTTTTGGTTAGAAATATTTTAATGACAACTGTTCAGATTGCCTACCAAATAAAGCATACACAATCTCTATGAATATGGGTTCAAACCTAGTCTTAATTAAAAATTTTGTTTATCAAAGAAAAAACTATATACAAACTATGAGGAAAATTTTATATTAAACCTTATCTTGCATAGTTAGCTCAAAAAATGGAGTCTTGGGCAAATCAAAGAGCTACAATATATATATATATATATATATATATATATATATATATATATATATATATATATATATATATATATATATATATATATATATATATATATATATATATATATATATATTGTTTTTCTGAAAGTTTGTGATGATGGGGTTCTAGCTGTATTTTTATATTGGACTATTAACATCATCTAATAAGTGTACTTTAGAAAAGTTTAATTTTATTTAAATATTCCAAATACATTCAACTGTTAGTAATATCTCCAGTGGATGATGTGTGTGATCAAGTTGAAACATCGGTGTATCAATATTTAATTTTTTTAACACAGATGAGCCCGCAAAATATGTCTTTCTTTTATATATGCATTCCATGAAAATCTTCATATATATATATATATTATAGCAGGTCATTTTAATTAATTTTTCTGAATGTATTAGAGCTGGCCAATGGTTTTAGCAGTGAAAGATATTTACAGTTTGATGATGTCAGGGATTAAATATTATCAGATACAACTATATTAGAAAAATTAAATAATATTTTTAAGAATGATTTTCATTTCCATATCTAAAGAAATAAAGTAAAACTTTAAAATAAAGAATAAATATTTATTTCTTAAAATCTTGCAAATATAATGCAAATAGCTGTGATTGGTTGTTATAAAAGAGCATTAAGAGTTATTGGTGAAAATATTAATATTAAATTGAAGATAATAAAATTATTGTTTTAATAATGAACTATAACAATAATTATAATTTATATAAATGCCACTTGATATATAATTGTATTTACTTAAGTAGTTAAAAAAACGCATAACTATTTGTGGTATCAAGTTTAAATTCATATATTATTGACTACTTCTTTCGGCTATTATAAATTAAACATAAACATTCTAGTTTTTTGTACTGCATATTAAAAAAAAAAAAAACTAGTACATTATAAATGTGGGAACATAGTTGAATATTTGTAAATAGTTTTATACTGTCTATTTATTTTCTAGATGTAAAATTGTCCACGTGACAAATAGTAAAGCCTATTATTTTCTCTGTCTTATATAAAAGGGTGTAGTAACAATTCATTTTAAAATTCAGCACTGATGGTTCCGATGATTCACAATTATTTTATACCTTGAATATAAAGTTCATCATATAACCTTTGTTATAAATAACCAACTACCATTATTTTGTATAATGCACAATAGTTTTAATCCTAGAATATCAGAAACGGTATGTTAAAATAAGTAATGTGAAAATTTGAGCTGCTTCTTTGATGTGTAGGCTTAATAGTTATTTGCAAGCAATAAAACATTGAATATCAAATTTGGCATTACAAAGAAACATGGATATTTTTTTTAATATACATAATAATTTTTAAAGGAATAATTTTTTTAAGAACGAGAGACAGTATTTAAAGGAATTTTTTTTTTTTGAAAATAAAATTTCGTTAACCGTTTGCTATTTTCACGGTTACTATCTTGGTAACATCTGACTGTGAATTTCTATATAAATATAATTGGAATTTTTACATAATTAAATATATATATATATTAAGTGAATTTTTAAAACAGCCATTTCATCACATTTGCCAAAACATAAAAATAAACACATTTGAAATAAATACATTTATCTAATTAAAAAGAATAGAAAATGTGTGAAAGAACTAAATTTATAAATAGTATAAAACAACTATGTTATTAACTATATTATGTGCAAAATTATTGTATTGTTAATATCACTACAAGCAATACCTAAAAGAGTTTGTCTAAAGATTTTTAAAAATGCAATTGAGATTAAACATTACATTAAATATACTAATTCTGCAAAACTATTCTGTATTTTTACATGTTTAATGCCTTTTTATTAGTACTATATCATTGTTATTTTAAATGGATTTCAACTTTTCATATGTATGTTCGTGTGCGCGTGATCTAAAAAAAAATATTTGTCCTGAAAACAAAATGATTATTCGCCTGCTTGCTAATTGTGATAAGTTTGAGTCTATTATAGTAAAAGCATATCTTCACTAATTTGGCCTATAAAATAAATGAATGCTGGTGTATTTATAAAGTAATTGATAGTATACTTGAATATAGTTGTTTTATGGAACATATATATCTATTATTTTAAAGAGATTATCTAAAAAAAAAAAAACTCTAAAATTACAAGGAAAATGCAGAAAATAATAGAATCAAATAGTAAGATATTGTGGAAATAATACAATTAAGAATAAAATTGAATAATGAAATATTATGAGAAAAATACAGATTAAAACGTAATCGAATTCCGGATAAGCAAAATATCAAATTACTTCAGACATAAACAATGCAGTTGATATATATATATATATATATATATATATATATATATATATATAATAAATCCAACAAGTTATAAAAGTAGACTAAAAAATTAATAAGTAATATATAGTTTTGTTTATTAATTGAAATGTAATTTTAATTTTTTATTTTTACTAAATTATTTAAAATTATTTTCACTTTGAACATTAGTTATCTTTATGTAGTTCCCTTGGTGATATCTATAATTTATGAATTACATTTTTTTTTTTATTAAGAGACCATGAATATATTATGAATAAGAATTACATTGTTAGAAATAATTTGAAATTGAAATTGCAGCTATATATATACAGTTTTATAAAATAGTGTTTTTTTTTTTTTTTTTTTTAAAAAAGAGAATGTATTACAAGTTATACTGAGTCTTCTACCTTGTAAACATAAGGTTTTCCTATTATTACTTATTAGACTTTTATATTTACACACACACACATATATATATATATATAATTATAATTTACTGTCTGATGCCAATTTTTTATCTTAATTCAATTAATAATTTAGTCACCGAAAAAAAAAAAATAATAATATGGCTTGCAAAAAAAAAAAGAAATAAATTTCTTTTGTCGGTAAAATTAAATAAATAAATAAAACATAAATTTACAACAATAATTTATAACTTGCAATATATAAAAAATTATTGTGGTTAATTACTTTTTCAATTACACATCAGTATTATGAAATGAATATTTTACTACATTAATAGTTATTTATATGCAAATACTAAAAAAATAATATTGATTCTCAGTTAAGTAATTACAGTAACCAGATGAAATTTGTAATTTATTATTTTATTTAAATTTGACATCTATCAGATAAGCACGTAATTGTTTCTAGAGTAAATTTTCAATAAATACCTTAATAATTAATATTATATTTTAGGAATTTGTTAGCAAGTAAACTATGTTTTGTAAAAAAAAAAAAAAAAACATTATAGAAAGTATTTATTTCTTTTTTTCCATGTGTCAAAACATCTGTCAGGAAACGAACATAGGACAACTGCTTGTACTGACCACTCGACCACCAACGCTTGACAAATATTTATTTCTTTGTGGGTAATTGTTTAATAATATTATATCATATAATAATTGTTGTTAATATTATTAAAAATAAATCTCGTGTTACTGATATTTGTTATCAATATCTGTATAATAATCGGTAATTAAGGATATATTAAAATTATATATTAATAATTTTGATAATCCATGTTTCTCCATTAACCTAAAATAGCTTTTTTTATTTCGAGTTTATATGTATAATGGATTGTTTTTAGTTTATCAATGCATTTCTGGTAGGTGATTCATTTTAATACTGTGGCACTGAGAGGGAGACATATATTATATATAAATGAAAATATTTTTGGAATAAACTTTGATTTTTTTTTTAAACATCTTCTTATAAACTCATAATTGACTTACTAATTCTTGACAGTTGCAGTTCTATATAAAATTATATTGAATGTGAGGACTGATGAACAAGGTTTAAGCCAATCAAATACATTGAAACAGAAAAAAAAAAACTATTACTATATAAAATTAGTTAAGACGATTATCAATAAAAAACAATCATAATCAATGTCTTTGATTATTTTTTAAGATAATTGTATCAAATAAAATATAAGCCACTAACCATTTTCAGATAAAAAAATAAAAGTAAATCGCGAAGTATTAACTTGTACAATCTAATTTATTATATAACTATGCTTAACCGCACAGCTTAATACTTTATATTTTTAATTTAAATTATAAATTATTCATTTATTGCTCAACGTAATTTATTACAACATTGAATTTAAGACAATACGGACATAAATTGATATTTTACAAATAGCAAGAATTTGTAGAGTTCTTGCTTACTGTTATTATTGATTAATTTATTAATTTTAAAATCCTTCACATTATACAAATAAATATGCATAATTTACTATTTTTAATTAAAAAATAAAAAAATAAATATTTCCCAAAGTATTTTGCAATATATTACCGAGATAACATGCCATGTTATTAACTATTTTGTGTACTCTTTTACAATGCTCTAGGCATCCATTTATTTTTAATGAATTACCTTTTAGTTGTTTTTGTATTCCTTCTTTTCTTATATACATTGTTTTGTTAATTTTCTTATATTCTATGTCAACTGTTTTTTTTTTAGTTGTTAATACGATATCAGTTATTTTATTTACGTTTTCTTCAAATCTTAACATGTTAAATATGTTTGCAAATTTTAATTTAAATTCAATGTGCTACTTTTGAAATTGATAAACACCACGTGTTAATCCTAATTTTTTTAATCCTTTAGATTTTCCATTAACACATATCTTGACTTGTTAATATATTATCATTGCCTGTTATTAAAAAAAATATTACAATTTTGAAAACATTGTATACTGTAATGAAAATATTGTCAGATTTTTCTGCATGTAAATACTCCCATATTCATTTTTTATTTAGCACTTTTTTTGAAAGTTAAAATTCACAATAAATATACTTTTTCTTTTTCTGTGAACTACCCATGTCAATAGCTTCTCTCATTTATGTCATCTTAGACAAAATTTACCTACACTATTTTCATTTTTTTTATTGTGTACGAATTCTAGAATTAAATTATTCATGACAATTTTAAAAAAGTTGTTTGATTTGTATCTTATTGGGAAGTAGTCTATGCATAAACCTTACTTATCTTCATTTGACAACATTCATTAATTTTAATAATTAATCTTGTCTTTTGTTTACATATTACTTTAATTTCCACAATGTCCTAGTTTCACTTTTTCATTAAAAAAATTCCAATTCACTTGTGCTTCCAATATCTATGCTTTATAATAAAGTAATTATCTACATTAAAATCAGTTATCTCTTCATCATTTTTTCTAATTTCGTAAGTCCAACAATGTCTTATTTAATGTTAAACAACCTTTCTATCAATTTATGCAATTTTCCTTTATTTATAAAAAAAAGATATACAGTTATAAGTATATAAGTGAATGTTCCCAACAAATATGAACAAGCAGGGGAATTTCAGCATTCAATAAATTTGTACCATAAGAGGATGGTGATATATCATCCTAGGCATGCAGGGGTACATTGTAGTTGTGTAGGTCATAATTGTAAATATGTTTATGAAAAAAAACAGTTCATTCATATAGACATTCTCCTGTCTTTGAAAATTGTAACTAATATTTCAATTGAAACCAATGAGTAACTGTGATATTAAATCAAATAAAGCCAGTATATTCACTATGCTGATTAATGTAAACTTATAATGTGATTAGCAGCTGCAATGACAAGATCTTATATAATGGTCATTAGTAAATAGCTTTTATCATTATATTAAGGCTTCAAGAAGCTTTTTTTTATTATTATTAAAAACAAAATCATTCTGCAGCCAGTTCTGCAAATGGTTTTTTTTACAGTACATTTTTTTGTATTTTTAACTCTCCAAACACATATTATGGACTCATTGTTTTTATAAAGTTTGAAGATCTGTTTTACAATTAATTTCTCAATAGTATCATTTAAAATACTTATAATTCTAATGATGTTTTATAACTCTTATAAAATCTATTTTTTATTTTTTTTAAATACTATCAATCTCTTTCATAAAGTTTATATTTCACGGAGCATTAGAATTATTTTTTTCTTATTTCTACTAATATTTTTATAATTCAGTGGAAAGTAACTTTCACATACAGCACTTTTTACTATAGCTTATTTTTTAAAGTGTGAAATAGACATTTAAATATCAGTTTAATAAAGTGATAAATAATAATAACTCAGCCATGTTATAATCACATTTCAGTTTACTATTCATAATATACTATCTATAACAAGATAAAAGACTTAATAATGATATAATATTATTAAACTTATAAGATAATTTTGAATCTGTAATATCCAATTATATCAGTATCTAAAAGAACGAGTAGACTTCTATTGGATATTTACTTAAGTGCAGTTAATTGACTGTATTAATTTATTTAAAATATTTGGTAATGAAATTATTAAAACTGTATATTATAACAATAAAAATAGCTAAAAATAATTATTAGCTTTTATTATAATCAAATGTAAATATAAAATTTTAATAAACAAGTGCATTTAAAATACACTTCAACTAAATTTAAATATAATTAAAGTCAATCAATCTAATTTTTAACATAACTAAATATACTACTATCATCTTTAAACTTGAATATGATTAAGATCTTATTGTCCCATCATGAACTCAATACACTACCTATTCAATTAATTATAATATAGATAAAACATGCAAGTATTTGGTTATGATTATCAAATCATTTATTCTCTTTATTACTGTTTCACAGTGCTTTATTTATAACCCTCTTTTGACAGTTTCAATTGCTCCAGTAATCTACTTCACAACTACACCATAATACAACTACATAAATATATATGAACATATAATTTACACTTTATATATACGTCTTATGATCATTATTTTATTGTTACCTTTTTAATATTCTATATTTACTCTTTTTATATCCTATATTGATCAATTAATACTTCCTGTAATCACGTCTATTCTATTTTAATTTTAGTCTTATTACTCTTTTAAATATTTAAGTCTAACTTTATATCTTTTATACTTTACATTATTATTATTATTATTATTATTATTATTATTATTATTATTATTATTATTATTATTATTATTATTATTATTATTATTATTATTATTATTATTATTATTATTATTATTATTATTATTATTATTATTATTCATTTCAATTACTTTAATCTATGATATTATTATTATTTTTTTAAAGTTATTTTTATCCACTTTTCACTTACATCTCCAAATATTAACTTCTAAATTCAAACTTTAAAATTTACAGTTATACTATTACTATCTCCCTTTTTAAAATTTTACAGAGGGAGCTCTTTCTATTTTTTCTACAATTAAATCTTTTTTTATTTAATATCAATTTTTTTTTTCATATAAAGTTTTTATCATTACATTTATATCTAAGTCAAATAATAATTATAAAATTCAATAGAAAAATTTAATAATATAACCATGCTTACTTATCAATCCTGGGATTTAATTTCTGGATAATGTGATATAGTTTTTTGAAATAATTTTTATGATATAGTCAGTTTATCTTATCTCACTCCAATGTTATTAATCAATGCATTCATACCACACAATTGACCAATAATCAGACAAGTTTAGTTGATTTAAGTTAAAGTAAAATTTATTAACAAATGAATATCAATTATATATATATATATAAGATAAATAGATTGTAAACAATCAATATACACATACACAAACTAGATGAATATACATTAAATTACCAATTGTCATTAATTTCAAATTTAAATATATGATTGACTATTAATCTCCATTTATTTAATATCATATACAAAAAATATATGTCTATGTAACACAAAATATCTTGCAGGAAATTCATACTTTCCAAGATACAATATAATTTAATATATACATGTATATATATATATATATATATATATATATATATATATATATATATATATATATATATATATATATATATATATATATATATATATATATATATATATATATATATATACATAATCAAAAGCGCTCCTAAGTGGATAAAATTTTTTAATTATTTAGTTACTGTATTTTCAAATATTCAGTTATATATATATATACAAAATTAGTTTTTTATTAATATGAATTTGAGAAAACAAAATAAAATAAATATTTATTATGATAAAATCTTTTTTTGAATTTATCTAAGTGATACATCTGAAGTTAATCTTTTCAAATCAATAAATAAAAAATAATATTTTAAATATTAATATAATTTTTATTGTGTCACAAGATATAAGTTTAAACTTAGGAAAACACAATTCTCTTATACTTTAATATGTAAATAGATTACTAATTAACTTAAAATTATGTATTATTCACCAATAAATACCTTCCATTTTAAAGGAAGATAAACAAAAATATATATCAATAATAATGACGAATTTAAATAAACAACTTGAATAAGTGTCTTTAAATACTGTATTTCCAGAAGTGCATCACAGTTCTGATGTATATTTCAAACTGAATCCCAATAGTATGTCTTTGTTCCTGAGAAGATATAATATATTTGTGAAAATTTTTAAATCCAAGGTATATTTTAACGATTTCAGTATTATATATATATATATACCAATTATTATTTCAAATAATAATTTTTGGGCTCGTATGACATTATACCTATAAGCACTAGTTTATATTTATGGTGATGTGAAGAATATCGTTTCCTGAGCAAGTATTATTTCAAAATACTATGAATGAATAAATGCTGGTTTTATCTAGAACAAAATGATGGAAGATTAACCTGATTTGTATCTTAAAAAATATTTGATAAAACCATCTAATAAAATTACTCATTCAGGTAAACATGACCTTTGTTCATATTCTGACGTTCATATTCCATTTTTAAAATATAGGTAACATACTTTTTACAAAATAAAAATAATCTGATGGTTTATGATGTAATGAAGCAATTTCCTTTTATAATGAATTGTCATTTTCCAATAAATTTTTCTCAATAATGCAACATTGTCCATGGGCAAATAAGGTTGCATATTAACCCTCCATTTTGTTAAGTTCATTATATACTTTTAAGGTAAATAAAAAATGTATAAAACTTATATAAGCTTCCATTTAAATTAAAAACAAAGAGAGAAAAAAAAGTTTAAATTATTCATTCCTATTTGTAAATATTTTTGATGGACATTATTGTAACTATAGTAATTCTCTATATTAACTCATTAAGCAAGTTTTAGTAGGGTTTCTCTAATAAAAATTTGTACAATTCATCAAATAAAAAACAATATTTTAGAATCATTACATACAATAAAAGTTAACATTTCACAATCTGAATATTAATTTAAATTTTAACAAAAAATAAACAATCTACATTATATTTTCAATGTATTTTACTGGAAATATATTTTATGCCTATTTTCTTAATATAATTTCATACAAATAAAAAAGACAAATATATTCAAACATTAACCATTTAATTGTATTGTTTATAATATACTATATTGAAGGCATTAATGGAAATGAAATATATAAAATGCATTAACAGAAATGAAACATGTAACAAAACAAGAATAATTTCATCCAAATTATATGCTTTATTAACTACATATTTATTATTATTTTTTAAAATGAATATAGTCATTTACATTCTTACAGTGTATTTAATAACAAACAATTTTATTTTAATATTACTGTCATCATAGCAACACAGTTCAATATTTCATAAGTTAACATATTCAGTATCCAAAAATAAAACAAGAAAGAAAAAAAATAGGGCTGACATCACATATCGAAATACATCTCAAATTTTAAATTTTAATAGGGAGTTGATGCTAATTTGTTTATATATATATATATATATATATATATATATATATATATATATATATATATATATTATATATATATATATATATATATATATTTGTGTTTCTATTTTATAAAATAAAATTAATTATAAAATAAATTAAAATAAAAAAGTAATTTTATTTTTTTTTTTAAAAATTAAAAATTTGGAATTTGTATATTTTTTTTTTATTTATTAATATTAGGGGGGTGGGGTGGTGGGTTGTGGTTATTTATGGTTTGGTTGTGGGGGGTTGGGTGTATTTAAAGGGGGGGGGATAGGGAGTTCAGTGATTGATGCTAATTTGTTTTATTGGTTCACAAATAAATATTTAGACTTATTTGAGTGATTCTTTAGTTTATTTGCTTTACATATTTTAATTTATAGTATAAACAGTGAAATATGTTTCACTCATCATCATTAACATAGTCATTTAGTCATATCAGTTTAGTGTCTGTAGTGCATTGTTTGTAAATATTAATGTATATCGATATCATTATTCAACTTCATTTTTTATTCATATGCTTCATTAAATCATTAAATATCACATCTCATGTTCAAATATTTAATTTCATACATAATAGTGTTAAAACCAGCTTAATTACATTTTAAGTGAATTAATTGAGTAGTGGAATGGTGAATTATTAAACAACTGTTATTAGTTTTTATTCTGTTGTTTTTAAAATACAGAATATTTAATACTTAGTTCAATTTAATATTTAATATTTTTTTATTTATTTAAAAGACAGGATAATTTTTTCCCCCATTTTGTTTTTCTTTTTCCAGACAAAGTTTCTTGCATAAATTAAGTTTTATTGTAATGGGAGGAGCAATTAGTATCTATCTGGTGATCTTTGAACTTTCAGATATCTTGGACTATTGGAAGAGAAAAAGTGTGAGGTAGTATTTTAAGAATCTATAAAAAGAGATACTTATAATTCTAGAGGACTACAACTAAAAAAACTACAACTCAAACTCCAACTACAAACTGCTAAAAGATCTTCCAATACTGTTTCATTTTTAAATTCATCTAGTAACAAAGTTTGTTAGTATATTTTTTTTCCCAAGTTCAAGCTGAAAGAATAAAATATATTATTGGTTCACCGATATGAGTACTTAAACAACACTAAGAGATACATTGATCCTATCCTTGGCTGACTATTTAGATTCTCCAACTGTTGACTAAAATGCATGTAAGTGTCTATATTATATTATTTAAATTTAAATTGCCACTATAAAAAGAAAGAATGGGCATGCATAATAGTATTGTAAAATATGCTTTATTTAAACTTTACAACTAATGGGAAAGAAGAAAGAAGAATGTTTGTTTGTTTTTCATTTTCAAAATTATTTTTCTTAAGTTTTAATTATAGTAATGGAATAACTGCAGCATGTGTAATTTGCAAACTGTTATTAAACATTTTCAGAACTCTTTATGAAAAATTTTATGCTAGTTATGAAGGAAGATTTAAAAGGATGTGTATGAATCACTTACTTTTATTATCATTATTATTAGAACATTTTCATAATTATTTCTATTTTTACCTATTTAAAAATACAAGACTAAATGTGCAATTGAATGTGCCATTAATATTTACCTGTTTTTCCAAACTGATAGGAGAAATGAATTTATAAAATGGATAAATTATATGACTTTGGTTTATTAAATGCATTCCTCACTCATTGTGAAACTTCTCTGTCTAAAATATTGCCAACAAACTCATCTAGACAAATGTTATTAGCTAAATAATTACATACATTCTGAATGGCTTTAAAAATGTAAAATAAAATTTTTGAATATCTCCTAGGAACTATTTTATTTGCATCATAAAAAAATATATTGCTTAATTACTAATGTCAACAGCAATTCATTAGCTAACAGCTGAAAACATTGAATCTGCTATTATGAATTAAAAATAATATTGTTTTGTTTTCCTGCAGGAACGTGTTTTATGTATTCGTCAATATTTATATTTGTGTGCAAATAATTATTATCATTTAAGAGATGACCAAGGAACATTATTCATAAACTATCAATAAACTTTTCATTTTTATAACCAAGAAAGAAGAAGGAAAAGAGAACTTTATTTATTTATTATTTAATAGTATTTAGACAGATATTGATAGTTTAAGAAGTGTTTTATTATTTTTATTATTATATGTATTATTCTTCTTCCAGAAAGTCTCATTAAAGACATAATACTAAGAAAATATTATGCTAGGTAATTTTTTTTATTAGTTTAATATTCATTTTACCATGTGTTAGATTATAACATACATGAGTGGCAAGAGAGGAAGGTGTCCATATAATGCTAATAGGTGTGATTGCTCTTCTTAAAAGAAGCACATTATGTAGGTTCTTATATTATATCTATGTGTTTTCAATAGGTTTAAAAAAATATTTTCAATAATTATTTAATCTGAAATATAAAGTTCATTATTTGTCTAAGATAAAATTTTGCTTTAGATTTGTGCTAATGTAAATGCACTATAAAAAACAAATTTTGTCTTGCTTACCAACAGAAATTATTGCCTTGTTTTCCAACCATTATTAGTATGATACCAAGTCCTAAATATTATATTAACATATATGAAATATTTATTCCTTATTGCTTTTACAATTAGTAATTGATATTTTAACAGTGGTTCTTTGCTTACTGGGATTTGAATTATCTGTGTATTATTATGCTTGTATATGTGTGTCCATTATATCAACTTAGCTATAATCATATGTTAATTGCAAGTACAAATGATATATAATCAATCGATTTTGAAGGGAGAGGATGGTCAATTGTTTGGAAGGATTACAGATTTATTTAAGTGAATTATTGTTCTTTATTATGCTTGAATGGAAAAGTATTTTTGTGGCTATACATAGTAAAGTAAACAATATTTTATAGTATTTATGGGGTCAAGTAATCCCTTCTTTTCTGTGTATTGAAGTATTTTTGATAAAAGTAGAATAAATCCTCCAATTTTGATATTTGGTATTATGAATTAACGTATATGAAGTTAAGTATATTATATCCCTGATCATTTGGTGAAGAGATTTATTCCCATCAGTTTAGTTAGTATCAGAAATAGACTTGGGAGTTGTTGTGTTGATATTTATCTGATTTGAATTGTAAAAATCTTTTATTCCCATGTGTTTATTGAATGTTTTTCCCGCTTATACTATAGCCAAGTGCCAGATAATTTATTGATAAAAAGAAGAATAAAAGCAGAATATATTTTTTTTACAAAACATCTGTAGTGAAGTTAGTGATTAAATCTTGATGGTCCATTGCCTTTGCCCATATTATAATTATATTAAAACTTCACAAGCAAACCGATTAGATTGACTAGTATTATTTTTTTATTATTTGACACATATCATAATACAGACTCGTGTATAAAGTGTTAATTTGAAAGATATAGAAAAATCCACCAGTAATGTATAACTTTTATTATAATTTTAAAACATTTTGTAGTCATCACTTAGGTTTCATATTATTAATTTTTATCAACCAATCATCATTTGATTAAATAAGCAAGCAAATATAAGACATAGTTAATGAATAGAATTATTTATTTCTATTTTGGCAAAATAAAATATAGTTATTTAATAGAACACTTTATTTCAATGTTGCAAAGGCAAACTATATTTAATCAATGTAATTATTTATTTCATTTTGCAAGATATAGTTTGATAAAAATATATTTAATTAATGGAGTTATTTATTTCATTTTTCAAGATATAGTTTGATAAAAATATATTTAATTAATGGAGCTATTTATTTCACTTTGCAAAACATAGTTTGATATTATTCTTAGGTTTCAAACCCTTTTACTTTAATTATAGTTAAGGTGCATTTGAAGTAAAATGCAAAATTTTAATTTTATTTTATAGTGTAATTAAAATATTTAACCCATGTTGTTTGTCATAGATTTATTAAGTTAATTGATAACTGAGTATTATAAAACAAAATGTTGAATACAAAATAAATTTTGTAGTTGATTACTAGAAGTGTAAGGTTATATTTCTTCAGTTCTATAGGTTTATCAGAAGTAACTGATAACTAAAAAAAACATTTCCTTTACAGTAAAATATATGGATTTTATTTTGGTTCATTATATAATGTTAAGAGTATAAGATGTTTCACAAATATATCAGTATGTTTTGATAGATGAAATGTGTTAATTTTGAAATTTAAGAGACCATATTGTGTTATTTATTTTATGTAAACTTTAACCAGTGATGCTAAATACATCCAAAATTTGTACTTATACCAATGAGAAAGAGATTAAATGTTTACTTAATTATTTTTCTTATTTTGTTAATAAATATTTTATTATTCAAAATTGTATTTAGAATTCTTCTTTAACATACATTTGTGTTTCATATTTCCACACATGCCCAAACATTTATTTTATTTAATGTGATATAATTGTATTTTCATTTAATTATGATAAACCTCCAGATATGATGATATTGATTTCCTTGATTGAAACACTATATGAGATGCCAATTATCTACTCATTGTTTTAAAGTTTTTTTTTTATTTAGTAATTGTTTAGATGATGAATTAAAATCAAAATGTGCCCGATTTCTTTCATTATCTTACTGCCATTATTTAGTTAAAGTATTGCTTAGTTTATATTATTATTTTCATAATATTAAATAATAGTTATTGAGAGGTAGAGATTTTAGATTAAGCCATGCCATAAGTTAATTCCCTGAGATCTTCAATATTTAATTCTGATTAAATAATAAAGTCAGTTAGCTAGATTAGATTAGTGGATAATTAAAAATTTAGAATTGATAGGTTTAGTTTAAGTTCAGATCCAACTTGTTATACATTATAGTTTCTAAATATTATATTTTAGTTATTAGTTTAATTTTCTAATATGGTAGAGGTTGTTCAATGCATGTGAATGATGGGAGGAGGTGAAGTATAGATTATAATTAGTTAATTTTAGATGGGTAGAATTTTACCAATATAAATCTTATTTATTTTAGAATTTGATAGATGTTTTATCCCTATTAATTCTAATATTTCCTCCCACATAAAATGTACATTGTACACCTCATACACCTCTGTATACCTCAACTGAGCTAGGCTAAGGTGACACTTTAATTAACACCCTCATAAGTAATTTTAAAATAATGTTAAATCAATAGTTTATTGTATGTTTGATAGAATTGGTGCTGCCAGGTAATTGTTAGTGATCGTGATCGGTGGTGAAGGGTTACAATATATATGAAAATAGGTTATTTATTAGCTGCTATTAAGAAAACATTAAATAGACAACAAAAAACATCAAGATAAAAAAACAATTATTGGTACTGTAGTTTACCCATACATTCCAAAAATAGCAGACAAATTAAGAAAAATCTGCAATCAGTATAATATCAGAACAGCTTTCCAGAGCCACACCATATTACAAGGAATTCTAACATCTACAAAGCCTAAACTTGAAGTGCTGAAAAGAAAAAAAATGCATCTATGAAATACCATGTGAATGTGAAAGAACATATATTGGTGAGACCAGTCATTCTGATGAAAAGTGCTTGCAAGAACATAAACCAAATGTTTCTAAGGTAGCAGACCATGTATGTACCAATGAAATTATGTTGAATTGGGAAAATACAAAAATATTGGATAGAGAAGAAAAGATACAAAGGAAAAATAATAAAGAAGATGCTCACATGATAATGGAAAAAATCACATAAGCCAACCTAGTGTGACTATACCTAATGAATGGAAACCAGTAATTAATTTTGCTCTTAGGAAAAGGTGGAGAAATCAGGAGGAATCTCATACATAAGTATATGAAATTACTACATACTATTTCCTTTGTCAGGATGGTTCAGTTGGTTAGAGCATTGCCTTAAAATTCAATAATAAAGAATCCCAGGTTTGAATCCCATGTTAGTAGTATCACTGGTCAGGCCAGCAACATATGAAGAAGTGGGGAGAAAACTACCTCTGAAAACATTGTGCATATACTAACATGTTTGCTGTGATATTACTAACAGTTGGTGCATATACTAACACTTTTTGCTGTGATATTATTAACAGTTGAATGTATTTGGAATATTTAAATAAAATTAAACTTTTTTAAAGACATTCAACACACATATTCAATGATGGAAAAAATTCAATATCAAAATACACACACAAACACACGCACACACACACATATATATATATATATATATATATATTGCAATTAATGACTTAATAATAATAAAACAATTGCTTTTGTCATTTTTTTTATTAAGCCAAATATTTTACATAACTTGATTCCTACATCTAAATTTACATCATTTATGATTATTCGAAACTTCTGTTTGATAATTTTATTAAATAATTATTTTCATTATTTTTTTTGTAATTAAAACCGTAAAATTAAAACTTATAACTACAGTTACAAATATTATTTTATCTAAAATATTGTAGTTTCCACATACTTAATAAGAATACTTATAATTTTAATTACGATTGTATTTATTTTCAAACTACAGTATCATCTTATCTAAATAATAAAATTATTAGTTAATAAGACAATTATGTAAAAAAGTAAGTAATGTATTTTAATATTTAATTATTTTTACGATTTTTTAATTCAATTTTAATTCTAAAAATATTATTTAATTATATCTTGTTATGAATAAGTAAATATGAAGATTAAATTAACAAAAAAAATGTCTCACTTTCTTTTTTTTAAGTCAATATTCTAATAATTATCATATTATGTTAATTTTAAGACTATATAAAATATATACATATATATTTTAAATTTGATTCTACATATATATCGTTCTTGTTAACATTATGATACACTTTTTTTTTTTTACCAAAAGCTATTGGAAAAATATCTAGCCAATAACTAAAAAACAATAATTTTCAAATACAGTCATTTAACAATTTTTGCTTTAATTGTTTTCATAAGTAAAAAAAAAAAAATTATATATCTTAAAAAGAACTCTCAACTTAAAAAAAATGTAAATGCATAATTTGATAGGTAATGATGTCGATTTAAAGAGCTTCAACATATAATACAATAATGTTGGGTAAAATTAATTAAATGGTTTCAAAGGCTCATTTACAATGTCACCCAAAAATTGTAGATAACTTTGAGAGGCAAAGTCTTCTAAGCCTATGATCCAGAACAAAATTGTCATACAAATAAATATTAAAGCAGAAAAACATAAATATATAATTCTAAAAATATATGCAAAATTAATAGTTTTAATAAAAATTAATAATTGTTAATCATCAACATGAACACATTCTCTCAGAGAAATTAAAAACAAAACACTATAATCATAGTTTTTAAAATTTGATTTGTAGTGCCATTTACTGACATTACACCATTTATTTAAAATTCATAATTTGGTCTTGTTAAAAAAAAATCAATTAAAAAATTAAAAGAGCCAATAAAATCTAAACATGACAATGTAAAAGTGTTTTACATATTTATGTTTTCATTTTGGTTGATGTCTAGTTTTACCATCAAAGTTCACACTTTTTTCAGGGTTAATTCTAGAATGTTTTTTGATATTACAAAAACACATTATTTTATTTTATTTATATTTTATTCAGATACAAATAACGTTTAACTTCAGGACTCATTTTCATTCTGATACATAGTGTAACCAATGACTGGGCTATATCTTATTCAGGCTATAATAGAGAGCATATGCACCTATTTATTCTGTTATAAATGGTACATCAATTTGCAGGGCATAATTAAACATAATCACTCTATCATGACTATGTAATATCCGATCTGATTCAGATGGTACCCAAATCAGTAGTTCATTAAGAGAAGAATATTCTCTCATTTTTATCCTATTACAAATGGCGTTCTAATTTTTAGGGCAATAATAAGGGTTATTTCATCATCATTTGTTGATGTCAGTTATAAAATACTGCCCAAACCTTTAGGACAACCTTTTACCCTGTTATAATGTATATGATTATTCTATTATTTTGTACAATAATATGAAATTGTAAATAATTTTGTTCTTACAGTAAAACACACACACACACACACACACATATATATATATATATATATATATATTGTTCCCTTTTCTATAGATCAGAATCAGCTCATCACAGCACATTAAAAAAATTTAAATTTAAAATGTTCTCTTGATGTGTTAGTTATGTTGCATTAATAATATCTTAAAGATACAATTTGAAGTTAAATAAAATATAAAATTCTTAAAATTATAATGAATAACCTTAAAATAGTTAAGTAAAGCTAAAAATATTATTACATATGGTTGCAAAAGCTGGCCATAATAAATAATGCAGCTATAAATGTGTAAAGATTAAAAGGTTAAATTTTAATAGTCTTAAACTTAAAATTAAATAAATGTTATATTTACATTTATAAATTATATTTCATAATTATAATTAATATCATATATTTTAAAAGTAAGTTTTATAGTAGTGGAAGTTATATTTAATTCTATATTTTTCAAATTATTCTTCCAAATTTTGTTTTATTGTATTATTTTATTTAATACAACAAGGGTTGCAATTTATTATTATTCCCAGACAGAAAATCAGACAATCTGTCTCAGTTATATCAATCATGTGACTTGTATAATATATGGTTATACACACATGCTTGCTAGTATTTAGATTAGTAAAGTTTAAAATATTTTAAAATTGCATTATAGAATTGGATATAATTATTATCTATCATAAAAGCAAATATTAAATTAGTCATTATAAAATATTTTTAAATAGTGTTATAAAATGAAGACAGCTAGCTAATCAAAGTTAAATATTTTGTTTTAAAATAAAATAGATAAAGTAAATATTAAAGGTGGGACAAATTTATCAAATATTGTTTAAAAGATATTTAAAAGGTATTTAATTAATTTAGTAAAGTAATAATTTATTTAAAAGTAATATTTTAAATAATATTTTTAAAGTTATAATACATTATATTTTTTATTTTGAAATTCAATTATGTAAAACTGTAACATTATGCAAATTTGGTATCGAATAAAAAGTAAGAATCATCCAATAAAATGAGATATTTTCTAGGATATAAATACTGACTGCATGGAAGAATCAGGGGTGATTAAAATGTGTTGGTGATCAAATGTATCAGTGATCATATCATAAGCTACCGAGGAGATAGTAATTTTAAATTTTTATTATTTTAGTCAATTTTTCAGTGCTCTCATACAATTTATTTACAAAACTAATAGGACATTTATTTAAAGTATTTGCAAAGAGAGTGTAAAATAAAAAATATTTTAATAATTTTATTTTAATATGCATTGCTAATTTTAAAGTCTTTTTACCAGGAGTATTCATCAGAAACTTAATATAACTTCACAGTAAAAAATATGGAAATGCTGATAATTAAAATGTATTTAATGGAAATTTTAAAAAGAAATCTAATAATTGTGAATATAATATTAAGAATATTGACCAAGAGGACTATTCCAGTGAATATTTTATTATTATGGATATTGTACAGGAAGCTTACTAGAAAAGCTATTTTCCGGTTAAAAGTAAAATATACATTATTTTATATAACAGCAAGATAGTTTTGTCCAAGCCTAATAGGTAAAATGAGAAGTATATTTTATAATAATTTTATGGAAACAATGCTATAGAAATAAATGTACTATCCTTTTTGAAGAAAACATTTAAAATATTTGCAAGAAATTATCTTAAGTAAAGAATAATGGAAATATTTACGAAAGCATATGTTATAAAAACCTGAGGGATATAGGGTATATGCATTTATAAAATTGTTCAAAAAACTGAATTTTAAGAATGAACCCACTAAAAATAGGTAATAAATAGCAATAAATTTTCCTAAAGAAAAAACCTACAAAGAAAAGGAATACATGAGTAAAGAAAGGTATGGAATTATGAAAAATATTTTATATTGCACAAAAAGTTTATCCGTATAGTTCAAGCTAAGCCAAAGGAACATGATGCATTACCAGGGCAGACATAGAATATTCTAGAATAGAAGCTTCACATATTATTTTAAAAGTTATGATTTTAATAATCATCGTTCTGGATAACAGAAATCATAAATTATCATTCTATAACTTTTCCAGGACAGATCAATGATCACTTTATTAATTTTTTTAAGATTTTAAAATACATCATATTTTTTTTTATTATTCATTTTTTGTAAACTTCACTCACTGTCACTGGAAACAGTTTTGTCTAGTTCATCATCAAGCAAGTAAAAAACCTAGCAATGGGGGGAGTATCAAAATCGCTCTTGAAAAGAACATTAAAAAAAAAAAAAGTCTGGAGAAAGAAAATAAAAAAAAAAAAAAACATTTTGAACTTATAAAGAACATTCGTCTCAGCTGAAGATTAAGTAAATATAGTTTTGACTTATTTATCATTCTTTAAAATGTAATTATTTTGGTTTATAAGAGTAGGAACATGAATATTAATTTATTGATAATATTATAATCTTATAGTAGAATAATTTAATAATTTAAATAAAAACATTTAAATAAAAGTATGGATTGTGTTTTCATGTATGCAATGTTGTATCTAATTGATGGACAAAAGATGACTGCAAAAATACTGACAAGTCAATATCACTTGGTAATAGTTAATGAATATTGATATATTTTATGATGTATATATATATATATATATATATATATGCAATTTATATATATATATATATATATATATATATTTTTTGCAGATTGCCTATGAATTATAATGTATAGAAGTATAAATGTTAAATTATATGCAAACACATTTTGTACAACACTTTAAATTATGAGATCAGGATTTATTTTGAGAATATGCATACTTTAATTTTATACTAGTAATATAACACAACATGATGATGAATATTTATGGGATTCTTTTAAAAACTTTCATATTATTGGATGTTCAAAGTATTTGTATGACTAGTTTGTATGTGTTTAGAATATAAAATAAAAACGTAAAGCAGACTTTTCTTGTGGATTAGTGAGATCACTCTAATTATAATGGAATTTTGTTTATTATTTTGAATATGTAAGTTAGTTATTTGTCGATGTAAGATTTCATATATCTTTTAGGAAATAATGATAAGGTAGTGACTTGGTTGTAATCTTATGAACATGAACCCAGGAGATTATATAAAGATAGGATGTAATAAGGGAATATGAATATTATTTTGTAATCTTAGTATATGCAATACAGTTAACAAAGCCCTGTAGGTGTATATTTATTTATGAACAGTGCCTATTTTTTAAGTATTGGTGTTTCAATAAAGCTGAAGGAATAGCTTTAACATCATGGATAGTATTGGGGGGAGGGGCAGTAGACAGAATAGGTCTATCATCTATTTCTTATAGATACACTAGGCCATGGTATTTTTATATGATATGTATTATGAGTTATACTCTAGTTTTTCTTCCCTAAAGCCTACACATCTATTTGCTATCTAGATTTCCAAAGTAACTACATTGCACAGTATGGTATATTATTAAAAGAAATAATAGATAATTTAGAGTTTAAGATATGCTATTGTGTTAATAAGATAAGTTCATTTACTTGTAAGAAGAAGTATAGTTTGTGCAAATTGGAATTGAACACCCAATGGATCCAAAAGAAAAAATAATCATAAAATTTGTTTTTTATTTTATTTTGGAAAATAAAATAAACTTCAGGAATAAAATATGTAAAGCAAAGTTGCTTTTGAAATATTAAATAACTTTTAAATATTTTATTCCATTATAAATGAGTACTGCATATTTTTAAGATATACTATTATAAAGTAAAATGATATAAACAATAAACATAGGTATAATTTTATATTTATTAAATAATATAAAATATATCAGTAATTACAACTACATAGTATTAGAGTAATATTAAATGGGATATGTTATATTTAATAAACATAGTGTAGTGAACAACGATATCCACACATTCTAGTATTAATTATCAGTAGATATTTTTATATCATATCTTTTAACAATGCAAAATGAAATTGTCTAGTGAAAAATATCCATGCTCGATTATTATTGTTATTTTGTTTTTCCATACTATATTTCAATAGATGTTTTAATAAAAAAAAAGCATAGTTAAATAATAGTTAAAGATATAATATTTTTTAAATAAGTATAAATAAATGTAATTTTATCATAAGATTGATCACGAAGGGATCAATAAAATTGTATTGTTCTATTATTATTACTTTAAGTCAGAGTGAAGACTTAACTAGGTTGTAAATAAAAATGTATAACATAAATTTCGGATGTTAAAATGTAAATATTATAAATAAATTGTTATTTTGTTTTAGTGTTATAATAAAACTTTGTTAAATTTGTTTTTCAAAAAATTTGTGTGTTATGGTTATTTATATATTTTCCCATCACAATGCATCTAAAACATAGAGTCACTAAATCAAACAATATTTTTTTGCACAGAAATAAATAAAGAATTATTTTAAGAATTCGAATATTTTCTTGGTATTCATTTATCTAATGAATCACATTTTACATTATCTTATGGTCATAAATTAATTATCATAATAGGACATCAAATTATATGCTATTAGTTGCCACACATATATTTGTCAGATTATAAAGTGCTACCATATATTTATTATGTTATTATATGAAGATAAAGATTATATTATAGTATTTTATTATTTTATTATAGTAATAAAATTATAGTGAAGAGTAAAGATATACAGAATTAGTTCATACAATGAAGAATATTATTATTATTTGTTATTATTAGTTTAGGTAGTAGAGTATGACATAAAATCCCTTATCATGCTTTACTACAGTGATTTGATTATCTTAGAATAATTTTATGAACATGAGATTTTATTGAGCTAAATTATAGTAGATAAAAGATTAAGGTTTAATTATTAGTTTAATTTTAGTGAGCAGGATTTATTAAAGTGATAAGAATACTATAAGTTTATTTATTTGAGATAGTAATAGGGGTGATAGTATTCTTATGCCATTGAGGTAGTATCCTGAGGGATATTGGCTCAATGTAATCTTTCTTGTCATCTGTATTTCACTTCCAAGTCTCATGAAATATTAAATTATTATTTATTTATTTTATAAACTGAACCTTTTTATTGTTTTGATAATAGAATGTTTTAATATTAATGCAGGATATTTTATTTATCAATTATATGCATTTAACCAAACATAATCTGTAACTGAGCTAACCCATTTTAGTTTAATAATATATTGCCCAGACGTGAGTGTGCAAATAGTAGGTTAGAATATATATATATGAAAAACAAAAACCAAGTTATAAATCACGTAACTTGCTATCGCTTGCATTTATGATCAATAGATGGAGCTTTACCAAAACCTCCGAACAAGTGTATTTTGTTTACATAAATGTCAAAAGAGTAAGAATTCACTATCTCTTTCATTAGCTCCACCTTCAGTTCAGCTATTTCAAGCTAATTTGCTATCAGCAGTGAAGGATAGGGGCCAGAAACTAGATCTAAACACTAACTTCAAGTGTTTATGCAACAAGTTCCTATCAGTTTGCAAGCATGAATTTTTCATACGCATAATGTCTTTAAACCCAGCAAAACAAACCAGATAGCTATATGGGTTTGAAGACATTACATGTCTGAAAAATTCATGCTTGCACACTGATAAAAACTTGTTGCATATATGCTTGGAGTTAGTGTTTAGATCTAGTTTCTGGCCCCTATCCTTCACTGATGATAGCAAAGTAGCTTGAAATCAGCTGATCTAAAGGTGGAGCTAACAAAAAAAAGATAGTGAATTCTGACTCTTTTGACATTTATGTAAACAAAATACGCTTATTCAGAGGTTTTGGTAAAGCATAATCTAATGATCATAAATGCAAGTGATAGCAAGTTATGTGATTTATAACTTGGGTTTTTGTTTTTCATAAATGTACCTTTAAAGGTTTTGGCAATGATATATATTGTAGAGGCTTTACTATGTGGTGAAACTGAACTGATATCAGACCCATATAGCTACCTGGTTTGTTTGGCTGGGTTTGAAGACATTACATGTCTGAAAAATTCATGCTTTCAAACTGATAGGAACTTGTTGCATAAACGCTTGGAGTTAGTATTTAGATCTAGTTTCTGGCCCTTACCCTTCACTTATGATACCAAATTAGCTTGAAATCAGCTGATCTGAAGGTGGAGCAAATGAAAGAGATAGTGAATTCTGACTCTTTTACATTTACGTAAACAAAATACGCTTGTTTGGAGGTTTTGGTAAAGCTCCATCTATTGATCATATATATATATATATTAAAAGAAAATAAAATGATGGCTAATATTAATAATACAGCAATGAAACTTAAATATATTCCAAACAACAGTAAACAATTTATAATATAATATAAATAAAAACTCATAAAGAAATATTTTCGATTATATTCATAATCATTATCAACTGAACTTTCAAAAAAGTTCAGTTGATAATGATTATGAATATAATCGAAAATATTTATTTATGAGTTTTTATTTATATTATATTATAAATTGTTTACCATTGTTTGGAATATATTTATGTTTATATATATATATATATATATATATATATATATATATATATACATATATATATATAGTATATATATATATATATATATATATATATGTTATACTGGACACTCAATCCATTTTGACACAGAGGGCACCAACAGATCACTTTGTATCTGGAAAATTTATTTACTGTGATCAGAATAGATGATGATGATGGTTTGCACCGACTAGACTCAGGGAGAAACAAGAGATCTTAAAATTGTTTAGACAATCAAGACAAAAAGCACAAAGACAAATGTCAGCCAAATTAAGTTTAAACAAGTTCTAAAATTTTATTAAGAAAAAATAAATTATGAAGTATAATTTATTTATGATGCAATAGATAGCGTTAACTCAGGCATGTACCAGAAATACTAAAGGCAAAGCTATGACAGACCAATTGATCTTCTAATAAATGAGTTATATAGGGAGGGAGCAAATTTTATTCAGCAGAGGATTCACCCAAACATTGGTTTTAACTTTCAGATATTTAAACAATACGTTCTTGAAACAAATGAATGAAACCAGCACCGACGAGCTTTTCGAGGTCCGAAAAACATGTCGGACTCCGAATGTCAAGTGTTGGTAGAAGCTGCACCTCTTATTATGTTTAAAATAATGATGGTTGATTTATCCCAAGAACAACCAAAAATATGATTTAAAATGAAAGGAAAACAATTAAAACCGATGAATCCCCAACAAAACCATTGGTGAAAACTAAGAATAATTAAAGGTCTCAATAGAAGACAAGTAAATCTTTAGAAAACCAGTTACATCTGGCCCAGCAATTAGAGAAAATGAATTACAAACAAATTCTGACTAATGCTCTAATAAATTTAAAGCACACATAATAAATACAAAAATAAATATATCGAAGAATGCACATGAGTATGAAAATATTAGAGGTTTTAAATACCTTAGCAGAACAAAAGTCTCTCTCACCTGTACTTTAAAAAGGGATAAATATTATCTTCCTGCTGATGACTTAAAAAATTACATAGAAAAACAATTCTAGTTTCTGCTTTCAGAGATATAAGAAACAAAATCCTCACCCGCGGAAAATTAGACAATAAAGTCGCCAGCCAAAAGATTTTGGGAGGTTTGCAAAAGGGCAAACACAATGTTTAAAATTAATAATTGAATAATAAAATAATTACAGGTAAGCATTTAAAATATACATGACTGCTAAAGGATTTAGTAAAAGTTAAGCATAAAAATAGAAAACTCACTCATCCTACTCCAATAAACAAAAATTGAAAGTAACTTGGAATCTTAAAACTAAGATTTCAAGACACACTACAAAATACTAAAAAATATGGCAAATATTAAATATGAGGCTATATTGTTTAGAAATACATATTTATAATTAGAGTAAGCATATATTTAATGGAAAAAAAAATTACCCTGGGAAGAATAAAAGCAAATAATTACCTTTCAGTAAAAATACCGTTCACGTAGAGTGTGCACTATTATTTTAGTTCATTTTCAGGTCATTGACAGTGAAAAGGTAGAGGCAAAGAGATTCCTGCTTCTTCTAGATGTTTAAGGCATTACTGGAGCAAATTTGGAAGTTAGGGATCCATCCTTTTTTAAGTTAGCAAGCCATTCTGGTGGTGATAACACATACAGTATTTGTCATCTTGTCGCAAGCAAAAGGATTTAAATAACAGTGAATTTCCTTTAAGAATTTAAATGTTTGAGCTGATATAAACTTTCACTTGAGAAACAGCTTGTCTAGTTAAGAATAATTAATAACTCTCCAAATTTTTGGGGCTATATATACCTCACTCCATTTCCCATGAAGCACTTTCCTTGTTGTTGAATTTCTATGCCTTAGGCAGGGCAAATATTAATCTCCCGCTCAATCTAATCTAAGAATTCTACACAAAATTTATTGAAACAAAAACAACACAAATCAAATCTCTGCTTTTTAGAAAGAACTTTAAAATATGTAATACAAAAGCTACAGGAATGTAAGTAGCAAGATTGCTTGTTTTTAAATCAAATTGATTTAAAGTAAAAACAAGCGGTATAAGCAAACTATTTTAGAATAAATTGATAAACCTTAAAATGATCCATTTTACATATAAACATGTGTGTATTTTGATACAAAGACTCTTTTTAAATAATAATGAAAATTTAAACCTTAAATGTTTAATGAAAATTAAAAGCTTAATGAATTTTTTTTTTGTAATAACACCATTGAATCAGATTTCAATCCGGTTCAGTATATATATATATATATATATATTTATATTTATATATGTATTGTACCAGTCAGATGATGTATGTTGGTTTAACCTAGTTCAAATACTAGGTTAAAGTATCATTGATACTATCTCATGACACTGACTATATGGAGAGGTTTGTTTGAATTGTATACTATAAATATAGTAAAGTATCTTATATATATATATATATATATATATATATATATATATATATATATATATATATATATATATATATATATATATATCAAGAATACTATGACCTCTGCCCTATTCACCTATTCTCGAGTCTAACTATGAAACAACAACATATCTGAGATAGGCATAAATTATTTTCTCACCCGGCCCAAAGCTTAGCATCAGGGAAAGACATGGACGAGAACACTCACAGGACTAACTAAGTTAAATGTGCAAAAAAAATGTAATATCAAATATGTGTTTTGCATGCCTGGATCATTGGAAAAGCAAAATAAAGGTTAAGCTAATCAGAAATTGAAATAAAATTAGAAAAAATTAAGCCTTTTTGATTAAATAACATTTTAATAAAATGTAATACTAAATATTTGAAAGGTTTTAATTATCTCTGCAATTCCATGATTGATTATATGATAAATAATTTGACAATAATGCAGAGGGAAATTACATAACATTTTGCAGTCTAAATCTATATCTTCCCAACTTTAATAAAATTATTAACTCAAATCCCCTCAATAAAGCACAATTAAAATAAATCTTTCATAAAGCATTTTCTAGTTGCTTTGTGCTTAAAACAATTTTAAAATATTTAAGACATTTATACTAACTAAGATATAAGTATGGGGCTGAAGGAGGACAAAGAGGCATTATCGAGGAGATCAAGTTGGCAAACAAAGGAAACTTACTAATATTTAGAAGACCGATATTACTTTAAATTGGATAGTTTTAAATGGAAAAAAATAATCTAAACCGCAAATAAAAAAAAAAAAAGAAAACATTTATATACATTTTAAAATGGGGAATAGCGAAGGAAAAATATTTCAGTATAAGTAAATGATCAAATGATAAAAATAAGATAAATCTAATATTAGTATAATAAGAACAACAGTTACATTATAAATAGGAATTAAAGACATTAGTAGTGAAAGGTATTAAGAAAAAGGATAATAATAGTTCATGAGGAGATTTCATACAGTTACCAGTCCTTGTTCTTTGGATCCAGTTCCCTCAACATGGTGGCTTGATTAAATATGTGGGAACTTGTCTGGACAAGGAAATAAAAATTATGCAGCATTTTAATCACAAAGTTCACAGATATGGCTCACAGTTCAGGTTTCTCTTTGTTGAACATGTTATGGCATTTTGATGGACAAGACCCAAATGGCAGGTAAAGCTGTTGTGTTTACACCAGACATGGTTGTGTTCACCAAATTTGGATAACCTTTAACAGATCACAAGTTGGAACATATAACAGAAAATTTTCCACAAAGTTCAGATCACTTTAAAGGACCAACTGCTGAATCTTCAAGCACAAAAATTAGAATAATGGTGAGGACAAAATCTGAATAAATTCAGGAGCCAAATCTGAATGAGTTGATCAGCAAAAATCTCCCTAATTCAGCAACAATATTTAACTGATTTTAGAAGCAAAATTTCACAAAGAATCCAAGCACAGGATCTAATAGCAGAACAGCACCGAATCAAAGTAGAATCAAAAGAGGTAGTAGTCTCTGTCTGTGTGTCTCTTGGCTTAACCCAGACTTTTGTGCTCCTCTTCTTTTTGTACCCTTTCATGAGCTACCCTTCTATTGTTTTCAGTATGATTTTAGATCTAGATAAGCCTTCTATGTTCCTTTGTTTCGAAGCAACTTTTAGCTAAAAATAAACTTTAAATTTTTGTTATCAAATTCTGCATTTAGTTTCGAATTTGATTTAATTTAAAAAGGCCATCTTTAATTGCCTTGAGAGGAATATTAATTGAAACATGCCATTCCTTTAGAAATGTTGGCAGGCTTATCTCAAAATAAAATCATACGCCATATTTTAACAAAATTTAAAAGAAAAATATCTTATTATTTCTTTTAACAAAATAACATCTTATTTCAACAGAATTTTGCATTAAATCATATAGATATACGCTTGACATTTATATTTGTTTGATTAATAAGTTTTAAGAGTAAATGTTAATAGCAATTTAATCTTAACGGCATTTATTTTAAAAGGAATATTTTAACGCAAATACAAATTCAAACACCGTTAAGTAAGCAAAATAAACATATTAATTTTAGCTTTAATGCAAAACCCTGCTGATACTGGACTATAAACTTAATTCAGGTCTACATTATTAGTTAAATTTATAGAAGGTTGACTTCTGGATCCATTGCTTTATTTCCCAATAGTTAGTGAGAAAAAATGTAAAGAAAAAGCAGTTGCTTCAGGTCAGAGATAAAAATTTGTGCCAGGTCAGTTCAAGCCTACTCTTATTTGCTGTAATATTTACTTTATTAACTAATGGTCTTTATTTTCTTTAACATTTAACTAACGGTCTATCTGTAATTCATTGTCCTATACTTAAAGTCAGATCGATAATGTTTTTAGTCTAACAAGTTATATTATTACTTCTTTTTTTAATTTCTGTACATTTTGGGGTCCAGTGGTATGCAAGGTTTTAGGTTTGTAGCATTACCCTGTCTTTTTATGCTATGAATATCTTTCAACAGAAAAGCATTTCCTCCACACTTCTTTTTTAATGCATACGCAACTTTATATATTGGGAAAAACTTTTTAACTTTCTTCTACTCTGTACTACTTGGCCTGGCCTAAGATCTCTCAACCATACTTGCTCCTTTTGACTAAATTGACACTGCCAGTTTCATTTTCTCTTCTTCTGGTGCAGAACAGCCTGTCTTAACCATTCATTCATTATCTTTTGGTTTTCTATTTGGTCTATTTTATCCTCTTCTACTAACATTCTGGTTTTGAATACCTAAAAACATGCTCTACCATACTGCAAACATGTGGGAATAAATCCAGTCAAGTC
This sequence comes from Epiperipatus broadwayi, assembly GCA_028023455.1. NCBI lineage: Eukaryota > Metazoa > Onychophora > Udeonychophora > Euonychophora > Peripatidae > Epiperipatus > Epiperipatus broadwayi. The sequence continues at coordinate 187,251 of JAQFVV010006454.1, read as the reverse complement.
ATTCATTTTATTATTAATGTCTTGTCCCATATTTTCAGTTTCATTTAACAAATCTGAAGTCTCAAGAGTCTTTGTGTTCATGCTATCCTCTATTATCCACCAATTTTCTTCTCTACTTTGCATTTAATGTTTGATTGACAAGTCCAAATGGTGAGTGTTTTTGCCGTTTTGTCATTAATCAATGATTTCACATCAGTATCATCTTGTTTTTGTGACCTATGTTTATTTTGCCACATTACTTAAGTATCATCATCTGGTGATGCCTTTGTCATACTACTCTGCTTTTGATGGAGTTCCATATTTTCCTCTAAATGGTTGAATCTTTGTACTGTATTTTTCATGAATTCTTGGAGCATGATCATCATCATTTTCCCTTCCTCTCTCCATTCTTTGATCAACACTACCATTTTATACTCTTGATCACTATGAGTACATGTTGACATCTTGGGAAAGTTGAGTACTACTTCCTCACTGTTATTATCTTCACCTCTATTCTATTCCTCCATTTTTACCTAATATTGGCTATTTTGTTATTCAACAATAACTCCTTATTTCTATAAATTATTTTAGTCTTTTATAAACAATTATAACTATATTTACCAACCTAGAGACAACAACAACAACAAAAAAAACTAATCAAGGTAATATATTTTACTATAAGTATCTAGCTGCTATATACTTTTGTATATTCTTATAGTTGTTACTAAAACAAAATTTTACTTCTTTGTAAAATAAATCAATATTATACTTTTCATTCTCTATAACTATCTCTTTTACTTTTGTATGTATTTAGAAATCACAACTTTGCCTACCTCATGAGATCCTATCTTAACAAATGCCCAAATGTGTTGGTTTTACAATGGAAAAAAAAATCTTGACATGTCTGTGTCTGATTTATATCAATTCTACATATATGAAACTCCTCAATTTACTTCTATATATTTTTTAAATTTTATTGTTAATGTTTCAGCAATTCATTTAATACTCAAAAATAATGCACCTTACAGCTTGACCTGGCTTTCTCTGACACCTGAAACAACTAAAAAAAATTCATTTACATTTCTACAACAAGTTTATACATTAAAAGGGGCATATGTGAGCAAAATGTACATAAGTAATGTTTAACTCATTTTGGCTCACTAAGCATACATTTTTATTTTTGATCAGTTACTATACTATGGTTTGGTTTATTGTAATCCAATATGAGCAATCACATTTGCGGACAAATTTATTTGATAGGAGGGCGCGAATCAACAAGGTGAAAACCATATCAAATATACATATTATGGATAATGATCCAAGCACACATTGATAAAGGTTTATAATGTTTAATGTAATTAGATTTATTTTGAGTTTCATTTCACCTTCAAAAAAAAATTCCTCATAATATGATTCTGCTAAAAAAGGGAAAAAAATCTCTGCACGAATAAGTAAATGCTATTTTAAATTATTTTTAAAATTATATGTTGATTGTATAACTTTAAATGGGGTAATATGTATGACCTGGGTTAGAAACCATTCTACCATTTTGGTCATGACAACAAAAAATATAAATTCAGACAGCCTAAGTATGATTAACAAAACAAAAAGTACAAAAAAAATTTAAAATAAAAGTAAAATCCCGTGATAACCGCGACTTCGAATTATGAACCTGGGATCGAAACCAAATACCATTTTGGTCACAACCCGAAATAGTTATACAATTATCAAGAAATTTTACAGATAACACATTGAGATCAAAAACTGTTAAAAACATTCATATAAAAATGGGTTTTGCCGAACTATAAATGAAATGTATACCATATATACCCACATAAATGAATATATACTTCACTAAATAAGCATATATATATGACAACATATAAATCACTAAATAAGCATACCTATATACATATATATATATATATATATATATATAATATATATATGACAACATATAAATATACAAACAGATATACCTATATACATATTTTTTTCTCATCATGTACATGATTTTATTATGAAAGATTCGTCTTATTGCAGACTGCATACTCCTATTCTTTCAGGTTAGTAAACACTGGTCGCAAATATAACAAGGAAACAAGGATTGCAGATATAGACCTATTATTTCAGGCTACTCAGCAATCCAGAACTCTAAATGTAAGGGATCTTCACCTAGTGATTACTAAAAAGCTCTTCGCCAAAATGGTTACTAAAAGGTCTTCACCAAAATGGTTACTAAAAAGGTCTTCACCAAATGGTTACTAAAAAGGTCTTATTCAAATGGTTACTCAATAAATGATTCCAATTGCATAATCTGAACTGAGTAAAAAAATCTAAACTAAAGGTGGCTGACATATGTTATACGAAACACATTTTATATATGTTTCATTAAAAAAACGAATATAACGTATTTACTATCTCACAAGTTGAAAATTGATATTATTAACAAAACTAATATATTATTTGCGAGGTAACATAATTGCAAAATATTTAAAAGTGAAAAAAAAAATTTGCATGATTATAATTATTTATTATACTAAAAGAAACAAAACGCAGAGAAAGTGAAAAAAATATTTGCTGACACCGTACGTTGACATGTGTCAATTTGAAACTTATCAAACTTTAAATATACGAAAAAGAATTTCCTACTAACATAAAAAAAATGTTATCAAACTATTAGATCTATAAAAAAACTTTATAATAAATGAAAACAAATTTATTATCTGGATATTTGTACTTTTTACTAAAATTAACACTGCCGTATGTATGCTATATTTCGCAAAATATTATTATATCAGAATTGCTCATGTTTAAGCAATACAGAAATAAAATAAAGCATGAAAGCTATTTTAAAGGTGGGTGGGTATTTATTGAACACTTCCGCCACATTGAAGCTATATACTTTATAGGAAAAACAATATGACGACTGGCCCTGACAAATCTACTCATTAGGAAATTTTTTTTGCTATAACTCTGAAATCTCATTATATAATCACAGCAAAACAAACTGACGGAGTGTTAACTTTTATAAATGTAAAATATTCATTCTATCAGATTTAAAACTCAGAAATTTTTTTTTACACTATGACACATTTAAACTTTTTAATTAATCTTAAAATGAAATTTGGCCCACTTTTGTGCGGCAAATCCAAGAAAAAAATCTTACACATCTATTATTTCATGTTATTAGAAAAAAAAAAAAAGCTCAACAATGTCCATGGTGTGGAAATATTCAGTCACCTCATGGATGGGCATACAATCCGGGAAAAAAATAGAACATATATATATACCTTAAGTCCCCCTTTCCTTTCCTTCCACAAAATAAAATTCGGCCCATTTTGTACGACAAATCCAGGAAAAAAAATCTTAGCCAGTATCATCCATTATTTAAAACAGAAGAAAGAAAAAAAAACATTATACATACATAACAAATGCTATATAGGGCATTGCATATTTAAGACATTTATACTAACTAAGATATAAGTATGGGGCTAAAGGCGGACAAAGAGGCGTTATTGAGGAGATCAAGTTGGCAAACAAAGGAAATTTACTAGTATTTAGAAGAGCGATATTATTTTAAATTGGAAAGTTTTAAATGGAAAAAAATAATCTAAACCATAAATAAAACAAACAAGAAAACATTTATATACACTTTAAAATGAGGAATAGCGAAGGGGAAAAAATTCAGTATAAGTAAATGATCAAACGATAAAAATAAGATAAATCTAATATTAGTATAATAAGAGCAACAGTTACATTATAAATACGAATTAAAGACATAAGTAGTGAAAGATATTTAGAAAAAGAGCAAGTATTAGTTCATGAGAATATTTCATACAGTTACCGGTTCTTGTTTTTTGGATCCAGTTCCCTCGATGTGGTGGCTTGATTAAACATGTGGGGATTTGTGTGGACAAGGAAATGGAAATTATGCTGCATTTTAATCATGAAATTCACAGACATGGCTTACAGTTCAGGTTTATCTTTGTTGGACATGCTATGGCATTTTGATGGACTGGGACCCTGATGGCAGGCAAAGCTGTTGTGCCTAGCTACCAGACATGGTCACGTCCACCAAATTTGTATAAATTTTAACAGATCACATGTTGGAACATATAACAGGAAATTTTCCACCAAATTCGGATCACTTTAAAGCACTGACTGCCGAATCTTCATGCACAAAAATCAGAATAACGGTGAGGACAAAATCTGAATAAATTCAGGAGCCAAATCTGAATGAGTTGATCAGCAAAAATCTGCCTAACTCAGCAACAATATTTAACTGAGTTTAGAAAAAAAAATTCACAAAGAATCTAAGCACAGGATCTAATAGCAGAACAGCACCGAATCAAAGTAGAATCAAAAGAGCTAGTAGTCTCTCTGTCTGTGTCTTGTCTTAACCCAGTCTTTTGTTCTCATCTCCTTTTTATACCCTTTCATGAGCTACCCTTCTATTGTTTTGCATATGATTTTAGATCTTGATAAGCCCCTTATGCTTCTTTGTTTCACAGCAACTTTTAGCTAAAAATAAACTTTAATTAATCAAATTCTGCATTTAATTTCGAATTTGATTTAATTTAAAAAGCCATCTTTAATTGCCTTGAAAGGAATATTAATTGAAACATGCCATTCCTTTAGAAATGTTGGCGGGCTTATTCTCAAAATAAAATCATACGCCATATTTTAACAAAATTTAAAAGAAAATATCTTATTATTTCTTTTAACAAAATAACATTTTATTTCAACAGAATTTTGCATTAAATCATATATATATATATACGCTTGACATTTATATTTGTTTGATTAATAAGTTTTAAGAATAAATGTTAATAGCAATTTAATCTTAACGGAATTTGTTTTAAAAGGAATATTTTAACGCAAATACAAATTCAAACACCGTTAAGTAAGCAAAATGAACATATTAATTTTAGCTTTAATGCAAAACCCTGCTGATACTGGACTATAAACTTAATTCAAGTCTACAATATTAGTTTAGTTTATAGAAGGCTGTGAAGCATGGAACGGATTTCCGGATCCATTGCTTCAATATACATATTGTATAGGATATGCCCTTTTAAATGTGTTATATATATTTAAAAAAGATAAAATAAATGATAATCATACATTAAATCTATAAGCATACAATTGCCTTAATTAATAAGAGTAATAATTTCATAATAATCTTTATTTTCTTAATTTGTATCTATTTAACGATATGGTTGCACTCTATATATAGAAAATAGATGGTTATGTGTACATACAGACAATAAGAATTTAATTATTTCATAATTATTTTTAATAGTGAAATACTATTATAATCAATTCATGATTTTTGATAGATTTAACATACTCAACTATATTCCATTAGAAGTGTAACAAAAATTCTAATTACAAATTTCTGAAATAAAAATATATATTTTAAAGGTTACTGATTGATTAAAAACAATGGGGTTAGAATTTCCTCTATTTGCTTTTTATGACTGAAGTTGGTGCCTACAGTAAATGTTTTTTGTCAGCGCGACTGCCTTGCACTTGCAGGCAGTTGCCCGGGTTGCAGGTTCGCGTCCCGGCCGATGCTATGACACTTAAAAATAAAATATTATTTAAGACTTGTTTTGAAGTTGTTGTTTTTTTTTTTAAGTCTGCTAGATTGTATAAATTTAACAATATTTATAAATAAAAGAAGGCTCTAAAAAATATTTTTTTTAAAGAAGAAAGGCCATTGCCATCATTTAAAAAACATACCTGGAATTTAATAAGTTAAAATAAATACTTTTTCAAAAACATAATTACCAAAAAGCAAGAGTGTACATACAACAGATAAGTGTATAATTGGAGTATAAACTTTATTCAAAGTTTTAAAAGAATGAATAAATGTGAATGAAATAAACTATTGCTTGATTTATTTAAGACTAAAAATAAGTGTTGATATGTTAAACTCAAAATTAAACGTCCGATCCAACTCTAAGGAAATGTACAAGAAGAAAACAGTAATTTAAGCCATAAAAGCTTGCATGGGACATCAGAAAAAATAATAGAATGGTAAAAAATATGAATAACGTTCCTTACAAAATATTTAGATAATAGGACAGCACTAATTATAGAAAAAGATATGACTGAATTTATTGGACTAGATATATCAATGGCAATTGTGAGTCCTAAAATCTTGTCAGTCAAATAGACATTTCACAATTTGTCTGATTAAAGAATTCAAAGATTGGAACATTGCAACGTTAAGAAAAGTTTGTGTCTTATTTCATTTCTTGGGTATAATCATTCTGAAATATGATTACTTGTCGGATGGTTACAATAATAATAATAGAATGCATAAACATATTATTACTGCTGTTTTAATTTTTATATTCTTATTAAAAAGTAAGATTGAAAATGCAAAACATAGATATTAGATTATGCATTTATAACTTAAAAAATAACGACCCTTGAAACTATTAGCTATATATATAGTACAGTTTATTTATATATGGTACAAATATATTGGCATTTGGTAAAAGCTAAAAAAAAAGAAAGTAAATTTAGATTTTTTTTAATTGTAATTTATTTTTTAAAAACGTACAATGAAAGTTACAATTGTCTTTCATATTTTTTTATGTAATTAAAAATAAAAGTAGAATTGGAGAGAACAAAAGAATTCCAAAAGTAAAAAGATAAGCTAAAAGAAAAATATTTTTGCTAATTAAAGATGGCCAAAAAATTATGCTAAAATATGGAACTTTGTAATGTAAATTTTATATGGAATTACAAGATTAGCAATGTATATTTTGACAAACAAAAGATATGTGCAGAAATCAGAAAACTGGGCCTCTAGTATAAAAAGGAGGAGTCCAGTTTGATCAATGTCTTGGCATCTGTTTTTTCCTTTGGCTGGTTTTGAATTATTAAATCCAAGACCACTTCACAATGAAATAATCCTTCATGAGGGAGTAGACCAGAGCTTTAGCTGACATTGTTACTGAAGATGGACAACAGAAAAGCTTCTGTGACTAGCCTTAATAGCTGAGCTCATTCTAACCCAAAAAACTAGGCATAGTAAGCTACAACCTTCTCACTAAACTTACTGGTAAGCTATTATTCATTATTCCCAATTGTGACAAAATTAAATGTTTGCAAACAATTCTTAAAAGTATGTTTAAACAATCCCAATAGAGGCATTAATTTTCTTGTACAAGAGACATTCATTTTAAGGAACTTTCTAGAAGAAATTTGGAGTGAACTTTAATTGTGAAATTGTTTTTTATTAATTGATCCATATCTGAATTAACGTGTGTTCTCTCCAATTTATTTAATTAGTAATCTCTCTATTTTAATTTGTTAGAATAAAAATATTTATTTTTATTACCAACTTTTCATTTGTACATTATTAATAATATTTATTAATTATTATTAAATTTATTAATATTAGTTTAGTGATGTTTAAATATATAATTTACCTTTTCCAATATGTTTAGTAAATTCCAGGAATAATAATATTTTGAAAAATAATTTTAGTTATGATAAAATCTAATATCTGTCTTTTGAAAATATTTTTTCTTTTTAATTTACGAGTTACTATATGTGTGATGCAGAATCAGTGAGTCTAATAGACTCTGGCACCCTCATTTATAAATTAAAAGCTGATTCAGCTCACAATTGTAATTGTAACAATTCTAGGCTGAGTTGATCAGGAAATATAGTTATGTTTTTAGAAATAGAGATACAACTTTCTTCTTTTTGGAATAACTTGATCAACTCGTGCAGTTTATATGCATACAGAGGCCTAGCATGATGGAAAATGTTATAATATATATTTATGCTTAAAGCTATAAGTTATTGATTTATGTTTTTTTTATTGCATGAAAAAAAAATTCCTAGACTATTATTATTGATGACACAGGATTTCTTATTCAAAGTACGAATAATGTTGATATCAAAGATATATTATTGTAAATAGAAGCTATTAAATTATGATCACCACTTGTTTATTGTGTGTATTTATTAGTATAACAGAATTAAGAGATTACTAAAAACATTATATTTATAATGGATTTTATTCTGTTTTTTTTTTATTTTAATGTTCCATATATCAAAATCTTGTGATTTAAATATTAAAAGTAATTACTCTTCCATACAAATTATTTTTCATTCATGCCAGTTACTTATATTGTATATTATTTGAGTGAACCAGAGCTAAGCTATAATGTTAATTGGAAAACATTTAGTTTTTTACAATTTTGTATAATCATTTAATGCCAACTGAAATTTAATAATATCAGACACTACGATTTTTGTCTAAATAGTAATAAAACAAAACAGGTTGATTTTTTTTTTACTATTCAGGGAAATGGGATTGTCAGTATTTCATAATTAAAATTGAGACCCTGAAATCAGTTTTAAAAACAGTAGAATACATGTGATATAATCCTGTAAAGATTTACATTACATTTTCAAGATCAGCTACACAAAAAATTATTATAACTTTCTGTTTTACTTTAATTACCTTCTTTAAAACCACATCAACTAATGGCTACATTTCCTATATCCATTAGTTCTAGAGATCTATTAAATAAATTTTCTGTAAAGAGGAATGGTATTTTTAAATATATGTAATTAGTTTAATTTTTTGACCAGCATAATCTATTGTTTTCTAAATCAACATATACAGTTGGTTGCAGATGGTTGTGGGTTCGTGTCTCCCGGCCGGTGCTATGACATATGAAAAAAAAAAAACATATACATTTTGAGGGTTATTATTTTATATAATTTTGTAGTAATACCATGTTATCAAATCTACGGCTAATATAACCAGACAGTTATGTTTTATAAATTGAACCACAATGAATGACATTCATTTACAATTAATATTATGTTGCATGAAAATATAGCCCATTACATATTGTATCTGACAAGGCTTTTCATTCTGTGTGTAACATCATTGATATATCACTTCAAAAGAGGCTTTCACACTTACTTTCTTTATACAAAATGCAAGTCCAAGATATAATAAAAAACAGATTAGGCTTATTTATTATTCATCTGCAACACATGAAAGTACCACTAATGATAAAGGCCAAAAAACTATTACTCTTACACGTTTTGTTCCTAACAATGCTTCAATTTATCTTAGTCTAAGTTTTTTTATTCAAATTTATCTACGTATGAGACTCAATATTAATAATTGAAATCCTAATGTGAATAATATTTTGCACAACAAACAATCATTCTAAGTGCCACCATATATAAAAGTAAAATACATATTTCATCACCATTATCATTACATACTTATGGTATTATCATCACAGTATAATATTTTATCATAAAGTTATGGTCTCCTTATCGAGTTATATTATTACATTATTAAGATTAATATCTATCGTATTATCATTATTGTTATCATATACATATTATTAAGCCCACCATCATCATTTTGCATGTTATTATCATAGTTTATATCCTCACCACTATGTTGAGACTCATAAAAAATGTATACACACATAAGTTAAAGGTTGAAATACAAGAATAGAAAAAAAATAGTATTATTTAAAACTTAAAAATAAATAAATTACTAAATATAAATACAAATAAGCAAAGTCAGATTAGTATATTATTTAAATCTTTTTCTTTTTTCAACCTGTCTTTGCAATCATATATGTCTGGTCATTGCATACAGATATATTTATCATTTGGATTGATATGTATAAAAGACATTTTGCGGGTTCATCCGTGTTAAAAAAATTAAATATTGATATACCGACGTTTCGACCTGTGTTATAAAGTCGAAAAGTCGGTATATCAGTATTTCAATTTTTTAATACGGCTGAACCCGCAAAATATGTCTTTGATATATACAACACGTGAAAGTCTTCGTATCAACATATATATATATATATATATATATATATATATATATATATATATATATATATATATATATGGATTTTTAACAGACTTTCCAATGCTGTATCTACTACGTAAAACTTACATTAATTATATTACTTTAATTTGAATTATTATTGTCGAAAATTATTTATAAGAATTCTACCTCTGACATTAATTACAATGTTTTCTGCACACATATCTATCTGGCAGTTATTATATTTTCGACAATGATAAAATAAGGACAAAAATACAATACTATATTTCATCATGCACAAAATCATTTTCATTTAAATAATTTCATAAAAAAATTATTTATGTTTTATCAACAAATAAGTATATATATATATATAAATGAATATTATATAACTTAAAGAACTTCTGTATGTAAAATTCCTCACCTTCAATTAGAATATCATAATGTATATTTAGTTTGGTAAATGCATTTCTTCTTTTAATTTTTTTTTGCTCAGAAAACATTTTTCACTAGAAATTACTTCAGACTTTAAAGATTCTTAAAAAAAGTGTCGTTTCACACATGCTTCTGTTATTTTTTTTTTGTCTAGAGATTAAACAATCTATTAATTATAGAGAAAAAGTTATTTCTTTAATTAATAAAAAAAATAAGTATTACTAAAATGAGATGACATTATAAAATATGTGTGAGTTTTATAAAGAAGTATATAGTATTAAATAACAAACTCCTTCCATACTGTCGTTATATCTTTGTCCAGCATAATAAATGAATAAGTTAGACGTGCAATTAAATATAAGTTAAAAGCACCAGAAAATAATGAAATAATTGATTTCTTAATAGGAGTAGGTAAACAAATAAAAAAAGTTGTTGGCAAAGATATACCCCAAATGGATAAATGGTAAAAATATGCAATAATAATAATAATAATAATAATAATAATAATAATAATAATAATAATAATAATAATAATAATAATAATAATAATAATAATAATAATAATAATAATAATAATAATAATAATAATAATAATAATAATAATAATAATAATAATAATAATAATAATAATAATAATAATAATAATAATAATAATAATAATAATAATAATAATAATAATAATAATAATAATAATAATAATAATAATAATAATAATAATAATAATAATAATAATAATAATAATAATAATAATAATAATAATAATCAAAACAATAATATGGATTTAATAGTATATCCGGAGATGGCCAATGAGTTTAAATTATAATTATGTTTATAGTTGAAGATAATGAAATGGCATATGATACTATAAACATCAATCAATGATTAAAATAATGAATTATTGAAATTTTTGTCTAATTCGTAGCCACAACTTGAGGAATAATTATCAAAAAACAAGAGAAATGTTTAAAATGCATGGTTACAACATAAAAGATCAACATTTATATGATTGTAAAAAAGAACAATTTCACATTTTCAAATCTTGCCACATCAGATTTCCTAGAGGTATTTGGGGATTAACATAGAAGCTAAGGGAACAAATGTAAATAGAGAATATTTAAATGCTTTATATTGAGGATATGAGTAATTGTTTTGTTAATGAATGTTTGAAAGCTTCAGATATTACAGTGTTATCAGCTGAAATTATGAAAAGAGAACTAAAGATAAATAAAACAAACTAATGTAAGATTCTATGAATTTTTTTGGAAAAAAATTGAAAGGTGTGAATTAAAATCAGTTAATAAATACAAGTATTTTGATCAGCTTATTAGTATAAATTGAAAACTTCATTTATGATATTAATTATGGAATTAAATATAGATGGAATTATTTTCGTAGAAATAGTTTAATACTATTGAGATATGATTATTTGTTTGAAAAGAAGAATTTTAATAGACATATTTTACCATTTTTTTACTTATACATCTGAGATAAGGACACTTAACAGAACAGCAATTCAGAGACTTTAGACCAAACGACCAAATATGGAGAGATATAAGTTAGGGGTAATAACAAGAGAAAAAATATATTTGAAAGAACAAATAGTAACCACTGATGCCATTGAAAAAATAAGAAACTAAAATGAACACCACATAATCATCATTTCTTATGCTTACACAAGTTGAGGCTATACTCTCCATACAGTACGGCCACCTTTGAAAGCCAGACTAAGATTAGGGCATACATTTTTTATCTAGTGCTTACTCATCCATTATTCCCAGACTAGTTTCTAGTTTGTGGCTTTTGTTAGTGAGGAGCTTTGGATCTGAGAGCACTGTACCTAGATCTTAGGATAACTCTTCAGTAACCAACTTTTGTATTATTGCTAACTATAAAGCTTTGATTTCAAAATAAAAAAACACAGTAATGTTTTCAATTAAAGCTTATTGCTTGCATAGTTGTATAGATCTGAACACAGCTCAACATCCATACTCCTTATTTATTGGAGAGTTGGTTCTTTAAAAACTGCAGTCACTATGATAATAGTTATTAAAGAACCAAAGACACCAAAAAGCATCATTGCTGAACAGAGTTCAGATTTATACAACTATCCAAACTAATGACCTTAAAATGAAAACATTATGTTTTCATTTTGGATTTAAAGATTTATAGTTAGCTAATAAGGTAAAATAAGGTTGTTGGAGGGTTGCATTAGATCCTAAGATCTATGTGCAGTGCTTTGAGATCCAAGTGTCCTCATTGATGAAATCCACAAGCTAGAGACTAGTTTGAGAATATTGGATGAGTTGACATTAAGTAGGGATTTTAGGCACAAAAAAATTTTGCATCTATTGATTTCTCTGGCTTGCACTGATGGTTACTCTGTGTAAACTAAAATGAAGCTGAGCTGTATATATTTGCTAGAAAAGATAATAACAGATAGACAGTTGAAGTTTTCTAAAAAATACCAAAGACCTAAAAAGAGATTAAATATAATAATAATGGTTAAAATGAAGAAGTTTTTATTGGGTCATAAAAACGTGAGGCCAGGGAGATCCTGGATCAAATGTGGAATCACCTTTATCCATCTTGATCAAAAACAGTTGAAAATAATTATATATATATATATATATATATATTTTATCACTAACAGTTGAAAATTATGCATATATATATATATATATATATATATAGTGCATAATTTTGAAAATTTAGTTTATGCAGGACCTGCAATTAGATTTTGGTAATTGGGTATTACTTGTGCAACAAAGAAATATAGGAGGCCTTTTCATATATGTGATAAAGAAGTAATCTTGAAACATAAAATAAACCCTGCAATTTGATTGTTATTTCTCATAGAAAAACATGCTTTTAAACATGCACAAAAATATGTTTTAAAATGTGTACAACAAAAGCTATTATATTGGTGCCTTTTGAGATTTTTGCATATTTCTTCAACTTTGTTATTTAATTATGCATTGTTGGTGATATTAAGTTTTTTATCTTCATGTTTGTTATTTAAATTTCAAATTAGTTTAATTCTTATTGTTTTATTTTGCCTTTTTTCAATTTTTAATTTCAAATTTGTTATTTACTTCTGCATTTTATCATGTTTATGCCACATTTTTGGATCTGTTTTGCATCTTCTTGTTGTTTAATTCTACATTATTAATATTCAATTTGTTAAATTCATTCATTGGAATGTTAGTTGATATTCAATAATGTTTTTTTCCTGGACCATGATTAAAATGATAACAATTTAAAAGCTGCTGACTACCAAAAAAAGCCATTTTTTATGTCTAACAATAAGGTATCAAGCCATAAGTTTTAAAATGTGTCATGTGGGTCACATTATGACTTTTTATATCTGCACCTCTGATAAACAGTGACATTGCAATGTAGCAGAACTAAAATTGCCATCCATAAGCGAATGTAGTTGGAATGTTCCAGAATTCTATTCCTAATCAGCATGCCCTTCTGTTATAGTTGGGCAGGTAAATTAAGTTCAATCAAATGGGGAGGGGGAATGAGCTAGGAATCACAAAAACATCATTGATTGTAACAACTATATGAGGGAAGTTTGTATCACTGCCATGCTTCAATGACAAACAGATAACATTGGAGGGCTTGGAAAAATCATTGAAATTAATGAAAGTCTTTTTTTACTAAAGAAAAATTCAACAAGACAGAATTCTTCCTGAACAATGGATGTTTGATGGGTTACATTGAGATACAGATAAATGTTTTATCATCAGAATAATAGATAGGAGTGCAGCAACTCTTAAAGACATTAAAGAGAATTACAAAAGAGTTTCACTATCTACTCTGACTTCTGGAAGGTGCACAAAACAAAGAAACTCAAAACTGTTGATTATGAACATTTTCACCTCAATCACATGTACAACTTTATAAATCCCTAAACTGGGGTTCACACACAAAACATTGAATGACTATGAATGGAGCAACACAAAATGGCAAAATAAACAGCAGTGAGAGAGAACAAAGCAATACCTCGTCATACCTGGAAGAATTCATGTGGCATAGATTACATGGACATGACAACACCTTCCTTTCCATACTCAGTGATAGCAAAAATGTTTTTCTTCCAGTCTAAAAAATATATCAAACTAACTGCTATAATTTACATTTATTTTATTTCATTATTGAACTACTTTGTTGACGTTTTTCCTTTTTAAAACTTTTTTGTCCATTTATCAAAAACATTTTGCCATTTGTTTTTTTAAAACTTAGATTGCATTGCAAATTCCATTCACAGCATCTATTGTGCAATCATGTGCTCAGTTCATTTTGGGGTGGGAATTTTCCTTTTAAACCTTCATTTTGTCTGCAAGAAATCAATTTAAACTGGTTCTTTCATCTACACAAAATGTTTTGGTGTTTTAAAAAATATTTTTACACACTTTTAGACATAAATTAAACCGATCGTCAAAGCATCATATTTATTTGTGCATATATGTATATTTCATATTTTTTTAATATATATATATATATATATATATCCGGGATTATTCGACTTAATGTAATCTGCACTACAGGGTGCCATCTAGGCATTTGAACCTAGAAAAATTTATAGAGTAGGTAGATACATAAGTTAAAATTTTTTTTTTTATATATTTTGATTTAATATATTTTGATTCCAGTCGTTAGCCCATTGTCACTAGCTCATTGGAATAGCAGAGATTTATATTTATAATAAATTCTTATCTAAGAATATATAAAAAAAAATAAAATAAGCCACTGCCAGTAATTATACACACAAACATTTATTTACGCACATATATAAATAAAATTTAACATTATTATTTTAGTATGTTTACTTTAACATTTAACATTATTTTTAACCTTTATTTTTAGATTTTAATTTACATTTTAATTTTTATACTATTATAAGTTCACACAGATAGATTTATAAAAGTTTGTTTTATAATGTTGAGTATAGATCGGTTACATAGATTACATGGTCAAAAACATTTCAAAATAAACATAAACGATCAAAATACAAAATCATTGATACCGTCAATTGCATAGGGAATACAAGAAACCCACTGTTATTCATCATAAGATACCACAGTGACACCAAAATCTTAAAAGACATCTGAATAAATACCTTTTAGATACTCACTGTAAGGTATCATTATTTACTGAATGTCCATATATTTTGATCAAATATGAAAACCAAAAACATAATTAACCGATAACAAATCGATGCAACTTCCATACCCAATTTAAATTTAATGCATTTTTATTTAGAGTGTTGCGTATAAATAGACTACATAGATTTGCATTTGAAAGAAAATATTCTAACCTTATTTAACCTTAGGCCAAAAGTTTGCAGTCAAACTAACGTCAATTCATCTGATATATCGATGCATTCAATGTAATATGAAATACGGCAGCACAAAAGGTTAAGAGAAGAAATTGCCTCTCATCAGATAGGAATACTACATCTATCTGACAAGAAGAGCAATAAAAAAAACTCCATAGGAAAGGACTGCAGTCATTTTGCCGACTTACGAATTGCATTCCATAGGCCAAAAAGGAAGTGTGCGGCATATAAAGCGATTCTGCCCATAGCGAACCTCATACCTCATCTACTAATTACACCAATATATCCAATCCATTGACCCAATTCAACTACGAAACAAATAACCTAAGATTACCCTCCCCTAATATAACATTACAAATCTATATAGCCATTCACGCTCGACTTAAGTTTAACATTTATATAATTTAATTTATCACAAAACAAAAATCATAAATAAAACTTAAAGAACAAAAAAAATTAAATGGAAATGATTTTACAAAAAAGAAATACATCAAATAAAATTATAACTAATTAATAAATAATTTAGTTTGGTCAGATAGGAATCTATATTTTTTTTAAATATGGAGAAAGTTTATATTTTAAAGTTCTTAATGTTTTCAAATGTTCATTAACTATATATTTCTTATTGTTTTGAAAAATGTCCGTAGTCTCTGATTTTTTTTGTAATGGAAAGTGTTAATTCCCACAAAGTCATAAGGAGATCGGTGTGCAGTTAACCATTGGTCCTTTATGGTTGATGGTATTCTTCCGGGCCTTGATGTCCTGTGGTCCACAATATTGGAAAACGATGCTTCATTTTTTTTGAACAACTGAATGAATTGAAAGTGCGTCTTTCAATCCCTTCTCCTCCAACCCTATCCAACTTAACACATATCTGCCATCTTGTAATAACTAACTAATAATTTTCAAACTTTTCCTTTTATAATAATTTTAAGGATTCAGTTGACATTACATCATCGATGTGATGGTCCTTTCGCTGAGGTCTGATTCCATTGTTTTTCTCTCCTATCTGACCTTTGCTTATACATTTAAATGCCCAAGGCTAGTTTACATTGACTAATTCAAACAATCATTTCCATTTTTTGATTACTTAATGTATTTTCCCAAATGAAAGATATATTTTTATCTCTAAATCTTTTTAAGTTTTTGCTTTTAAAATATTTTTTTTATTTTTAATAAAGTTTTATTTTAATAATAATATTTTTTTCATCTGTGCAATTATATATATATATATATATATATATATATATATGAGTTTAGTATAGAATTTTAATTTTCAATTTTTAATTCTTAAAGAAAAAAGTTTTATTTGCAAACTTTTATTCTTTTCATGTTTACTAATAAAAAAACAATGTAACGTATGTATGTGCCCATTCCAAATCAGTAAACTTGCTTAAAAAAAAATAAACAAAAAAAAATTTACTTAGGGTTAATAATTACGGTACACGATTAACGAAGACATTTATAAAAACATCCGGTTAGTAATTTTACAAAAAGACTATATACAAAAAAAATGTTAACTATCATTTTCCTAAGGACCATTTACATTCACCTCCTCCCACAAGAGTTCTATTTTTTTATACATTTTATTTTTACACACGGCATGACAAGCAAATTTTATAAATTATTTATTTAAGAAGGTTGCATTGAGGTAAATATGTTTTAAGAAATAATGGGTTTAAACATGTATATTTGCAGCACAATTATAAATACCACCAACTTATTTATGACTGATTGAAATGCATACATAGGGTTACACTGACGTAATTCCCAAAGGTACCACATTTACGATCATAAACTTACATTGCTGTGAGCGCCTATACACGTTAAAGCATAAAAACATATTAATTACAACCTTTTGACTTTCTTTTTAACAAAATACAATTTAAAATTATTTATACTTTCTCATGTTTAATATATTGTGCAATTTCTTTCTGGCAGCACTTTTATAAGATTTAAAGTATACGACTTATGTAAACAGATAAAAATATTTCATTTTGAAAAAATTTGTTCAGGGTATACGTGGGTTATTAAACATCGGCCGCAGTTGGGAGACCAATTATAACGATCCGGAAAAAAGGAGCTTAACGTAGTCTGCACTACAGGGCACCATCTAGGCATTTGAACCTAAAAAAAATTATAAAGTAGGCAAATACTTAAGTTCAAAAAAATATTTATTTTGTATTGGTTGACTCCAGTCATTATCCTATTGTCACTAGCTCAGTGGAATAGCATAGATTTATATTTTATACAAAAAAAATCTTATCTAAGAATATATAAAAAAGAATAAAATAAGCCACTGCCAGTAATTAACATACAAACATTTATTTATGCACACATATATATATATATATATATATATATATATATATATATATATATATATATATATATATATATATATATATATATATATAATTTAACATTATTATTTTAGTATGTTTACTTTATTATTTAACATTATTTTTACTTTATTTTTAGGTTTTAATTTACATTTTAATTTTTATACTATTATAAGTTCACACAGATGGATTTATAAAAGTTTGTTTTATAATGTTGAGTATAGATCAGTTACATAGATTACACGGTCAAAAACATTTCAAAATAAACATAAATGATCAAAATACAAAATCATTGATATCGTCAAATGCATAGGGAATACAAGAAACCCACTAGTATTCATCATAAGATACCACAGTGACACCAATAACTTAAAAGACATCCGGATGAATACATTTTAGATATGTCTATATATTTTGATCAAATATGAAAACCAAAAACCTAATTAACCGATAATGAATCCTTGCAACTTACATACCCAACTTAAATTTAATGCATTTTTATTTAGAGTGTCGAGTATGAATAGACTACATAGATTTGCATTTGAAAGAAAATATTCTATCCTTATTTAACCTTAGGCCAAAAGTTCACAGTCAAACTAATGTCAATTCATCTGATATATTGATGCATTCAATGTAATATGAAATATGGCAGCACAAAAGGTTAAGAGAAGAAATTGCCTCTTGTCAGATAGGAATACTACATCTATCTGACAAGAAGAGCAATAAAAAAAACTCCATAGGAAAGGACTGCGGTCATTTTGCCGACTTACGAATCGCATTCCATAGGCCAAAAAGGAAGTGTGCGGCATATAAAGCGATTCTGCCCATAGCGAATCTCATACTACATCTACTAATTACACCAATATATCCAATCCATTGACCCAATTCAACTACGAAACAAATAACCTAAGATTACCCTCCCCTAATATAACTTTACAAATCTATATAGCCATTCACGCCCGACTTAAGTTTAACATTTATATAATTTAATTTATCGCAAAACAAAAATCATAAATAAAACTTAAAGAACAAAAAAAATTAAATGGAAATGATTTTTCAAAAAAGAAATACATCAAATAAAATTATAACTAATTAATAAATAATTTAGTTTGGTCAGATAGGAATCTATTTTTTTTTAAATATGGAGAAAGTTTATATTTTAAAGTTCTTAATGTTTTCAAATGTTCATTAACTATATATTTCTTATTGTTTTGAAAAATGTCCGTAGTCTCTGATTTTTTTTGTAATGGAAAGTGTTAATTCCCACAAAGTCATAAGGAGATCGGTGTGCAGTTAACCATTGGTCCTTTATGGTTGATGGTATTCTTCCGGGCCTTGATGTCCTGTGGTCCACAATATTGGAAAACGATGTTTCATTTTTTTTGAACAACTGAAGGAATTGAAAGTGCGTCTTTCAATCCCTTCTCCTCCAACCCTATCCAACTTAACACATATCTGTCATCTTGTAATAACTAACTAATAATTTTCAAACTTTTCCTTTTATATTAATTTTAAGGATTCAATTGACATTACGTCATCGATGTGATGGTCCTTTTGCTGAGGTCCGATTCCATTGTTTTTCTCTCCTATCTGACCTTTGCTTATACATTTAAATGCCCAAGGCTAGTTTACATTGACTAATTAAAACAATCATTTCCATTTTCTGATTACTTAATGTGTTTTCCAAAATTAAAGATATATTTTTATCTCTAAATCTTTTTAAGTTTTTGCTTTTAAAATATTTTTTTTATTTTTAATAAAGTTTTATTTTAATAATAATTTTTTTTCATCTGTGCGATTTTTATATATATATATATATATATATATATATATATATATATATATATATATATATATATATATATATATATATATGAGTTTAGTATAGAATTTTAATTTTCAATTTTTAATTCTTAAAGAAAAAAGTTTTATTTGCAAACTTTTATTCTTTTCATGTTTACTAATAAAAAAACAATGTAACGTACGTATGTGCCCATTCCAAATCAGTAAACTTGCTTAAAAAAAAAAACAAAAAAAAATTTACTTAGGGTTAATAATTACGGTACACGATTAACGAAGACATTTATAAAAACATCCGGTTAGTAATTTTACAAAAAGACTATATACAAAAAAAAAATGTTAACTATCATTTTCCTAAGGACCATTTACATTCACCTCCTCCCACAAGAGTTCTATTTTTTTATACATTTTATTTTACACACGGCATGACAAGCAAATTTTATAAATTATTTATTTAAGAAGGTTGCATTGAGGTAAATATGTTTTAAGAAATAATGGGTTTAAACATGTATATTTGCAGCACAATTATAAATACCACCAACTTATTTATGAATGATTGAAATGCATACATAGGGTTACACTGATGTAATTCCCAAAGGTACCACATTTACGATCATAAACTTACATGGCTGTGAGCGCCTATACACGTTAAATCATAAAAACATATTAATTACAACCTTTTGACTTTCTTTTTAACAAAATACAATTTAAAATTATTTATACTTTCTCGTGTTTAATATATTGTGCAATTTCTTTCTGGCAGTGCTTTTATAAGATTTAAAGTATACGACTTATGTAAACAGATAAAAATATTTCATTTTGAAAAAATTTGTTCAGGGTATATGTGGGTTATTAAACATCGGCCCCAGTTGGGAGACCAATTATAACGATCCAGAAAAAAGGAGCTTAACGTAGTCTGCACTACAGGGTACCATCTAGTCAGTTGAACCTAAAAAAATGTATAAAGTAGGCAGATACTTAATTTCAAAAAAAATATTTATTTTATATTGGTTGACTCCAGTCATTATCCTATTGTCACTAGCTCAGTGGAATAGCATAGATTTATATTTTATAAAAAAATTTTTTATCTAAGAATATATAAAAAAGAATAAAATAAGCCACTGCCAGTAATTAACATACAAACATTTATTTATGCATATATATATATATATATATTTTTTTATATATATATATATATATATATATATATATATATATATATATATATGTATATATTTAACATTATTATTTTAGTATGTTTACTTTATTATTTAACATTATTTTTACTTTATTTTTAGGTTTTAATTTTCATTTTAATTTTTATACTATTATAAGTTCACACAGATGGATTTATAAAAGTTTGTTTTATAATGTTGAGTATAGATCAGTTACATAGATTACACGGTCAAAAACATTTCAAAATAAACATAAATGATCAAAATACAAAATCATTGATATCGTCAAATGCATAGGGAATACAAGAAACCCACTAGTATTCATCATAAGATACCACAGTGACACCAATAACTTAAAAGACATCCGGATGAATACATTTTAGATATGTCTATATATTTTGATCAAATATGAAAACCAAAAACCTAATTAACCGATAATGAATCCTTGCAACTTACATACCCAACTTAAATTTAATGCATTTTTATTTAGAGTGTCGAGTATGAATAGACTACATAGATTTGCATTTGAAAGAAAATATTCTATCCTTATTTAACCTTAGGCCAAAAGTTCACAGTCAAACTAATGTCAATTCATCTGATATATTGATGCATTCAATGTAATATGAAATATGGCAGCACAAAAGGTTAAGAGAAGAAATTACCTCTTGTCAGATAGGAATACTACATCTATCTGACAAGAAGAGCAATAAAAAAAACTCCATAGGAAAGGACTGCGGTCATTTTGCCGACTTACGAATCGCATTCCATAGGCCAAAAAGGAAGTGTGCGGCATATAAAGCCATTCTGCCGGTAGCGAACCTCATACCTCATCTACTAATTACACCAATATATCCAATCCATTGACCCAATTCAACTATGAAACAAATAACCTAAGATTACCCTCCCCTAATATAACATTACAAATCTATATAGCCATTCAGACTCGACTTAAGTTTAACATTTATATAATTTAATTTATCACAAAACAAAAATCATAAATAAAACTTAAAGAACAAAAAAAATTAAATGGAAATGATTTTACAAAAAAGAAATACATCAAATAAAATTATAACTAATTAATAAATAATTTTGTTTCGTCAGATAGGAATCTATTTTTTTTAAATATGGAGAAAGTTTATATTTTAAAGTTCTTAATATTTTCAAATGTTCATTAACTATATATTTCTTACTGTTTTGAAAAATGTCCATAGTCTCTGATTTTTTTTTGTAATGGAAAGTGTTAATTCCCACAAAGTCATAATGAGATCGGTGTACAGTTAACCATTGGTCCTTTATGGTTGATGGTATTCTTCCGGGCCTTGATGTCCTGTGGTCCGCAATATTGGAAAACGATGTTTCATTTTTTTTGAACAACTGAAGGAATTGAAAGTGCGTCTTTCAATCCCTTCTTTTCCAACCCTCTCCAACTTAACACATATTTGTCATCTTGTAATAACTAACTAATAATTTTCAAACTTTTCCTTTTATAATAATTTTAGGAATTCAGTTGACATTACATCATCGATGTGATGGTCCTTTCGCTGAGGTCTGATTCCATTGTTTTTCTCTCCTATCTGACCTTTGCTTATACATTTAAATGCCCAAGGCTAGTTTACATTGACTAATTAAAACAATCATTTCCATTTTCTGATTACTTAATGTATTTTCCCAAATTAAAGATATATTTTTATCTCTAAATCTTTTTAAGTTTTTGCTTTTAAAATATTTTTTTTATTTTTAATAAAGTTTTATTTTAATAATAATTTTTCTTTCACCTGTGCAATTTTATATATATATATATATATAACACACGGATGAACCCGCAAAATATGTATTTTATATATATATATATATATATATATATATATATATATATGAGTTTAGTGTAGAATTTTAATTTTCAATTTTTAATTCTTAAAGAAAAAAGTTTTATTTGAGAACTTTTATTCTTTTCATGTTTACTAATAAAAAAACTATGTAACGTATGTATGTGCCCATTCCATATCAGTAAACTTGCTTAAAAAAAATAAACAAAAAAAAAATTTACTTAGGGTTAATAATTACGGTACATGATTAACGAAGACATTTATAAAAACATCCGGTTAGTAATTTTACAAAAAGACTATATACAAAAAAAATGTTAACTATCATTTTCCTAAGGAACATTTACATTCACCTCCTCCCACAAGAGTTCTATTTTTTTATACATTTTATTTTTACACACGGCATGACAAGCAAATTTTATAAATTATTTATTTAAGAAGGTTGCATTGAGGTAAATATGTTTTAAGAAATAATGGGGTTAAACATGTATATTTGCAGCACAATTATAAATACCACCAACTTATTTATGACTGACTGAAATGCATACATAGGGTTACACTGACATAATTCCCAAAGGTACCACATTTACGATCATAAACTTACATGGATGTGTGCGCCTATACACGTTAAAGCATAAAAACATATTAATTACAACCTTTTGACTTTCTTTTTAACAAAATACAATTTAAAATTATTTGTACTTTCTCATGTTTAATATATGTGCATTTTTTTCTGGCAGCGCTATTATAAGATTTAAAGTATATGACTTATGTAAACAGATAAAAATATTTCATTTTGAAAAAATTTGTTCAGGGTATACGTGGGTTATTAAACATTGGCCCAAATTGGGAGACCAATTATAATGATCCAGAGAAAAGGAGCTTAATGTAATCTGCATTACAGGGCACCATCTTGGCATTTGAACCTAAAAAAATCATAAAGTAGGCAGATACTTAAGTTCAAAAAAATATTTATTTTATATTGGTTGACTCCAGTCATTATCTTATTGTCACTAGCTCAGTGGAATAGCATAGATTTATATTTTATAAAAAAAAAATCTTATCTAAGAATATATAAAAAAGAATAAAATAAGCCACTGCCAGTAATTAACATAAACATTTATTTACGTACATATATATATATATAAAATTTAACATTATTATTTTAGTATGTTTACTTTAATATTTAATATTATTTTTAGGTTTTAATTTACATTTTAATTTTTATACTATTATAAGTTTGCACAGATGGATTTATAAAAGTTTGTTTTATAATGTTGAGTATAGATCGGTTACATATATTACACGGTCAAAAACATTTCAAAATAAACATAAACGATCAAAATACAAAATCATTGATACCGTCAATTGCATAGGGAATACAAGAAACCCACTGGTATTCATCATAAGATACCACAGTGACACCAATAACTTAAAAGACATCCGGATAAATACATTTTAGATATGTCTATATATTTTGATCAAATATGAAAACCAAAAACCTAATTAACTGATAACGAATCCTTGAAACTTCCATACCCAACTTAAATTTAACTACTTCCGGTTTGTCGGCATCATTTGCGCCCTTCGGTGCTCATTTGATGATGTGCTATTTTCTTTCTTTGCTGACGTAAAAAGTATAATGATGACGTCGAAGAAAATATGGCTGTTTTTAGCTATATATGTTAGATTTCAAACGATCTTTATTTCAAAAAAATCGGTCGAAATTTAGATTTTTGGCGAATTTTTTAATCAACCACAGTATTTAATTTTTTTGTTTTTTTGGTAATTTTTGTACTTATCACGAAACGATAAAAGACATAAAATGTTTTACGGCTGCAAGTGAAGTTTTCTTCGGTATTATTCTCAAACAAGGCTTACAACAGACTAAGAACGTAATTATTCATAAGTAAAATTTTTTAATTTTTTTTTTTAATTTTTTGAAAAAATATATTTTTTATTAATTTTAGTTTGTAATTAGTGTGTGATAATTTGTAGTTATATATTTATTTATTTATTTATGCTCATATACAATTCATATCTATCGAAAAATTGGTGTGTGTGTAATTATATATTTATGATCGTATAGAATTCATATTTATCATAATTTTCTAAAGGTAGTTTGTAATACATTTATTTATGCTCACATAGAATTCATATTTATCGAAAAATTAGTGTGATTTAGTTTGTAATTATATATTTACTCATATAGAATTCATATCGTAATTAACTTATTAGTATATAATTCATATCGTAATTTTCTAAAGTTCTATGTACACTAATCCTCTTATTTTTATAAAAATAATGATTTTCAAAAGTATACTTTTTGAAAACCATTAATTATGTTTATATTATATGGTTTACAAGCAATGAGTTATAAGACTAATAAACAAATGTATACAGACAGATATTGCATACACAAACATATAATCCAATTCTGATTCTTGTTTATGTTTATGCTTGATCATGCTTTGCTTTTGCTATATGTTTCATAACATTATTTTCAAGTCTATAGACTATATGCAAATAAATTATATCTGTGGTACAATAAATATAACAAGATAGCATCACTACTGTACATAAAAAATATAAACATCACTTGTGCACTGCATAAAGAATATAAACATCATTGGTGATCACAATGAATATAAACATCACTATTGTACACACAAAAAATATAAAATGAAGAGATAAAACTCATTTTATCAGTGATATAGAAAGTAGCCTACAATTTCTAGTTTTAGACATACAAGAAGCCAATTGCTATAATGATTTCTTTTGTATCTTTTATTAGGAAGAATTCTTCTCTTCTTTATAGACGCCTTTGACATTTAGAACATTTGGGGTACAAGATAGAAATGAACAAGTCATATCCGACTTTGTTTGGAGATTGTGAAGCTATGGATTATCTCAGGTAAGACATATTATACATGTTTAGAAAGATAATTTTGTAAGGAATAGAAAGAAATTATCACTGAAGATGAATTTTGAATTTTAGTTAATGTTAATTTCCAAATTATGAACAAACAATAAAATAATAATTATTTCGAATGTGAAAATTTCTTTTTTTTCCTTATTTTTTATATAGTTATCACTATTTATTTTATGCTTATTGTTTTTCTTAATTTTTCTAGTTTCTAGGAATGTAATTGTTTTTGTTCTAACATAATTAAAACTGAAGTTATTATGAAAATTGTGTCTCAGGCCATTATTTTAAAAAGTTCAATATGGCGGCTTGAAGCTGAAGTAGTTAATGCATTTTTATTTAGAGTGTCGAGTATGAATAGACTACATAGATTTGCATTTGAAAGAAAATATTCTATCCTTATTTAACCTTAGGCCAAAAGTTCACAGTCAAACTAATGTCAATTCATCTGATATATCGATGCATTCAATGTAATACAAAATATGGCAGCACAAAAGGTTAAGAGAAGAAATTGCCTCTTATCAGATAGGAATACTACATCTATCTGACAAGAAGAGCAATAAAAAAAACTCCATAGGAAAGGACAGCGCTCATTTTGCCGACTTATGAATCACATTCCATAGGCCAAAAAGGAAGTATGCGGCATATAAAGTGATTCTGCCCATAGTGAACCTCATACTACATCTACTAATTATACCAATATATCCAATCCATTGACCCAATTCAACTACAAACCAAATAACCTAAGATTACCCTCCCCTAATATAACTTTACCAAATCTATATAGCCATTCATGCCCGACTTAAGTTTAACATTTATATAATTTAATTTATCGCAAAACAAAAATCATAAATAAAACTTAAAGAACAAAGAAATAAATAAATGGAAATAATTTTACCCAAAGGAAATACATCAAATAAAATTATAACTAATTAATAAATAATTTAGTTTGGTCAGATAGGAATCTATTTCAATTATTTTAAATACGGAAAGTTTTAATTTAAAGTTCATGAATTATCTAAAGTTCTTACGGTTTTGAAAGGTCCATAATTTGTAGTTGTTTTTAATTTCAAACAGGAATTCCCATGCCATCCTGAAGATTGGTATCCAGTTAGCCGTTGTTTTTTATTTATCCGGAGGTCTTTTACTATAGCTGGTCCTTAATGTAGAAAATGATCGGCCATTTCTCTTTCTTTTTTTTTTATAACCACTGAAGGAATTGAAAGTTCATCTTTCAATCCCTTCTCCTCCAACCCTCTCCAACTTAACACATATCTGTCATCTTGTAATAACTAACTAATAATTTCCAAACTATTCCTTTTATATTACTTTTAAGGATCCAATTGACATTATGTCATCGATGTGATGGTCCTTTCGCTGAGGTCAGATTCCATTGTTTTTCTCTCCTATCTGACCTTTGCTTATACATTTAAATGCCCAAGGCTAGTTTACATTGACTAATTAAAACAATCATTTCCATTTTCTGATTACTTAATGTGTTTTCCAAAATTAAAGATATATTTTTATCTCTAAATCTTTTTAAGTTTTTGCTTTTAAAATATTTTTTTTATTTTTAATAAAGTTTTATTTTAATAATAATTTTTTTTTTCATCTGTGCGATTTTATATATATATGAGTTTAGTATAGGATTTTAATTTTCAATTTTTAATTCTTAAAAAAAAAATTTATTTGCAAACTTTTATTCTTTTCATGTTTACTAATAAAAAAACAATGTAACGTATGTATGTGCCCTATATTTTTTTTATATATATATAATATATATATATATATATATATATATATATATATATATATATATATATATATTGGGTATTAGTCCTGCAACACAGACCATGTATTGCTATGCCTTTTCACATTTATATTGAAGTTGTTTATAACTTTGTAAATTATTCCTAAATATACAAAAATACAAAGTTATCAGTGCATTAATACAAATGTGAAAAGGTGCAATACATTGTCCATATTTCATGACTAATACCCAAGTACCTATACATCTTACTAAATTGACAATGCCTAAATAATAATTATATTACTGTCTATTATTTTACACACATATATGTACATAATTGACTATTTCTTAGTCTGCTTTAAAAATAGGTTTTATTTACATATGTAATGATGTTTATTTAAAAATATTTGAATTAATTATTTCACTCTCTGTGCTCATGTTGTGATCTTTAAGGTCTATATGAACTTACTAGACCATTTGTAAAAGTGGACTTTCACTGTTATTGCTAAAAAGAGATTGCCTTGAGAACAGACTGAAATAATTGATTGTTATTGATATCATTTATGTGTTGATTGCTTTTATGTATTTTCATTTATAAACCTATCTAGCCTTGAGCATTATTAGCTTTATTATCTAAGTAATACATAGTTGAAATTCAGACTAAAAGTTATAATTGCAACTTGAAAGTTATAATTGCCTTTTTTTAATCTGCTTTTAGAACAAGTTATATTTGCCTTTTTAATGAGGTTTATTTAAATCCCACTAAAATCTCTATAGAGCTCTTGCATCTTCAGAGTCAACATAAACTTATTACAACCATAGGTAAAAGTGGATTCACTATTTTTGTTAAAAAAAAATGGCTTATCAGCAGTTTGAATATTGTTGATTTTATTGATATTAGCATTGTTTATGTATTGACTGCTTTCATGTATTTACACACACATAACACACACACACACACACACACACACATATATATATAAATATATATATTATATATATGTGTGTGTGTGTGTGTGTGTGTGTATTAAATAGTGTATTATTATTGCTTGCTTACGAATGTTTTGGCATTCCATCCACCACTGTTATGATTAACTTACAAAGATAATTTATTAGATCTCACATAGTAATGCAATTGGGAGTGAGGTGAAAATGAGATTTAGTTTGAAGTAGTTTAGAATGTGTAAATTGATAAAATATTTATTTTGTTCAGTTTCATTATTAATTGTTTCCAAGTTTATCTTAGAAGAAAGAGATAAAGTGTTTTCCATAAGATTGGAATACATTGTGCTTCATCAGCTCTATTTAAACCAATTAGTCTTTTTAATATTTTAATTAACTACCTCATTATTCTCAGTTTATACATTTTTTATTAGCAAGTATTTGTAGTGTCTCAATTTGAGAGTGTTTAAGATGTTTCTCTATTCACTTTTACATCCATTAATTTCTTTTACATAATAATGTATTCAAAATATTTAATTTATTGATGTTAATATTACGAATGCTTAAAAACTATGTAATATTCAAATTTATTTACTAAGCACAGAGTTTATATGTAATTAATATATGTTTATTATTCTGGGACATAGCAATTGAGAAGTTGAACATAGTAAATATATGACAGCTTAGTGCTTTTGAGAGCTTATTGTGCCCTTATATTCATAGGAAATGAGAAAAGAAAAAATGTTTTTTCTTCTGATTTAGCTATGAATATGAGAACACAATAAGCCATTGAAAGTGCTAATCCAACATATTTTTATTCTGCTCAGCTACTCTATTGCTGTGTTTCAGTATACTTAACATATTTTACAATATATACAAGATAATTGTACACATTTTTTCATTACATATGTTATTAAAAAGAAATAATTTTCACCCTTCACATATGTGCTGCACTGATCTCATAATAGCTCAATGATGTCATGATGAGTGTGTTAATATGTGAAAAAAAAATGGGTGTAAACATAGAGATATATCATGGATTCACACTATTATGCTTTAATTGACCTATATAATTAGAATGTAGGTTTAAAGATAAAAAGAGCACTTATCTTTTCGAAAGTATTTGGTGTTTGAGTATGAGAATATCTTCAGTACTCAACATGACGTCCTTCAGCTATTATAAAATCAGTACAACACATATATTAAATGTGAAAATAATTTCAATATATACATATGTTTGTGTTATAATTAAAACAATCAGTAATTATTCCATTATTTGTATAAACCTTTCCAACAGCCTATCATAGATTAATAGTAAAAGAAAATATTATTCACATCACTTAATTAAAAAAAAGATTATTATTGATTTAAAAAAAAAAAAAAAAACATTACGCTATTTTTGGGCATATTTGGATAGAGATATTAGGAGAATCTCATAATATATATTCACGAATAAAAATATTTACATAAGTGTTTATATATACATAATTTAAAGTAAATACGATTTCCTTTTACATATAACTAGAAATTTTATTGGGAAACTTCCGTGTATGCTCTAATTAACAATTATTAATAGTAGTACATTTACATAATTATTATTATTATTATTTTAATTTTAAAAGCAAGCTTGTTTATTAGGCATAAAATAAATGAGTTTTTAATGACTACTTAATTGTCTTTATTGTATAATTAAATAAATCTATAATAAAATTAACAGAAAAAATGCAATAATATAAAACAATAGCAAATTCTTACCAGTTATTGATGTAAAATGTTCAATATCAAGCTTTTTTTTTTTAATTTTTGCGTGTGTGTGTGAAAATAAAAATTTACAATAAAATATATTTTCAAAATAATCTAATTATAAATGATAAAATGACAATACTTAATGTTATTCAAAATGAATATTTATAAAGCTGAATACAGATTATTAAATTTACAAATGCCAACTTCGCACATCAAAAAACAATATCTTGTAAACTGAGTCCTCTTTTTAAAATTCATATTAAAACAACAATATTTTTAAAGTGTCACGTGGTTATTGGAAAATATTAATTTTTTGTTTGAATATATATTTGATGATGAGTGCATTAAATACTATAACAAATAATTTTTACACTTATAAAAATTAAAATCATTTATAATATAAATATTTCTTGAAAATGTAAACACCATATATATACATATATATGAAATACATATTTTGAGGGTTCATCCATGTTAAAAACTTTTAATATTAATATACTGGCGTTTCGACTTGGTCGCACAAGCCATCCACTGTGTTATAAAAGGTAGAAAGACGGTTATAGAGGCGCTACAATCACTGATTTGAATAAAATGTTAAAATTCCACCAATAGCAAAAAATATTAAATTTAGGAATGTTTTAAACATTTTTTGCTATTGGTGGAATTTAAACATTTTATTCAAATCAGTGATTGTAGCGCCTCTACAACCGTCTTTCTACCTTTTATAACTCTGTGGATGGCTTGTGTGACCAAGTCGAAATGTCAGTATATTAATATTAAAAGTTTTTAACACGGATGAACCCGCAAAATATGTATTTTATATATTTAACTCGTGCAAATCTTCATTTTAACATATATATATATATATATATTGTAATTCTAATTTAAGGATTGTTTGTAATAGTTTGTAAACCATTAAATGTATTATTTCAATTATAATTACAATTTTGTTTTTAATTAATAGACATTTTATTTATTTTAAACACACACACTCATATATATATATATATGAAACTCCAAACATACTCGTAGACAAAATCTTTTTAAACAAACCTTCAAGGTAGAACAAT
Organism: Epiperipatus broadwayi; assembly: GCA_028023455.1. Taxonomy (NCBI): domain Eukaryota; kingdom Metazoa; phylum Onychophora; class Udeonychophora; order Euonychophora; family Peripatidae; genus Epiperipatus; species Epiperipatus broadwayi. The sequence goes on along the minus strand of JAQFVV010006454.1, from coordinate 156,069 downwards.
GACAATACAACATTATTTAATAAGCATTTAACTGCAGGGTGGATTAGACAAATTTCTACCCATGTTTTATTTAGTACATAAAAATAATTCAATATTGATTTATTGATTAATATAGAATGATTACTTGAATTGTACATAAACCATTCATTAAAAAGAAAAATACCAAATTGGTTGCAAAAATATTTGTTATTCATTCAGATTGAAAAAAGGTTGCAGGCTTGACAAGTAGATGTGATACTGCATTACCATGGTGTTATATATTGTACCAAATATCAGACAGTGGTACAGATATATAAGACTCAGATTAGGACTGTTGAGGATAAATCCCCGAAAGAGATATAAAATAATTATATAAAATCTTTTTATATTTTAAAAACTAACCAAATAAAGATTCGAAATCTGGATATGATTAAAACATACTTTAATTTAATATATAAAACAATTTATTCTAAATGTACATTATTTATATAGTTCAAGCTAGAATAGTTTCATTATGCTTACATCTGTGATTATTATGGGATGTCACACTAATACATATATAGTATGGTTTATTTCTATGCCAATGTTTAAAAAGAAAAAGCTACATAATGGGTTTAAGAAAAGAAAAGCTATTGCATCATGCAATTAAATAATGACCTAGACAAAATAGTTCACAAGAGATGTTTGAATAAATTAATATCATATATTTAATAAACTGCGATCAATGCCACTTTGATCACACAAAAAAACTACATGTATATAATTGTGATGCCAGGTAAATTGGTCTCTGACATCCATTATATTTATTAATTATTGAACAACAAAATTATAAAATACTGATTTTGAATACATGGATATTTTTGTATTCAATATGACAAACGTTATATTTGAATTCTTGAATTATAATAAAATATTCATTTATGCATGTAGGAGTTGCTCGACTAAGGGAAATAGCTTAATGCAAACATTTTGTGACATTCTACATATAAATACAATAATAAATAACACAATTGGTTTAGTTATATCACAGCATTATGGCTTACCAATTTGTCTTAGGCATGATTCTAAAATATTATAATGAATGGTGGTGAAAGCATGAGGCAGCAAATATAAAATTAGGTCCATTTTTGGCTGTGGAGATGCTTCATCATTTAAGTGAGAAAAGAGAAATGGTATGCCAATTTTTCTGATGGGTCATACCTGGAGAAGGAATGTAGGGAGATGCAATTGTCCAAATATGGTACCAATGCAGAGCTTTCACTGCTAAACCATATTAAGTGAATGTGGAGGACTCAGAGTTCCCAATGATCCTCAAATTATGATAAAGCAAATAATGACAATGGCTGATCTATGTTGGTAGTGCTATGAAACTATAATCCATCCTTTAATGACATCAAAATAACTAATAGCCTAAATATAAAGTTTTAATCGGTGTAACAGCATAACTTCAATATTAAACCAAATTAAATAACTGAAATATAAAACTATTATGAATGTCTTAATGACATATGATTACATTTCCCTTCATTAAATTGATCCCACATACATTTGGAATCAATAAGCATTATTTAATACTATAATGCTCAAAGTGCTACATATAAATGGTTATTACGTAAAAAATACTGATCATTATTATCTAAAATATCTTAACTGGAATTTAAGTAATAGCATTCTTGAATAACATTCAATTTATAATCAATAAATCTATACTTATGGCAGTATGATAATAAAAATCTGGCCAGAACAGCATGATATTATTTAACTAGTTCTCAACCCAGCCAGAAATGGCTTTAAAACAAATAATTTAAAGTAATTAAAATATCTCAGAAGTGCTGGGGATTTAAAAGACTAATCTAAAATATAGGTTCATAGAGTTGAATTAACTTGGCATATAAATTACATAGAAATGTAAATAAAATAGCAAATAATTATAATAGTAAAATTTATCACACTAAATAAAATGTAGGATTTAATCTTAAATAGATATAAGCATTTACACCCACACCCATATATATATATATATATGATAGGATTAGATAGAATTTTACATGCAAAGATGAAATATAAATATAAAAAAACATATTAATTAATATTTATAGGCAAGCACAGACAACATTACATGGATATTGGACTGTTACATCAGCATACTCTGAGTCAACGGCTGGATGATTTGCTTTCTGAGTTTCAGTTACGACAACAGCTTGGTGGTCAGCAATCTTGTTCATTATTACTTCCTCATTGGTGACAGCATTCTTCTATGGCTAGAGTTTCATGGCAGCATTTCAGAGGCAGTCATGAGAAGCACAGGGAAAAGATAATTCAGGTCCTACTCAACTGACATTTTATTTCACTATATAAATGGTACACAAAATGTACACTAGCAAAAAGCAAAAAAAGTCCGTTATCTCCAATTACCCTATTTATATCATTCCCAACTATAACAGGAATGTCCTAGTTCATTTTCCCAGAGGCATATAAAAATTAACAAATTACAGCCTATTTTATATTAAAAACAAGACATAAGAAGATGATAAAGTTCAAAACGCATTACAGCTTGAAAGAATTTAAATTAATATAAATGAAACAAATATTACATTAAGGAAATATTTTTAGTTAAAATAATAAATGACTTTGATAAGAAAACAATATTTCAATTAATGAAAGACAAGCTTTTAAAATATTTAATTAGTGAAGCAAACTTCACAATGGCTTAATTTGAACCTGCCATCTTGGTTATATCTTCTTTCTTTTAAATTTTTACAAAATTGAAATTAAAACCAAATAAATTTTTACAAATAACAAACTTTATGTGATTAAACAAATTGTCTTTTTTTTTTTTTACAAAAATAAACACAAGCTTAAAATATTCAAAAGTATCAAAATAACAGAATCAAAAATTATATATATATATCATAATAGTTTGTAATATATATATATATATATATGATGGCACTGTTAGTAATTTAAATATTGCTGGATTTGAATTCTTGTAGATGTTAGTTTTTTTAGGTAGGTAAACATGAAGCTCATTCTGGTGACAGAGTGATTGCTTCAATATATAAATACAAAAATGTATTCAATACTTAAACAATACCAATATCAATAACACTCAACAATGTCAATCTGTTGTCATGGCAACTTCCTTTAAACAATAAACATGACTTCCACCTTTTACTATGGTCTAATAAGTTTATATAAGCACAAAAGATTGCAATCTGAATACAGAGAATAGACTCACTAATTCAAAAAGTTTAAATAAACCTCATTAAACAGACAAATATAACATATTGTGGAAGCAGACTAACAAATAATCAATTACAAATTTTAACCACAATTATAACATTCAAACTGCACTCAAACTACGTATTAATTAGCTAATAAAGCTCAAGGCTTGAGAAGTAGAAAATATAAATATTTGATAATTAATTATTGTTAAATACATTGATATAATTTAGTGTAGGCTTACTATATTTACCATAAGTGATTACAAATGATGTATACATTTTTAAATTAGAATGTTACTATTTTATAAATTAGTTCTATTGTTATTACCTTTTTTGTTAGTATTGTATTTTTATCTTAAAATTTATTACCAGATTTTTAAATAATCCCAAAATAAAAAAACAAATAATGTTTTTTTTTTTTTAAAAAAAAAAAAAAATGTAAAATAAACATTGCAATATAAGTAAGTTTTTTAAAAAAAATTTTTGTCTAAACTAAAAAATCAAAAACAAATGACAGCCTTGCTAAACCTTTGTAATTAAATTCAAGAATTCAATACTATTAAAGAATCTAAAATAAATTAATATGAGATACTTGAAAAAAAAAATGGCAAAAAAATAATAGGAATAATTTTATTAGCAGGAGAAGCAATTTTCTGAATCAATAAAATATTAAAACATAGATGTATTGGAAAATCACGTAACACAAGACCACACGCATTTCACAAAGAGCTTATACAAAATTTATGTAATCTTTATTATTAAATAAAACTTCATAATAAATTATTAAAATTTAGTTATTACAAAAATATTTTAATTTTTATTATTAAATAAAACTTCATAATAAATTATTAAAATTTAGTTATTACAAAAATATTTTAATTTTTATTTTATAGAACAAAATATCAATTTTCAAATTTTCCATATTTGTATAGGTGAATAATAGAAATTTTAATTGATCAATAATTATTCTAGAAAACAAGAGATAAAATTCATTTTTTATAAGTTATGAAGTAGTATTTATGCATTTAAACTTTTATTTGAACTTGCTAATTATATCACGTTATAATGAATTACTAATAAAATCCGACTTATTAAAAGATCAAACCAAAAACTGAAATGTTTCAAGTTATTATGAAGGAAAGTCCTATGTTTTTATATATCATCTTCTTGTAAATTAATTATATAATTTTATTTGTTATTATGTTTATAAATGTGTTATGCCAAAATATTAATGAATTAAATAGGAAAAATTACAATTCCTTATATATTCAATTTCGATTTTTTCTAGTAATAAAAAGAGACTGGATATGAGAAACTATTTGTATATGAAGTTTAATATTAAATAAAATAATGTCTCTGTGAATGACTAACCCATAATATAGGTAAGATGTAAGTTCTTTATTTATTTATTTTATTTGTATAAATGAAAAGAAAAATAGAAATATTACCAAATTTACCATTTCCTTTATTTTGCTATAATATTTATATAAAAGCAATTTATTCACTGTACAATAAACACTTATAGCAAACACCTTTTATTGCGCATATATGCATACACAGTCTTACGTTTCAAATGTCCTCCAGTCTTCTTACCTTTTATTTTACATATATGCATACACAATCTTACGTTTTTGCTGTCATGTAGTCTTCTTCAGAGTCAGGTTTACTTCAATTTTTTAAAAGTAAAAAAAAAAAAAATGAAGTAAATGTGGCTCTGAAGAAGACTGCAGGATAGTCAAAACATAAGATAGTGTATGTATATAAAGATAATAAAAATATTTTTGCATAAAAGTTTAAAGTAAGGTGAAGGTATTATTATTTTTGTACTGGATTTGTTGTTAAAAGAATGAATAACATTTATGAAAGCTCTATCTCTGACCATTTATAATATTACTTTCAGCACTTGTATTTTGTGGGTGCTATGTATAATTGAATTAAACAAATTAATAAAATTTGATTTTATAAAATGATTTAGGCTTAGTATTTCATTTTTAATATACCTCAATAATGCTTTCCGAATTCTCATTCAGATAGCAAACAATATTTAGTTTCTTAATTTAAATTATAATCTATTAAAATAATTACACTATTTTCTTTAATTGAAAATAAAATGTGGAATAAATTTTGATTTCTCGTTTTTAATCAGCTGAGTAAACTAACATAATGTTTACTTATGAGTAATATAGTACTAAATAATTGGCAATTCAAATTTAATGTCATCAAATCACTAAAATATATATTTAAACTCTCAAACTATTAAAAAAATAAGAGAATTAATGATTCATAATTAATTGAGGGAATTTTAAATCTCACCTGAGAAGAACATAAATGATTTTATCCAACTTAGAATCTGCATACATTCTCATATTCAACCAGTAAAAAGATATTATTTTCTTGCACATCTATTAAATGGTTATATTTTTATTTTTCATTCATCCTAGAAGTCATAAAAATAGTTTGATATTACAAATAACATGATGTTTGCTTAATTGTAAAATTAGTGTAGTTTTATAATTAGAAACACTAATACTATGGCCTATATTAGAAATGCCATTATTGATGAATATTGTATCATGAAATCACATTTTAAAAATAGATGAGTAAATTCACAGTTTGTATTAATGGTGACAATTTGTTGGTGATACACTCATTATATATAGTTGATTACGACAAGAGAAGATCCCCTAATTTGCTTTATGTTCATGACCCATTTTTTATATTTTAATTAACCCTTCAGAAATACTTTTATAAATAAATTATTTTAATATTAGAACTGGATTATATAATCATTGTGGATTATAACTGAAAATGAATAAAATATTTAATTGCTAGAATTGTAAGTATTTATTAGCATTAGAATAAATCAAGTATATCACCAATTAGTGTAAACTTACTTATGTTAACTAAATGATTTGTTTTATCATTATAAAGTTCAATAGATATGATTAATAAAGTGACAGTATTACATTTTTACAATAAAATGATGAATTTAAACAGGAATAATAATCCAGTATTAAAATTATTGAAGAGATTACAGACAAAATTGATCCAGGATTTGAAAGTAAATTATAGGTAATTGAATATATAAAACAGAATAAATTACATATTGTGTAAAGTTTAAGAAATGTGTAAAACAGAGTCATATGAATATTGAGAGAAGGTTAAATTAAATTATGCAATGAGATATAAACAAGATAAAATAAGGTTTCAATAAAATGAAATCGATTGTGAATAGAATTATATATATATATATATATATATATATATACATATCTATATCATATATATATATAAAACATTATATATATATATATATATATATATATATATATATATATATATAATGTTTTCATGGTTATATGATGTAGATAATATAGTGTTTTTGGGTACGAACCATGTATTAATTTGTATTACAATCCGATATTTTGACAGACTAGAAACCACCATTATCAAGGTTAACTTTTAAAGAACAATCTCATTAGATCTCAAAAAAATTTGTGACTCAGTGCATGATGAGAAGTGAGATTCAACTTGAAGTAGTTCAGCATTCACAATATGAGGCTTATCAAAATGTTTATTTCCATCAGATTTTTCACCTATTAATTTCAAGTTAATATTAGATAAAATGAGAGGTTTCCACATATCTGGAATACATTGTGCTTCATCAGCCCTATTTAAAACAGTAGGTCTCTTTAATATTTCAATTGAATTTCTCATGGTTGTTAAATCATATTGTTTCAAATTTGCAAGTATTTTAGTATTATCAAAATCAGGTTTGTGACCAATTTCTAAAAAATGGGAAGTAAAAACTGATGTGCTAATTTTTTGATTAAAATCATTTCTATGTTCCTTAATTCTGACATTTATTCATTTATTACAATGACCCACATAGCTTATTGAACATTGCAAACATGGAATTTCATAAACTCCTTAGTGTTCCAAAAATATTCTGTCTTTAGGTTTATATAAAAAATCACCAATATTTTTACCAGTAGAAAAGGTAGTCTTTATATTAAAACAAGATAGTTTTCCACTGATTTTATCAGTAACCCCTTTAATGCAAGGTAAAATCACTGTATTAAAAGAGAAATTGTCAATTCTATCCTCTTTTTTCTTCTTAGTATTAATATTATGTAAAGCCTTATGTATGATGCACATAAGGCTTTACATCATATTAATACTAAAAATAAAAAAAGAGGATAGAATTGACAATTCACTCTTTTAATAGAGTAATTTTACCTTAATTTTTTATATAAACCTAAAGACAGAATATTTTTGGAACATTAAGGAGTTTATGAAATTCCATGCTTGCAGTGTTCAAGAAGCTATGTGGGTCATTCTAATAAAGGAATAAATGTCAAAATTAAGGAACATATAAATGCTTTTAATCAAAAAATTAGCACATCAGTTTTTACTTCCCATTATTTAGAAATTGGTCGCAAACCTGATTTTGACAATACAAAATTACTTGCAAATTAGGAACAATATGATTTAAGAACCATGAGAGAGTCAATTGAAATATTAAAGAGACCTACTGGTTTAAATAGGGCTGATGAAGCACAACATATTCCAGCTATGTGGAAACCTCTCATTTTATCTAACATTAACTTGAAATTAATAGGTGAAAAATCTGAGGGAAATAAACATTTTGATAAGCCTCATATTGTGAATGCTGAAATACTTCAAGTTGAATCTCACTTCTCATCATGCACTGAGACACGTTATTCTTTGAGATATAATGTAATTGTTTTTTCAAAAGTTAACCTTGATAATGGCGGTTGGTAGTCCGTTGATATCAGACTGTAATGCAAAATAATACACAGTTCATACCCCAAAACACCATTTTAATATATATATATATATGAAAAACAAAAACCAGTAAACACCATTTTAATATATATATATATATGAAAAACAAAAACCAGTAAAATTCATGTAACTTGCTATCACTTGTATTTATGATCAATAGATGGTGTTTTACCAAAAACACCAAACAAGTGGAAATTTGTTTTCATAAATGACAAAAGTGTCAGCATTCACTATCTCTTTCATTTTCCCACCCTCAGATAAGCTGCTTTCAAGCTAATTTGCTATCATCAGTGAAGGATAGAGTTAAAAACTAGATCTAAACACTGACACCAAGTGTTTATGCAAACAGTTTCTATCAGTTTGCAAGCATAAATTTTTCAGACCAGTAAAGTCTTCAAACTCAGCCAAACAAGCCAGATAGCTACATGGGTCTGATATCAGTTCAGTTTCACCACATAGTACAAGCCTCTGCAATATATATCATAAACACTTGGAGTCAATGTTTAGATCTAATTTCTAACTCTATCATTCACTGATGATAGCAAATTAGCTTGAAATCAGCTTATCTGAAGTTGGGCAAATGAAAGAGATAGTGAATGCTGACTCTTTTGTTGTTTATGTAAACAAATAAACACTTGTTTGGTGTTTTTGGTAAAACGCCATCTATTGATCATAAATACAAGTGATAGCAAGTTATGTGAATTTAACTTGGTTTTGGTTTTTCATAAATGTACCTTTAAAGGTTTTGCAATGATATATATTGCAGAGGCTTTGACTATGTGGTGAAACTAAACTGAGATTAGACCCATGTAGCTATCTGGCTTGTTCGGCTGAGTTTGAAGACTTTACCGGTCTGAAAAATTCATGCTTTCAAACTGATAGAAACTGCATAAACACTTGGAGTCAGTGTTTAGATCTAGTTTATAACTCTCTCCTTCACTGATGATAGCAAATTAACTTGAAATCAGCTGATCTGCGGGGGGGGGGGGCAAATGAAAGAGGTAGTGAATGATGACTCTTTTGTCATTTATGAAAACAAATTTATACTTGTTCGGTGTTTTTGGTAAAATGCCATCTATTGATCATAAATACAAGTGATAGCAAGTTACATGAATTTAACTTGTTTTTGATAAATGTACCTTTAAAGCTTTTTGCAATGGCATATATTCCAGAGGCTTAGACTATGTGGTGAAACTGAACTGAGATCAGACCCATGTATCTATCTGGCATGTTAGGTTGAGTTTGAAGAGATTACTGATCTGAAGAATTCATGCTTGCAAACTGATAGAAACTGTTTGCATAAGCACTTGGAGTCAGTGTTTAGATCTAGTTTCTAACTCTATTCTTCACTGATGATAGCAAATTAACTTGAAATCAACTGATCTGAGGGTGGGAAAATGAAAGAGGTAGTGAACGATGACTCTTTTGTCATTTATGTAAACAAATTTACACTTGTTTGGTGTTTTTGGCAAAACGCCATCTATTGATCATAAATACAAGTGATAGCAAGTTACGTGAATTTGTTTTTGTTTTTCATAAATGTACCTTTAAAGGTTTTTGCAATGATATATATTGCAGAGGCTTAGACTATGTGGTAAAACTGAACTGAGATCAGACCCATGTAGCTATCTGGCTTGTTAGGCTGAGTTTGAAGACTTTACCGGTCTGAAAAATTCATGCTTGCAAACTGATGGAAACTGTTTGCATAAACACTGGGAGTCAGTGTTTAAATCTAGTTTCTAACTCTATCCTTCACTGATGATAGCAAATAAGCTTGAAATCAGCTGATCTGAGGGTGGGCAAATGAAAGAGATAGTGAATGCTGACTCTTTTGTCATTTATGTAAACAAATTTACACTTGTTCGGTGTTTTTGGTAAAACACCATCTATATATATATATATATAGCATGACATTGCTTTTATAAGTCATATTTAGAAATATGTAATATACAGAGCATACCAATATCTCAAACAAGCTCTTAATTGATGTGTGGTAAGAGAAAATATTTAAAATCTCTATCTGGAACCAATTAGTTTGGGATGTAAACATTCCAGATAAAGATTTTAAAAATTGTCTCTTATCACCCTTATCAATGAAGAGCATTTTTGAGTTACTTGTTCAATCTCTCTCTCTCTCTCTATATATATATATATATATATATATATATATATACACACATCGTAATGTGATAAAAATGATGATGCCAGGGAGATGATCAATCTAATTCTGAACAAAATATAGCCTGATGACTGGTAGCCATTTTGAAATGGTCTATTGATTATAAGATGAAATGATAACATAACAATTTTTTTTCTATGTCTCACAAATGATATGCCTTTGATAATAATACAGATATAAATGTGGAATGCTACTTTATAATAGCTGTAATGTTGGTTTGGCATTTTGTAAGAATTACCACTTGTAAGTAATGATCATCGGTTTGCATTGGATAGCCACTTTGTCACAATAATAATGGATTTATTATCTCACTATCTGTCTACATTTGTTCAATCAACATTTGTCATAAAGAAATACCTTTAAGTTTTATATTATTTATGGCAGATCAAAAACATGGATAAACAAACGGTAACTCTGTTAGAACTTGTGTAAAATGATCTAGCTGAGTTATTTGTCACAGTAGGCAATAATAATATTTCACACACACACACACACACATATATATATATATATATATATATATATATATATATATATATATATATATATATAATCAAAACTACCCCAAATCTAAAATTAAACCAGACCAGAATAAAAATAATATTAAAACACAACCTAAGGTTTCACTGCTACAAGCAGACTTCTCAAGTGTAAAGAAATAATAAAAAAAAAAAAAACACACATTATATATACTATTAAAAACTACCCACAAATCCATTCACTTCCCATCCACCCTTAATATTAAAAGAACTCTTAAATAAGTTAATTGCTTCAGAATCATAAATTTTCAATAATAAAGACTCTTTAATTCTTCTTTTGATTTCATTTCTCTCAAAGAAGACAACCTTAGCTTCATCAAATCAATAGTGTGGCCTGTATCTTTTTCATGGACATACAAAGCAGAACTAAGATATCTATTTTTAACTCTACTTTTATGAACCTTTACTCTTTCATTTAAACTCAAACTACTCTGACCTATGTAAACCTTCTTACAAAATAAACAAGGAATAAAATATACCACACCAGGAATAGTCTTTCTATCAAAAACTTCCTTTGTATTATTCAATAAATTATTCAATGTAACACCCCTTTTCCAAGCAATTTTCTTACTGATTTTGATGAAGCTAAGGTTGTCTTCTTTGAGAGAAATGAAATCAAAAGAAGAATTAAAGAGTCTTTATTATTGAAAATTTATGATTCTGAAGCAATTAACTTATTTAAGAGTTCTTTTAATATTAAGGGTGGATGGGAAGTGAATGGATTTGTGGGTAGTTTTTAATAGTATATATAATGTGTGTTTTTTTTATTATTTCTTTACACTTGAGAAGTCTGCTTGTAGCAGTGAAACCTTAGGTTGTGTTTTAATATTATTTTTATTCTGGTCTGGTTTAATTTTAGATTTGGGGTAGTTTTGATTTTATATTGACTAGTTTAGCTTTATGCTTGTAATGTTTATATATATATTATAACGATCCAAACGAAGTGGGAGATCGCATCGCACCGCACCACACTACCAAAGGGCGCCATCTAGGCATTTGAGCCTAGAAAAATTTATAAAGTAGGCAGATACGCGCTGTTAGGATTCCACTTTATTTACATATTTAGATCATTAGCCCATTGTCACTAGCTCAGCGGAGACGCCGAGATAAAAATCTATAAATTTTATATCTTAAATATAAAAGAATAAAATAATAAAAGCCACTGCCAGAAATTAACACAGAAAAATATTTATTAACGCACATTTAAAATTGAGGATTAAATTTATTTTTAGATTTTAACATTAATATTTTTTTTTTTAAATTTAAATTACTATTTTAAATAGATCGCACAGATTTGCTTAAAAATGTTGGGTATAGATCGCTTACATAGATTCCATGGTCAAAAACATTTCAAAATAAACATAAATGATCAAAATACAAAATTATTGATACCGACAATCGCAGAGGGAAACTTATAAGTAACCCAATAGTATTCACCATAAGATACTTGCATTGTCACCAATAACTTAAAAGACATCCGAATAAATACATTTTAGATACTCACTGTAAGGTATCATTATTTATTGAATGTCTATATATTCTGATAAAATATGAAAACCAAAATATAATTAACCGCAAATGAATCCATGCAAGCGTCTATAAACAACTTAAATTTAATACATTTTAGTTAAAACATAATACACACAAAAAAAAATGAACTGGAAATGATTGCTTAAACATCTACATAAAAAATAGCAATAATTGAATTTGCATTCTTTAAGTCAGATAAGAGTTATTTTCAGTTATTAATTACTTGCAACTTTAGGAAAGTTCTTATTAGATAGACACAATAGTTTATACTTTACGGATTTAATAGATTGAGAAGTCCATCTTCGTGATCACTTTCGTAGATTTTGTCCTTTGAAATGAAACTGCGACTTGCATGCATTTGGTCAGGAACTGTCCTCCAGAGGCCTCAGCTGGTTGTCCGGAAAATTAAATTTATTGCAGACTTCCACATCGTGAAAATCTGCAATATAGCTAGTTATAACGATCTATTCATAGTCAGCTCTCAGATAACAATTATAATAATAATTTGGCTTTTATATTTTTATTAGTCTCTTATCATCCAATCTTTGGATTCAACCGGCAAGACGTCACTAATCCCTCTGGTGTTTCAATTACGGTCCGTGCTGACATTTCTGGTGTTTGCATTGGTCATTTAATTTCTTTGTACTCTCTTATCTGACCCTTTAATTTATTTTAAATGCCTCTTGGGCTAGTTTGCTTTTGAACAATCATTTAATTAATAAGACAACCATTTCCATTTTCTAAGATTATAGAAATCAACATTATTTCTATTTTTAACAAATCAATCTTTATTATATTCTTACTTTTTTTACAACAACAAAAAATACATTCAAATATTTTTATTTTTTAAAATAGTTTTAAAGTTGTCCATCATGCGATCTATATATATTAAACAACTTTTAATTTTCATTTTTTAAGTTTTTTTCTTTTTAATAAATCAAATTTTATTTACGATCTTTTTATTTTCATTTTAAAATAATGTAACGGCATATATTCCGTTACATATCAGTAAACTTCCTCAAAAACAAAAACATTAAAAAAAAAAAAAGAATTTACTTAGTGTTAGTCCTGATGTTACACAAATTGATTATACTAATTTTTTTTTTTTAAAAGACAAAACTTTGGTTATTAATGAAAAGACATAACTTTGGTTAGTAATTACAAGAAAAAATGCTGACTATTCTTTCCTTTTCACCCCAGCTGAGATTACACCTCCTCCCTCAAGTGTTCCCTTTTCCCTACATTTCCTTATCAACTTAGGCAAGTCAAAGAAGTTACGTGATTTTAGACTTTTTTTTTTTTAATTAAATTATGATTTATATTAATTGTTACATTTTATTCCTCGCATTTACTTCTACATATACGCAATTTTCTTACTGGCAGTACTTTTTACACAAACTTCATAACTTTATATAATACAAACAATATATTCTGATTTCAGAAAAAATATTACGGGCTTCATTTATTTTTAACATTCTCAGGGCACTCGTGTTTATTCGAGATAGGAAATTTCAGCATCAATTCCCCTTCTCAGGGTCAATCTCTGAGGTAAGGCCACACTTGGGACGCCAATTATAACGATCCAAACGAAGTGGGAGATCGCATCGCACCGCACCGCACCGCACTACCAAAGGGCGCCATCTAGGCATTTGAGCCTAGAAAAATTTATAAAGTAGGCAGATACGCGCTGTTAGGATTCCACTTTATTTACATATTTAGATCGTTAGCCCATTGTCACTAGCTCAGCGGAGACGCCGAGATAAAAATCTATAAATTTTATATCTTAAATATAAAAGAATAAAATAATAAAAGCCACTGCCAGAAATTAACACAGAAAAATATTTATTAACGCACATTTAAAATTGAGGATTAAATTTATTTTTAGATTTTAACATTAATATTTTTTTTTTTAAATTTAAATTACTATTTTAAATAGATCGCACAGATTTGCTTAAAAATGTTGGGTATAGATCGCTTACATAGATTCCATGGTCAAAAACATTTCAAAATAAACATAAATGATCAAAATACAAAATTATTGATACCGACAATCGCAGAGGGAAACTTATAAGTAACCCAATAGTATTCACCATAAGATACTTGCGTTGTCACCAATAACTTAAAAGACATCCGAATAAATACATTTTAGATACTCACCGTAAGGTATCATTATTTATCGAATGTCTATATATTCTGATAAAATATGAAAACCAAAATATAATTAACCGCAAATGAATCCATGCAAGCGTCTATAAACAACTTAAATTTAATACATTTTAGTTAAAACATAATACACACACAAAAAAAATGAACTGGAAATGATTGCTTAAACATCTACATAAAAAAATAGCAATAATTGAATTTGCATTCTTTAAGTCAGATAAGAGTTATTTTCAGTTATTAATTACTTGCAACTTTAGGAAAGTTCTTATTAGATAGACACAATAGTTTATACTTTACGGATTTAATAGATTGAGAAGTCCATCTTCGTGATCACTTTCGTAGATTTTGTCCTTTGAAATGAAACTGCGACTTGCCATGCATTTGGTCAGGAACTGTTATCCAGAGGCCTCAACTGGTTGTCCGGAAAATTAAATTTATTGCAGACTTCCACATCGTGAAAATCTGCAATATAGCTAGTTATAACGATCTATTCATAGTCAGCTCTCAGATAACAATTATAATAATAATTTGGCTTTTATATTTTTATTAGTCTCTTATCATCCAATCTTTGGATTCAACCGGCAAGACGTCACTAATCCTCTGGTGTTTCAATTACGGTCCGTGCTGACATTTCTGGTGTTTGCATTGGTCATTTAATTTCTTTGTACTCTCTTATCTGACCCTTTAATTTATTTTAAATGCCTCTTGGGCTAGTTTGCTTTTGAACAATCATTTAATTAATAAGACAACCATTTCCATTTTCTAAGATTATAGAAATCAACATTATTTCTATTTTTAACAAATCAATCTTTATTATATTCTTACTTTTTTTACAACAACAAAAAAATACATTCAAATATTTTTATTTTTTAAAATAGTTTTAAAGTTGTCCATCATGCGATCTATATATATTAAACAACTTTTAATTTTCAGTTTTTTAAGTTTTTTTTTCTTTTTAATAAATCAAATTTTATTTACGATCTTTTTATTTTCATTTTAAAATAATGTAACGGCATATATTCCGTTACAATATATATATATATATATATATATATATATATATATAATTATTTAAATTGTCCATAACACTATCATAAAAAACTAACAATCTCTATTAAGATATAATTTATTCAGACTATATTTAAAAGTATATAAACTAAATGATATCATCACCTCAGACATCAATAAATCTATACACAATTCCAATTTAAACTGCCTTATGCCGCAAAATCATACATCATTGCCCAAAACAATGATGTATGCATAAGATATTTATTAGATTGATAATTGCATAAAACTAAATTCAAATCAATAAACAAGTAAATTCCAACATACTCTATCAATCCTATATTATTTTTACTGACTTACAATCACTGGTATTATTAATCTACCTAAATCTTTAATCAATCGATTATAAAATGGACTTTGTAATAATTAAGCTATATATGGCCAAAATTGGCAGTTATTAAAGCCAAAGATAATATTCAGTTATGAAGGTCAATGGCATTTATGATCAGCACTTCAAAGAAATTTAAAAAGTAATTAAGATAAACCACTCTGACTAATGCCAAAACACAATCCATTAAGATTTTTGTAACTCGATAAGATAAGCAAATAAATAATCAACTCTGAACTAACGAAATTATTTCTATTAGTAATATTGATTTAAATAAGTTAACAAATATTTAAGTGTAGTGATATACATATATCTAATTGTATTTCACTCACCAAAACAGATTTTATCTTGCACCAAATTTTAAGAATCAAAATTATCTTGTGCATTCCAAAAAAAAAAAAAAAAAGAATTAAACAGATTCATCGGATTTTAAATCAACTCTAAATTTATTAGTTTATAATAAGAATTTTGATAACAGAATAATAAAATATAACAGAACATCAATCGACATTTGCATTAGACTAAAATCAATAAAAATAATAAAATCTATGTGTGTGAAACTCCCAAAAAAGTGCTGCAAGACAATAATACAATCTATAAAACTGGAAGGAGAAATTTTTAATATCTTCCTGAGATTTTTAAACAGCAGATGTAATGATAATAAAAAATGTGATCAAATAAAAATTGATTTCTATTCATCCATTAGTATAATCCTCAAATAATTAAACAAACAAATAAATGTTATATTTAAACCCTTTTTTATCCAATATTCTGAAGTTAAATTTTGAACATACAAAAAATTAAATATTTGAAAACATCAGATCATATTAGCTTATATCATTAGATAGGAGCCTAAACAAAAATAACTAATTATAATGTGAATTCTACTATAGTCATATATACTACTTACCTATGTTTTTTACAGTAAATGTACACACTTTGTTTCTTTTAACAACAAAAAAAAAATAAATGCATAGAAATCATATCATATATGTGAAGGTCTGAAAAATATATATGCATAGAAATTGTACCAGTAAGGGAAGGTGTGTCCATTTTCACTCACTATCCACTAATCCATCATAGCTTCCAGTTCTTTATTTCAAACAAGATGTTGGGATAATTATCATTTGAGCAGAGAAGATAAACATGTGTGGTAACTAATGCAGATTCAAATTCAATTCCTTTCACATTTAATTTCCAATGACTCCTTTTAAGTATATAAATATCCAGTTTTCATAAACAACAGATGCAAAATTGCACATCATTGGCTTTAATTTTCCGTTTTCATTGACAATAATGTGCAAAGAGAATGTCTTTAATCAATCTACATAAAATTCAATTTCAAAAAGCAAATATAAGTTTAACAATCGACAAATGAAACTAATAGAAATAATTATTTCATTAACTGTGGTTATTTGTAACTTAGACAATTCATATGTGTACATTGCATTTACATGATAATCATTATTTCTTTACCTTTTCTTTTTATTACTAGCTTATATAAAATTCAAAAGTTTAGCATACAAATGTGGTATATAATTATATATTTTAAAAAAAAAATAATTTTGACAAATAAAGAGAAGTTACTACAAATTAATTTGCCTTTTTTATTTGGGAGTTTTTTTAAAATAAAACCTACATAATAAGCCTTATTTACAAATCCATTTTTTTAAAAATAAAGTATAAATGACACTTTAAATATAAGATTCACTCAAAACAAAATAATTGCCATTTATGTCTTTCTGACAAATATTAAAATTTACATTTAGAGTGATAGTATAACATCGCAATTTTTAACTGTGTTTTAAATAAGTACTAATTCTTTATTTCAGACAGAGTTGTTCTAAATATGATTCAAAAATTATTACAAATTATATCTAGCTAACTGCTAGTAGTGTATGACTCTTTTATTGACAATGCATAGTGAAATCCTGGGATTTGGATGAATTAGTATTCCAATTTGATAAAATGCAAAATAAAAACTGATTTTATATCAAAACTTAGATTTTTTTAAACCACATTTTAGTTCTCCCTTCTTCTTTTTTAAAAAAAATGCATATCATTTTGTTCAAAAGATGAAAAAAAAAACATTTTTATTTTATTGTATTTATTGAAATAAATAATAGATTATTCATTTCAATATATAATGACAATATATATAGTGATTCACCTCCCAATAATGTCAACTTTTTTTCATTTATAATTTGGGAAGACAATTCTGTATATGTAATCGCAAGGTAGAATTCCTAAAAAAAATGTATATAATGGAGAATTATTACCACAGGATGCTTTTAAGTATGACTTTACTGGATTGCCAATTTTTATGTGTCCTTATTTACAATATTTGCTCTGTGTCTGAAGATCAAAATTTATATATATGGATATACTATTTGGATCATCAAAGGGAATGAGGTGGATGGGTGAATGCAATATTGCAAACAGTTTCTTTGATATAAAATGCAACAGGAAAATTGTTGCTGGTTGGTAATTGAGTGCAGAGAATCAATCTTGCACTTATATTTATATCTTTAACATTCAGGCTTTGAATCTAAAATTTTAACAGAAGAAGAAAGGTTTGAATGTATATTGAAAAATGTTAGAGAACAGGTTGAAAAAAATGGACCAAACATAATAGTAATATTCAAGAACTTTAATTGCAAAAATCATTTTCAGATTAAGTCAAATATATGGAAATACTTGAAATACAAGAATCCTCTCAAATAATATCAAAACTGGATGAAGAATTAAAGAGTAAAGAACATTTAATAAATGATCTTAAAAAAGAAAAAGAATAATGTGATAATGGAAAAAAATGTATTTTTTTTTTAAAATACAAAGAACAAACTACAACAACAATACACAAACACACATACACACTTAGATAAACTTAAAAAGAAAAATACTTCCATGGAGGACTTGGTGAGTCTTAAAAATCAGATACCTGAGTTGGTGGATAAAAAAGCATATTTTCAAACTCAGATATTAGAATTAAATATCTAAATTAGAACAGCAGCGTGAAGATCTGGATCAGCATGTATAAGCACTGAATAGAGCAGAGAATGAGAAACTAAATTTAGTATAACATATTCAAACATTACAAGTCAAACTTCTGCAAAAACAGTTTTAACAGAATAATGATCAAAAAGTGTTAATCTTGTCTTTAAAGATATAACTAATGCAAACTCACTAGCTTATTGTTCAGGTTCAGCAAGTGAGAGATCAAGAAAAAAAAGAAGGAATCAGTTTTGAAATAAGAAGAATAGAATTTGAAGATAATAAAAGCATGCATAATTTGATAAAATGAAATTAGAAGAAAACTTTGAGGATTGTCAGTGTGAGCTTGTATGTCTTTTGAAGAAAGTTTAAGAAGGAAATTAGAAGAAGAGAAAGCGGTATTAGAATTTAAAATAGTTGAACTGGAAGAACAGACTGAAGGAATTGAAGTACAAAAACAAGAATGATTAGAAGAACTTACTGTCTTCAAGAACATTTTATTATAAAAAGCTATCAAACATTGGTTTTGAAACTGAAAGAGAAGAATTAATAAAGCAATTAGAATTTTTAAAAGCAAAACAACATGAATATAATGAAGAAAATGAATCATTTCTTAAGGATTTTAATGAATTGCAACAAAAAAAGAAAATCTACTTAATAAATTAGAAGAACTAAAAGACATAAATCACTATAAAAGTAAGGAAGACGTCTATGAAGCTAATGTATTTTAAGTTGTCAACAACTCACATCATTGCAAGAAAAAATCTGAGAATAATTATAAAAATGTAGAAAATGATTATTATATATTAAAATCTTCCACATGTAGTGATAATGCACCAACTATTTTTGAGTTAAATCTTTAGTTTCAAAAAAGATTAAAATAATATAGTTGTTTTATATAGTAGAAAATAGCACCTAATGTTATTTGTAATAAATTAATAATGAGAAAAAGGTCATTCCCAGCCCTTTTTCTTAAGAAAATTTTTATGAATATTATAAATATTATTCAAATTATTTTAACCAAATATTAAAAATAAATAGTAAAGATAGTAAAAATTTTCAAATTAAATAATAAGACATATCTGCTTTTCGTGAAATATATTTTAATAGTAATCTATGATAGTGTTCCAAACTAGTTTATAAACATATATTCTGTATTAGTATTGTAGACAAAATAAATTGCTCTCACTAAACTATAGAAATTTAAGCTTTCTAATTATTTGACTATGCAGAAAAATAAATAACTCATACTATAAATAATCAAAAATTGGCAGGAATGAATAGAACTGATTCGGGGATAATGTAAATATGAAAATGAAATGCTTTTTTTTTTTCTAGACTAAGAAAACATTAATAGCTCTAAACAAAGTTTATTACATTCCATTAGCAGTTTTTATATTTCTGCTGGTAGTTTTTTAGATTATCTTCCAAAAACCGAATGAATCACACGAGTGTGCCAGATTTTTTTTTTTTTTTAATATCTTAAACCAGCCTTGACTTATTTTTCTCTCCCCTTTATTAAAATCTCTTGGTTGTCTTATTATAGTTATTACATGATTACTAAATAAAATATTTTAACTACAAGAAAGAATATCTAAAATAATATACCGTATATGTATTAGAATAAATAAAAATACAAATAAAATAAAATAAGTTATATTTCTAAACATACCGTTTACACTAAGTGTTTTATATATAATTATTATGTTTTTGTTTTTTTTTGTTTTGTTTTTAAGTACATTATTTTTTAGCTACCACTTGATGAAATCAATAACTGCTTCCTCAACATAATTAAAAATATCCAAGAAACAGACAAGAGAGAGGCTGATTCATACCTGGCCATATTAACCTGGGAATTCACAACTGGCCTAAACAGCACCTCTCCAACCAACCCCTAAATAATTTATATGAAAATAACTATTATGATTTAATAAAACCCTCCAACCATAACATACCAAAACAGGGTTTACTAACAAAAGTATTTCGTTATAGACTAGATGAATAATATTCACCTTGTATCCACAGACTAAGTTCTTCACTAACACTCGTTTTGAATTCTACTGACTTTTGGATCATTTCTCCTTTGTATATATCACCCTGTAACCTCGTCTAGTTAATTCTTGTTATCTTTTTATTTTTATTTTTTTGTAATCACTTATAGGTCAAATAAAATTATCTTGAAAGAGAAAAAATAATATATTATTTAAATATATATAAGTGAATAATTGTGGAGGGATATTGAAAACTATCTTTATTACGTAAGAATAAAACATTTACTTTTTATATAAACCAAATTTAACATTTTTAATAATTATTTTATTTTTCATTTTTTACTGCAAAATTTGTTTTAGATAAATATTCATCTAATGAATAATCCATTAACATTTAATAATTGTTTGTTTAAGGTAATATATATTGCAAGTAACTTAAAAAAAAACAAACGAGTAATTCAAAATCAATGAATAAAGAATAATTATCGAAGAAATACTTATAAGTCTAGCCATGTTATTCAACACTATCACTAAAAATCAAAGATATTTTTAACAATTATTATTAAATTGTCTACAATGTTTCTTGCGATATATATTTTTTTTCTATGATTGTTTGTAATATCGGCTTAAATAGTTAATTCTTTACAACATCCCAAATATCAAATAAATTTTTTGATATGAAATGAAATACAGGCTTATTATATACCTATATCAATATATGTAATATATAGGGTATATGAGCACAGATTTTCACACGACTCACCACTCACCACTCTATCTCATAACACTGATACACTTGAACACATATATGTTGAAAATATATATAATCACTAATATAGATATTTTATGCTAAACCATCAATCATCAGTTGGTCCAGATTATCATCTCTACACATATATGCAATAAGTGCTCATATATATATTAAGATAGCCAATCTTCATACTTTAATGGACAGGCTTCAATCCACTCCACACTCCAACTCTTCAACCATCCATCCAATTGAAAATCTGATGATGTAATGCTCAATGGCCACTCTGAGGCTGAGATTCTTTTCCAAATATATGTTTTTGATATCAGTAATAATATTTTATAAAGGAGAGGAGTTAAATGTTTGGAAAATAATAATCTAGAAAAATATCTTAGTTTCAAAAGAGCAGTTATTTTTGACTACAAATGTTATATATATATATATCGGAACATTTATATATGATATATATTGTCTTATATATATATATATATATATATATATATATATATATATATATGCGTAAGACAATATTATCATTATTTTTGTCAGTAGAAATAATTATCAGAATCACTGGGAATTACTTGGTAAGAAAAAGTAAGATGATTAAAATAATAGCTTGAATAATTTAATTACCATACTTCATCAATAAATTGAATAAATAATAGTTAAATATCATAAATCTTCAAAGAGCTCTTAATTATTTCAGATCTTGTCAGAATAATATAACACTAGAATTCACATTGTGATTAATTGAATATATTTTATTTTTATTAGAGTCATTGTATTATATTCAATCTATTTTTTATAAATTTGTAGGTATAAGATACACCATTCTTATGTAATATTGACATCTTCCACATAATTTCTATTATTATATTATAGAATCTGAATATAATAATAGGAGTTGTATAAATTATTCATTAATTGATTGTGAATTGAGTTTTTATGAGATATAATAAATTACCTTACATCAATTGTTGTGCAAAATTTATTAAACAGAAAGAACAATTTGGAAGTAGGTTTGCATATATACCTTTGGATAATACGTAAAAAATAAAATGGACCTGTTACTAAAGACTTTCTTTGCAAAATACATTATTATTTTAAGTTTATTATAGATATGGAGAATGCAGAGTAATTTTAAGATAGAGTTTTATTAAAACCAGAAATTTTATAATAATCATTTTTAATGCTGAATAATATCAGTATTTTTATTAAGATCAAGTAATTTAATAGATTATAACTTCATAATGTGATAGAATTGTGTCAATAAATTTATTCCCAAAATATATTTTTTAGCACTAGATTTTTCAAAATCATAATATTGCAGTGTTTATTTCATTTTTCTTTCATTAAAAAAAAAAAAAAAAAGTTATAAAGAAAATTTAGTAAATGAGAAAAAAAAAAAATTTTAAATTGAATTGCTTTCATTTTCCATCCTACATTTTAAAATCATTCGTAATTAGGGACACTACTCCCTGTGGAACGTGAGGCTTATGAGATTATGTGCTGCAGATGACAGTACATCCAGATCTGGGCTTTCAAACCCAGCCTCTTCTTCGAAATTGCTCCACCAGAATGCATGGACATATCAAATCTAAGTTCGTTTCAAATTTTATTTTAAAAATGATAGAATATCCGAAACTGCCATGAAGGCCATATTTCTTTATTGTATGCTAGTATCGTTACACTGTTCCTTAATTTGATCTCCATCTGCCTAACCTTAGTAAGTCATAATGATGTGTAAAGATGATTCATTTCGTAAAATAGATTCAGTATGTTGATTTTAAAACTGCTTTCTTTTAAAACCGTTATCGATTCCCATAGACGTAAATCTAATTTGTATTAATGATTGTATAATTTATTTTTGTAAATGTAGCATATTGTTTGTTTCTTGTATACTTATTCTAAAGTTGCTCTGTCCAAATAATGCCTATCAAACATATATAATGATTTTAAGATTGTAAATAAATGATTGAGACCGTATATTTATATTTATTTGTCAAAATGATTAATGCTAAATTATCAGGTATCTTTCTGTAATCCGAATCTGTTCCGATCTTTTATATTTGTTTTATCTATCCACAACATTTTATTTGTGAACATTTGTACATTGGTATATTAATCCCCGCACAAGTTATAGCACACTTTACTAAACTATATCCATGAAATATCCATGAAATAATTAATAAAAAAGGACTTTATAAAACAAATTTCAAGTTTGTAAATGAACAATGTCACACCAAGCGTGAACACATTTTTGTAATATATATCTATGCATTTGTTTAATATGTTATTTTATATATATATATATATATATATATATATATATATATATATATATATATATATATATATATATATATATATATATATATATATATCATGTCAATCCTTCTTTGTTGTTTTTGAATTATTATTTTCTAATTAACATTTAGAACTATTTTCTTTAGTTAATAGCTTAGCATTAATAAATAACTATAATAAATGTAATAACTGAGCTACTCTGATCTCGATCATCATCATCAGTCTGATCTTATGCTCTACTGTTTTGCTCCCAGAATTAAAATAATTTTACTGTATCATCCGGATTGTTGTGCATTGAGTCACAGATTCAAAGAATAGGTAAGTAGGTTAGAATTCAGGATTGCTCCCGACCTGTGTATCTCAAGCATGATCGGATTCGAGGTACTTTTGCTTAGGATTTGAATCTTGTTAAGTGAGCATACTATTTGGACCTGTACAATGTATATATAATGATAACTAATTATTAATTTCCAGATATAACTAAAATTTAATACATTTTTAATGAAAAAACATCATACTTCTGGATATATGTTCAACATAAAATACATAAGGCAGAATTTATATTTCAATTTAATAATTAAATTTTACTTGACAACACATGTATATGATAGTAAAATTTTTATATATTTAGTTAAAAGATTTCCCAGCCCTCCAGTGAGGTGAGTCATAAGCTCAAAACCAATTGGTCTGGAGGTAGGGATAATGATAGAGATTTTGAATTTTTTCTCTTTCAACACTTATAAATATAAAGCTTGTTTAGAGCTATTGGTAAGCTCCATCTAATGATAATTTAAATACAATCTTCAAAGCAAGTTACAAAATTGATAATTAATAACCTGTTATATATATATATATATATATATATATATATATATATATATAGAGGGCTATATATATATATATATATATATATATATATATAGGGTGCTAAGAATCTCCTGATTGCAGACCCAGGCTGCCACTTGATGACAACTTTTTATTTAGGTACTTACACCTGTAGATTAATTTCAAGTAAAGGAAGATTGCAATAATTAGAAGAAGAACTCTCTTATATTAAATGGGATATTATTGGACTTTGTGAAGTTAGAAGCAAAGGTGAAGAGACAATTGATTTAAAAAGTGGACATATATTTTATTATACAATCACAAATATTGGAAATACAAGTGGGGTAGGATTCATTATAAATAAAAAGTGGAAGAACAATATTGTGGAGATTGAATGTGTATCAGACAGAGTGGCAAGATTAGTTATACAACTTAATAGCAGATACCAAATGCAGATAATTCAGGTTTATGCCCCAACATGTTCTCATAGTGAAGAAGTAGTAGAAGATTTTTATATGGATGTACAAAAGGCTTTTGATCAGAGTAAACAACATTTTAAAATTGTTATGGAAGACTTTAATTCTAGAATTGGTAAACAAATGAAAGATGAAAGTGCTGTAGGTACTTTTGGTTATGGTAATAGAAATGAGAGAGGACATACCCTTGTGGAGTTTGCAGAAAAATAAAAAAAAAACTTTATATTGTGAATTTTTTTTTTTTTGAGAAAAATGTTAAAAGGAAATGGACATGGAAGCATCCATATGAAGGTGCAGCAGAATTGGATTATATTTTGACTAACAGGAAATACATATTTTAAGATTGTAATGTTTTTAATAAATTTAACACAGGAAGTGATCATCGATTAGTAAGGGTAAGATACGTGTTAATGTAAAACTAGAAAGACAAAAATTATTAAAAAAAACAATAATTGCAGATGATATTCTTATTCTTCAGAAACATTCTAATGAATTTAAATTAGAACTTACAAATTGGTTTCAAGTATTAGTAGATTTTGAGCATGATTCATATTTGAATGAAATTAATATGAAAATAACTAATACACTTTTAAAAACTGCAACAAAGATAGCTGGTAGAAACACAATATTCTTTTAATTTTTAGGTGAGAAACAAACTTATCTGCCCTGGTGTTTTATGGTACAATATTCTCGTACACTCTGTGATAAATTCACTAGAGAAATCTGTCAAACTTTTATATTTCTGTTTGCCTGAGATTTATATTTCTTGAATTTAATAAACTTTAGAATTATTTAGATTTATTTTGGCTAATGTTAGTCTTTGTGCTTTTTTCTCAATTTTCTGAATAGTTTTAATGATGTCTTTCTCTCCCTGTATTTAGCTGGTAGCATTATATTATCACCAACTTTTAGGTTACTTTAAATTAAATTTTCTAGGACAAAAGTGGCCTAATGGCATCCTCAGTGATCAAAAGATATATATATATATATATATATATATATATATCATTGATCTAGCTCTCAAGAGAGCACGTATATCAATATATGCTTGAAAAGTATGTATTTATATATATATATATATAAATACATACTTTTCAAGCATTATTGATCTACTGCATGAGTCAATACTCACTAAATAATATTTATAAAGAAATCTTTTCAATTTATTATTAATAATTATATTATTAATATTTGGTATGAATTTTTTGTATATTATAATCTTAATTTATTTATGCATGCTATACAAATAAAAATTGTTTGAATTATATATATATATAATTCAAACAATTTTTATTTGTATAGCATATATATATATATATATATATATAATTCAAACAATATATATATATATATATATATAATTCAAACAATTTTTATTTGTATAGCATGCATAAATAAATTAAAACGTATTGTATACTTGCAGTTCAATAACATTATATTCTCCACCCAACATGACCTGAACCCACGAAACTGGAATTCAAACACAGTCAAACCAAATAATTATATCAAAGACCAAACTGAATTCGAACCCAATTCACGAACTCAGATTAAAACCTAATGGACAATATATATATATTGATGGCACATGAAACAATGCACGATGAACTAGCTAGCTTAACAGATGTGATGATTACTGAGACCACTTATCTGACTCTTACTAATGTATGATAAAATGACTATGGATATTTCTGAATAAATCCACATATGTATATTAAGGTTGCCAATACAAACAGTGAGTGTGAATATTTAAAACTAATTAATAAATAATAAACAATCAAAACAAGTATATATATAACATATTTAATAATAAGCAAATATTTGTTCAAATATTTATGATGAGTATTGTAAATTATCTCTAGTCTTTGGAGCATGAATTACAATATACAATAAATAAAAATAATGGCAGTTATAATCATATGCCAATAATTAATACATAAGTATTTAAGAAATATATTTATCTATGCCCTGACAAAGTAGACAAGTGTAAGTAATGATACCTCTGGCGTTTGTGCCATGATTTACATATATTATTAATTATTTGGAATTTTATTTGGAAAAGCAAATATGATTCTAATTTTGTGTAAGAAGGACGTGAGATTTATTTTCTACACATCCATAATCAATTCATGAACAGCATGATAAATAGATAGGATATATCTTCAATACTTAATAAAGAAAATTATTTAAAATTATTGATAAATATAAACTTGTTTGATTTCAATGAAAACAATTCATTATGATTTATAAAGCAGAAGAGTGGGCCTTTATTTGAAATAAGAAGTAAAGTGGTATTAACACATTATGAGGAGCAAAACAAATATGAAATAAAATGTTTTGTCAGTGATTCAAGAAGTATAAAAGGTGGCTTGTATTTAACAAGTTTTTTTGCCCCTTGAATGATCCATGGAACATCGGGAAAGTCAGGGTAGGACACATCCATGAACCTTTTGTGTTACAATCAGTGATGACAGAGGGGGGAAGTGATTTCTTCCTATATATTTAAAATATCAATAATATCACCGATATGACAAATCCAAGAAGCAAGAGGGTGGCTCACGTTAACAATGTTCTGACTGGTGATGATATAATTATCATCATATTTGATTAGTAAAGTCCAAATTATATAATAAATGCCTGACATAATGACCTGATCATATCAAATTAAAATCAAACTTATTCAGAACAAATGTGCTTAAATGCAATTACATATTTATAATAATATTATCCTTTATCATGCCCTCCCTGAATACTAATATAAAATATGAGATTTAAATCAGAATATATTTATTTTATTTTCCTTATTAACCTTTTGTAAAACATTAATAAATGTGATCAATATAAATAGATAATTTTGTGAAGCTTACATAAAATAGCCGAGAACATAGGTTATAAAATGAGCTAATAAAATAAAATCAAACATTAAATAAGTCCTTCAACTCGCTAATTAATAGAACCCTATTAATTTAGTTCTAATTTTATTAGTGTGGGTTTAAACGAAAGAGATTATTATCGAGTTGAAAGTATTATTGGCATATTATGGCAAACAAATGATATTAATATTCATTCAAAGAAATATAATTAAAATTAGTTAAAATAAACCACCATAGTAGTAGAAAGAAAGTTTACAAGATATTAATTTTAAGACTAGAGATAATAGAATAGAGAATTACTATATAAAATTTAATCCATTATAAAGTGAATAGAAAATTTTAGATAGTAGTTAACTTAAATTATGATTTGAGATAGAGTTCATGAATAGACCAGAAGTTTGTGATTTATAAAGTAAAAAAAAAAGTTTACCAGTCCTTCCATGGCTCGCTCATAGATTCATAATGACAGAGTACAGTTGGGTTTAGGAAACAACATAGGCACACACTTGATTTATGTGAATTTTATTTATGGATTAGATTCCTTCCATATTTCGGCAGCTTATGATTGGTATTGAAAAATTCTGTTCAGCAGCAACATTTTGAAGATTTGTGGAGAACTTTGGGGTCCAGCAATCAGATCCCCAAAGTTAGCCATGTAGCATGCTGAAAATCCTATTAAAAATCAAAATTAAAAAGGACATAGTTTCTGATGGCAACTCCTCTTAATATAATAGTAATAGCTTTCTATGGAAACTTTTCTGGGTTTTTTATGCTCTTACCTATGGTTTCTCATCCATTCTGATTTTTATTCTGTCAGGCTAAAGCTTTTACATGATTACAAACCAAAATTCTCTAATTGATTTCCAATCCATTTCTCTAATAAAACTTTCAAATCCATTAACTTTGAATTCATTTTATATTTAAAAAATGAATTAGTAAAATCTAAACAAACGATTTTAATTAGCACCATCGTTAAAGTTTTAACAAATCATTTTAACTAATTAATAAAAAAATTCCTATTGTCTTTGGGAAAGGACAATCTGAAAGCTTATCGAAAGAATAAAAATTTTAATCACATAAATTTGAACAAAATGATAAAATATAAAATAAAACATTCCAATGTAATAAAACTTTATAACGAATATATTTTTAACTATTTACAAATATATCCCTATAATCCATGCAATTAAAATATATATTTTTCATTAATGTTTTTTCATGAGGTAATTTATTTTAATATTAACAAATTTAAACATAAACTAATTAGCCTCAATAAAGTTTTAAATAATAGCTTCAGTCTTAATTAAAGTTAATGTATTGAAGATAGTATAAAGTCTGCATTGCATTCGGAAATATTCACAGTTAGTGACCGGGTTTGAACTAGATTAAAGGTGGGATCTCATCAAGCTCGGATCGAAATTCGATCTGACTGCTTCAATATATATATATATATATATAAGATTAATAACATTGACCCCAATAACATCTATTACATCAAATTACTTTAATATACATGCCCCCATTCTTAATATATATATATATATATATATATATAATACATTCACTATTTATTTCTCTGTGGCTTTATATTTCATCTAAAAAGAATGACTGAAGTTTAATTATATCCAAGTTTCAATTTAACTTTTTTTTTTTAAAAAATAAACATTTATAAGTATATGTTCTTGTATATATCTATAACTTGCCCACATATTTAATATACTGTACTGGTCAGAAGAGTATGCTCATTTAACAAGGTTTAGAATCAAAGCAAAAGTACCCTAAATCCACTCGTGCCTGAGATACACAGGTCAGGATCAATCATGAATTCTGCCCTATTTGCTCTTCTCTAATACTATAACATTAAGAACAACACTTCTGATGATGACAGATGAAATTTTATTCATTCCAGTCCCAGAGACACAGCGAATAGATATGAGATCTACAGGGTAATTACTATAAATAGGGAATATTAAATCTTGGTTCAGTCAGATATCTTAAGTGAAGGGGAACATCTACAAATTTAAATGAATTTCAAACAGCTAGCATTGTGAAAGAAATATAAATTATAATATAGTATCCATCCAGAATGAGCAAGAACAGAACAAACCAGGGATAAATGTCCATTTAAAGTAATCAGTTATAACTTCTAAATACTATTAACATTATTATAAAGATTAAATGAGATTCAATGAGTGAGATTCAGTAAGACACAATGCATGAGTAATTATTAGCACATAATAATTTAATGATCATAAACAATTTTAACTTACATCAGAAACATAGCACAGATTTAATGCAATCAATAATTTGCACATAGGCAAATGGCTTAGTATGCTAATGAGCTGCAAATAGCAATATATTAATGTTACTAATGCTATGATCATTACCTTAAAGTAATGATGAAAAAATATTTATATATTCACCTCCGAAGAGATGTTTATTCTTATATGACAGTTAAACAACTTATCATTCATGAGCATGTCCAGGTCTGTACAAATGAGGAAGGAGTTAGCTTAAATAAGCTTTACTGTGACAATCCTAAAAATATTCTATTATTTATTAAGTGAATGGTTTACAAGCATCACTGTTCCACATCTTATAGATAATATGAGAACTATACATAAAGAGAACTCACAGTGCTGACTACAATGATAGCATTAAAAGTGGAGTCCATCTTTGGACTAAGAGGACTGCTTTTATTTATAACAAGGCAGTATTCAAAGAAATGAGTAGTAAGGTTTCCATGGTACATTTGCTGATGTTATCCAATGCAGAGCCTTAACAATCTAACATTTGTCCTGAGGTTAGAGTTACCAAATCTCATTCTTAGACAAGTTACATGAAGAAAATCTGGGACTTCCAGAGGAATAAATATGATAAAACAAAATACAAATTCTTGAGAATGCTATCATAAGTAAGCAACACGAATATAGCTTAAGTCTTAAATGATTAATATACTAATTTAAGCTTAAATAAAATAATATCATGCGTAATGCAATGACAAATTATTAATCAACTAAGCAATGCACATATGATCTTAACAAATTAGGATGTCAAATAAAGAAGAGTGAAAATATTATTTTCATATTTTAACAATCCCCAAGTATTCTTAAACAATAGTATATTATAAGCAAGTTAACATTCAATGGCATATAAGTAATAAATAATTATTAAAATAGATTAATAATCAGATTTATTTAAAGAACATAAATGCATTTAAATCAATAGCATCAACAACAAAAAGTTTATCTTATCCCATAATATGAAGTTTCAAACAATCCGCCATTAAACATATATTTCAAAATATTCAATCAAGTGAACTGTGTTCAATAAGCAATTTTATGTTTAACTATTTAAATATTCCAAAAATATCGGAATGGTGGCTGAAATGATATACGTTCACTAGATTTAAACATTAGCATACTAAAATTAATGCAATAAAATACATAGTTTAAAAATAAGTTTTGCCACATGAAAAAGATAACTAAAGTGTGAAACTTAAAAACTAGTGATAGATTTAAAATATATAATTCTGTGCTAGCATTTTATAGGACGAGATTTTAAAACATTTGAGAGAAAATCATTAATTTAACAATAACAATAACTAAGCTTATAGCCCATAACCAGATAAATAAAAAAATACATTATGAATATAATTAGAATTTAGGAAAGAAGTGAGGAATATTAAGAGTTCATTCTTCGGCAAAACAGTTTACCTTTAGAAATTATGGTGGCCATTTAGAATAATGTATACGAAATTTAGATGCAAAGGCACAGTCAATAAGGCACAATATTAACAAAATAGTGGTAGGCATCTTCCAATAGTTCTTTCACAGTTAAACGGAACAGTTCTCAAGTAGTGATGGCATGGCGGGAAGGCAGGACAAAGGCGATCTAAGATCAGGGAGGCAAATTTTCTGTCTACTCAGAATGCATTTTGTTTTTATTCTCTAATCGAACACAAGAGAATGAGTTATCTGGACTAATTTTGCACTTGCCTAGAACTTTTACTCATCCTATACTTGAAATTTGGCAAAATTGGAAGATGTAAACAAATATATTCCAGAAAGCACTATTTAATGTATTTCCTAAAATTGGAAATAACTTTAAGAATATGATTTTTCCTAGTTTGACTTGAAATCGTTAAATGAGACTGACATTTTTAAAATGTAATAATAACTTCTAGAACATTCTGGCATTGCTTTAGCTTTGCATTAATCGTATTTATTTTCGTATCTGTAATACATATACACACATACACAAATATCTAAGTGAAGGGAGTTTACAAGCTTGGAAATAAAATATACTTAAGTTAAAATAATAACACAACTGGTTAAACATAACCATTTGGAATAAACAGGATGGAAATTATACATGTATATGTGTGTGCTTAACACTCCTGGATGACCAAATAAACATATAAACGGGTTCACACCCTACTTTAAAGGTCTGTAATGTCTTCAGGCAGTGAAGCTAAATATGTACCACAGATTTACTGCTTCAAAACTTCTGTAATAAATACATTCCAGAAATTCCCTACTTTATTTTTTAATCTAATAATAAAGAGTGAAGGTAAATTATATCTAAAATGAAAGTTTTAAGTTAGAAGATTAAAAGAAAACATTTTAAAATGTATATGCTTCCCTATATATTTAATAATGTTTTTAAAACAATAAGATTCTACACACTAGAGGCTGCCACGTGATAAAAATGTATTAATATACATATAAAATAGGATTGCAAATACATACATTTCAATCATTACTGACGAATACAAACATTGATAATATAAATATATTTTGTTACCTTACACATATATTCATATAATATATATATATATATATATATATATATATATATATATATATATATATATATATATATATATATATATATATATATATATATATATATATATATATATATATATATGGATATAGTTATTTTGTTTATGATTTTTTTTTTTTGAGTATTTTGTTTTAGATATTACTTCTAAAAAATAGCCAGCAGTATTTTTCAGTGCAATGTCAATCTAATTCAATTGCATTTTTTTTTTTTTTCACTTTTCTTTTTTCGGTAAAAAATAGAAGGAAAAAATATTTACCATAAGTTTGTATATATATATGTCTTTCTTTGTAGTGTTTCATTCCAAGGATAGAAAAACGAATTAGAACAATAGCAACAATAGCAATAATAATAAACTAAAGTTGAGTATTGACATAATTATAAAAGCCAATTTGGGATCATCACAGACATGCATGGTCTATAGTGTATACTGACTCATTTTCTGTTTATATATATATATATATATATCTTGTGATCATTTTTTTTTTGTTTTGTTTTTTATAAGCAATTGTTTTTACAGAATGACTCCAATTCTTCACCTAATCATAGTTCACTGTTGTATTTATATATTCAGTAAAATCTATCAAAATCCTTCTATCTAAGAATGACTTAAGATAATTTATTTAACTAAAAAGAGATTTGCCTCTAAAAACATACTCATGTTTACTTTACAATATATGTTTTAGGTTGTGTTTTATAGCTTTTTTTATTTTACACATTTAATATAATTTTTATATGTTTTAATAATGATAGATTGCAACAAAATATCACTTGATTCTATTATATGATTTTATTTTACACATTTATGTTTCAGTAGCACACAGTCTTTTCTTTTACCACACCTGTGTCACCCACTATAAAATTTAGTAACTAATAGATGGTAAATTATAGTATTTCATAATTTCCTATTAAGTGATGTCCTATCCAATATTCCAAAACTATTTTAAAGTCTAACGCTTTGGAATAATGTTTCTAGAATTTTAGGATCTTAAGCACTCTCCTTCTATCACCCATAATTTACCTTCCTCTTTTGTAATTAATCTGACAATCTGAACTGAAAAACATAAATAATTTAAATCTAAGCCTACTTGCCCATATAGTGATAAAGTTCTGAAACCAGAAGAGTAACTTCATATTATTGTGTTCTTAGCTTTTTAATAACTATACATATCTCTATTCTGTAGCCAGACTGGAATAAACTAATGAAATGAAACATGACTCTAGCTTACTCATTGTTAATTCTCTTTCATTTCTACTATGACATCCACTATAAGGTTTATTAAACAATAAATGTCATAATGATAATGCATAATATATCCCTATTCAATGGTGTTCAATCCAACATCCCTAGATTATCCTCAAGCTTGTGACTTCATCATTAATGAGCTTTAGATTTTGGAATGGGGTACTTGGATCTTTATAATATAATGTGCTTGCCTTCTAGTTGTCACCATTTACCTTTCTGTTTTTTCACAATTATTTATAGTCCAAATTGGAAAAAAAAATATAAATGTTTCAATCTAAGCTAGCTTTCCTATGTAGATTGAAAACATGTATATGTTTTTCAAATCTGATATCTTGATGTTAAATCAGGGAGTAAATGATTACTGCTAGAAAAGCTCCTCACTAATGAATGCCATGAGATTGAAACTAGGGTAGAAATATTGAATAGGACACAATGAATAGGGATGTATTTAAATATTATGTTAAAGATGATAGTTTGTACTATAACTGTCATGAAAGACAAAAAGTATGCTGCTAAAATGATAATGTGTATGCTAAATTATTGTAATAGAATCATATGCCATTTTATTACTTTTAACCAAACCTGGGCATACTATCAAATGATGTGAAATCAGTATGACTATACAGAAAAATTGACTTAGATTGAAAACATTTACATGCCATTTTTTGCAAGGATGAGTGACAGTTTGGTAGTAAAACCGAGAGATAAATAATGGGTGCAAAAAGGAAAGTGTGTTATATCCTACAAGTCAAGGTGTTTTGTTCTAAATATAAAGCTCGTCACTGATGAAAGCCATAATCTTGAAACTACTCTGCTGATATGGAATAAGACAATGCTAGATAGAGATTTATTATACACCATCATTTGTCTATATTAGTTAATAAATTTTACACTAGGTAGAATAGCTATCGCAAAAGAAAAAACAAAGATCGATTATACTGTATAATATCTAGAAAGAGGAAAATCGTTTTGATTGATAATACTATCTTAACATGTACTTTTAAAATTTTATGCAAGAAAATACATTTTTATAATGCGTTTAAATTAGGTTGATTCACACTTCTATAGAGTAAATAATATACAATTTAAGTCTTCCTATATAAAACATTAATTACAGTAATTTTAACGCAGCAGTGAAAAGATAATCATGCATATTATATAATTATGATAGGTCAATTAATATAGTGTATATAATTAGTCGTTGAAAATGATAGTGAAATGAGCAAAGAGCTGGAAATGTTTATCCCATTAATAAGCTGAATAAGCAATGACTGGCAACATAGATAAATAATAGTAGATATCTTTAAAATACATTAATTTTATCAATATATGTACGGTATATATAATGTGCACACGTTTTCTCAAAACCGTGGCCTTAAAATAATACAACCAAATATATATATATATATTACTACCAGAATAAGACATTAAACCATTAAGCATCACATCTCCTATACTAGCACATTAATTGTTGATAAACAGAGCAAATTCGCTCTGTTTATCAACAATTAATGTGCTAGTATAGGAGATGTGATCATGTGATGCTTAATGGTTTAACACCAATCCTGCCTAATAGGATAGTGGTGGCTATGGTTGTAAAAGAGCCAAAGACACCAAATGTATGGGTGCTGAACTGAGTTCAGACCCATATGACTATATAAGCTATTGAGCTTAGATTGAAAATATTTTTTGTGTTTTCAATTTCATTCTCCTAGTTTTGTAGTTAAGTAGAGATAAAAGTTGGTTGCTAGAGGGTTGCATTAGATCCTAAGATCTAGATGCAGTGCTCTCAGATCCAAAGCTTCTCACTGACGAAGGCCACAAGCCAGAAACTAGTCTGGGGATATTGGATGAATAGGCATTAGATAGGGATTTTATGCACAAGCCTTCTGGCATCCATTGATTACTCTGTTTAGCACAGGTGGCAATACTGTATGCAAAGTTTTGCTCTGTTTATTAGAATAAGACATTAATGTAAACAACATAATTCTGTTATAGTGTTTTATTTAAATTAGAAGCACAGACACAGACACACGTGCGTGCACATACCACACACACACACATATATATATATATATATATCCGCACATGTGATTTGTTATTCATATAACCTATGGAGAAGTTGACATTTTTTCCTAAAGAGTCAGCATTGATATGTGTGTGTGTGTGTGTGTGTGTGTGTGTGAGAGAGAGAGAGAGAGAGAGAGAGAGAGAGAGAGAGAGAGAGAGAGAGAGAGAGAGAGAGAGAGAGAGAGAGAGAGAGAGAGAGAGAGATTTCTGCAAGTTGGTTTAAATGACTCTAGTCAAAATAAATTTTGACTTATTGAATGCTCTTTCCGATATATCTTCATGTTATGATAGACTCATGGCATTGCAGTTCTAATTATACTCTAGGGAACTTGACATTATAAACTACATAAAACATAAAATTTTAAAGATTTAGAGAAAGATTGGTATTTTATTTTCAGATAATGAGTGCATAATCAAGTTGGCTAGTCATTCAATAATATATTTGCCAATATATGTAATACAGCGGATTTATACACAGACTTTTAAACTCCTTTTCTACCTCATATAATTAATATACATGCTCACACTCATGAAAAAATATATCTCCAATATATATATATATATATTATGCCAACCAGCACTCATCAGTTGTTCAGATCATCAACTCCCACACATATTTATAATCAGTCTTGGTTTATATATATATATATATATATATATATATATATATATAAACCAAGACATTATTAATTTATATTATATATATATATATATATATAAAAGCTAAATTAATAATGATAAATATGTATATAGCTCTTCTTAACTAGAAAAATAAAACATCTGAATGTGAAGACATAATCGTTGTACACTGTTTCCACAGAGAGGTTGAAAGAAAGTGTCGTTCTGCATTTATTTAATCTGCTACTATTAAATTAATAATTTTAATGTAAATCATAAAAGTTGAAAATGTTTCTTTGAAGAAATAATGATTATATTTTCATAAATAATTATAATTTCGAAAAATATTTATCTTTTCAAGTGATAATTGTAATATATTTATTTAAATGTTTAGAACCTTGAACTAGTTTTATTATTGTTATTATTTTCTGAGCATTCTTTCAAAAGAAGTTAATGGTCAGAATCATAATAATTCTATTTACCCAGGAAACATTACAACATTTAAATAAAGTGTGCATTATGTAAAAGTCCTATTTACATATTCCATTCCTTTGTTAGGAGAACACATGATTTTTTTTAATAGCGTGGGAATTATTAACCACGTACCATGTTTCCTTGTCGAATTTAAATTTCCTATCATCACAGAAGAAACCATTTTCAATCTTGCTGGGTTAAAAGTGTAATGAGGATTAGTAAATGTACTAGAAAATCCAGAATTCAGAGTTTGATTAGAAATAAAATATGGGATTTCTTTTTAAAAGTAGGTAACAACTTTCAAAATGGATAATTTTCATTAAGTAGCTATAGAATTATTGCTTCATAAATGGGTATTAAGATATTAAAATAAAGTGAAGATTACATTTCTGAAAGAATTTAACACAACGTGAGCTATTAAAACTGTTTTGATCATGTTTATGAATGGGTTTATATAAACACATTAAGTTAGTTATTAGGATATAGATGCATCAGAGGACTTATTTAGTTATTCCTTATATTATACTTCATAGAGTAAAAGCAAAACAAACTTATATTCTATAGACATACAAGACAAGAATAATTTATTTCAATTGTTTTAACATATCGATGATTATTATTATTATTATTATTATTATTATTATTATTATTATTATTATTATTATTATTATTATTATTATTATTATTATTATTATTATTATTATTATTATTATTATTATTATTATTATTATTATTAGTAGTAGTAGTAGTAGTAGTAGTAGTAGTAGTAGTAGCAGTAGTAGTATTAGTAGTTTTGGTAGTAGTAGTTTATAAAAATATATGCTATGAAAGTGCAATTATCTACTATTCCTTTTTTTAATCAGCCTTTTTTATTTGATGTCAAAACATGAAATATTAAAAATCTTTATCAAACAAGAAGGTCAAAAAAATCACGTATTATTTTATAATCAATATAAAGTTTATCCAAGAATTTATTAATTTCGTTAATATTTACAGATTGAATAATATCACACATATTCCATTAGAATAGTTAATTACTGTTATTACTTTCTTTTTATAAAATCAATGTTGAAATACGTAAACGAAATAAAATTCCAATTGATAAAACTTATAAAAAATGATAGTAAACGTTTAAAAAAATAGCAGCACATAGATTTAGAAATTGAATTGCTAGTTGCTGTGTCGTGTAATATTCAAACGCTAGAAAAAAAAAGAGATTTGATAGAAAAACTTAATTCACAAATCCACTACTATAATTAATCTCTCAAAAAACAAAACAAAACAGTAATTTTGAAGAACCCGAAGAAATAGTTGAGTTGATATGAGAATTTTAGCTCTTGATTCCTGCAAAGAACAGTTTAAAATAATTGTGAACGCAAAGTAAGTAAAAGAAGAAATATTGATATCAAATATACTATTACTTAAATTATATGTAAACATTATAATGAGTAAATAGAAGAAATTACAAATCTTCTGTTTATATAAATCCAGTATAAGTCAAGTTTGAATACAAGTGACTAGATCACATACAGACAACATTTTTAATTATACACTCTTTGTATTTTATTAAACATTTTATTTTATAGTCAATGTTTGGAAAATATCTGTATTTAAAGTTTGTACACAAAATATTTTTATATACAGTCAACACATTTTTACAAAAAAATAACTAATACAATATATATATATATGTCCAAAAGATGGCGCTATACCAAAACCGCCGAACAAGTGTAAGATTTGTTTTACATAAACGAAAAAAGAGTCAGAAATTAACTACCTCTTTCATTTGCTCACTCCCAGATCAGCTGATTTCAAGCTGGTTTGCTATCCTCAGTGGGAGATAGAGTATAGAAACTAGATCTAAAACACTGACTCTCAAGTGTTTATGCAAAACGTTTCTATCAGATTGCAAGCGTGAATTTTTCAGACCGGTAAAGTCTTCAAACCCAGCCTAGCAAGCTAGATATTTATATGGGTCTGATCTCAGTTCAGAATCACCATATAATCAAAGTCTCTGCAATATATATCATTGCAAGAAAACTCTAAAGGTACATTTATGAAAAAAACAAATACAAGTTAATCACGTAACCTGCTATCACTTGTTATTTATGTCCAAAAGATGCGCTATACCAAAACCGCGAACAAGTGTAAGATTTGTTTTACATAAACGAAAAAGAGTCATAAATTAACACCTCTTTCATTTGCTCACTCCCAGATCAGCTGATTTCAAGCTGGTTGCTATCCTCAGTGGGAGATAGAGTATAGAAACTAGATCTAAAACACTGACTCTCAAGTGTTTATGCAAAACGTTTCTATCAGATTGCAAGCGTGAATTTTTCAGACCGGTAAAGTCTTCAAACCCAGCCTAGCAAGCTAGATATTTATATGGGTCTGATCTCAGTTCAGAATCACCATATAATCAAAGTCTCTGCAATATATATCATTGCAAGAAAACTCTAAAGGTACATTTTACGTGATTAACTTGTATTTGTTTTTTCATAAATGTACCTTTAGAGTTTTCTTGCAATGATATATATTGCAGAGACTTTGATTATATGGTGATTCTGAACTGAGATCAGACCCATATAAATATCTAGCTTGCTAGGCTGGCGTTTGAAGACTTTACCGGTCTGAAAAATTCACGCTTGCAATCTGATAGAAACGT
Organism: Epiperipatus broadwayi; assembly: GCA_028023455.1. NCBI lineage: Eukaryota > Metazoa > Onychophora > Udeonychophora > Euonychophora > Peripatidae > Epiperipatus > Epiperipatus broadwayi. The sequence continues at coordinate 116,121 of JAQFVV010006454.1, read as the reverse complement.
TTTGCATAAACACTTGAGAATCAGTGTTTTAGATCTAGTTTCTATACTCTATCTCCCACTGAGGATAGCAAACCAGCTTGAAATCAGCTGATCTGGGAGTGAGCAAATGAAAGAGGTAGTTAATTTCTGACTCTTTTTTCGTTTATGTAAAACAAATCTTACACTTGTTCGGCGGTTTTGGTATAGCACCATCTTTTGGACATAAATAACAAGTGATAGCAGGTTACGTGATTAACTTGTATTTGTTTTTTCATATATATATATTTTATAACTCTGTGGATGGCTTGTGTGACCAAGTCGAAACGTCAGTATATTGATATTAAAAGTTTTTAACACGGATGAACCCGCAAAATATGTATTTTATATATATATATAATTTTAAGTATTTACCTTTATTAAAAGACATTATATATACATATTTAAAAAGGTTGGTTGCTTTTCAATTTTTTTTTTTTTTTTTGATTTGGTTACTTACAATTTTTTTATACATTACTTTAATAAATTATATGTCATTATATGAAGCTTCATAAGTGTTTGTTGGTAATTGGGTGTCACACTTTGTTGCTTATTCGTCTGTATTAATTTTATGTTTGGCTGGTTGCTATTATGCCTTTGTCCATTGTATATATTATTTTCATAACATATTTATTTCCATACTTCACATGTGGTAGGTGCTGCTCCGCCCCAGATTCTAATCATTTGTTTTCTTGGTAGTATTTTAAGCATTGCTCAAAGTATTTTTCCCATTCTTTATCAAGTTTTTTAATCCAATAATATTTTTTATTTTCAAATATTAATTAACATATTATTTCTAATATTGTTCTAATTGTGTGGATAAGTAACATAGCGTTGTGTGGATCAAATCTATTGATTTGTTTATTAATCATATCTATTCGATTAATGATTGATGTTTTGAATACTTTTATTCTTATTTGTTTAAATGCTGTACATTCTTCGACCGAGTGTGCAAATGTTTCTTCACTGTTATTGCAGGTTGTACACTCTGATTCTAAATTCATATGTAGTTTTTTATTTATAAGTATTGTCAGGGTGTACATCCATTCATCAATTTATAGATGGTTTTCATGTATTTTTATGGTGTATAGATTAACTGAAAGTTTCTTAGAACTCTATTTATGGATATGTTTAGCCCTATTATTTACTGATACTTGTTACTTATTTTAAGGATACTTTATTTTAGCCCTTCTCAATTAAGCATATTGAGCTCATGTTGTAAGACCTTATATGCTATAAGTAAGTCAACCAACAAAGGATTTTTTTTTCCATATTTTTATACAGCTTTATGTTACATTCTGGTGGATTGAACGTTTTACTCTTTATTACATTTATTAGGGGTTTTTCTTTAATAAATAACACATATTTTGTTTGATGTATTATGCTGAACCCTCCTTTATTAATATATTGATTACATAAACTGTATAATATTATATACAATGACTTTTCACATATTACAAATTTGACAATTACTAAAACACATCTAAAAATTGTGATGATATAGTATTCTAATTGAAATTGTACTATGGACTATTTCCATCGATTTTTATTAAGTGGTATTTGTTTTTAGAAAAATGCAAACTTTATTTAAATATTTCAAAGTATGCTTCTTCAGGTGTCATTAGCCTGATCAGTAACCATATTAGCAAGTAAAACTGAACTTGGGACCATATATATCAAATTAAAAAAAACCTTCTAACTTATTGGACTATTCTGTCAATTCCAGCAATCCATAGCAATTTCATATACTTACCTGTATCAGTATTTTTGATTTTACCAATTTTGCTTTTAAAAATTGAGAACAGAAACTTTTCTTTGACAGATTACACTACATAGTTAGAGCATTAATTTAAATTCAATATTGATTAATCTAAAAATATTGGATTCAATCCTCTTGCTAATACTACCAGAGTCAGACAAAAAATACTTGTAGAAGAGAGGAGAATAATACATTTTGAAATAATGTGCTATATACTTTCCTAACAATAGAATGCATTTGAAAAATTTAAAAAAAATTTTTTTTTTTTTCTAAATAAACATTAAACAAGTAATATTGGCTGATAGAAATAGTTCAACATACAGTTATATCAAGGATATTAATTCTTCTGTAAACAAATAATATAGATTATATGAGCACATACTTTCAGATGACCCATCATTCTCCACTCTATCTAATAACACTGATACACTCAAGCACATAGAGTGGAGAGTGATGGGTCATCTGAATGTCTGTGGTCATATACCCTATATTACATATATAGACACAGGTATATAATAAGCCTGTGTTTCAGTTATTGTAAACAAATACTAAATTAAAATTTAAAAATAGAATTAAACATCTGATAAACAATTACAACAATATTTAAAATTGATATTGTAATGTTTACACCAACATAATCTATGAAAAACATTTATATTATGTTATTACTGCAATTGTTTTTAATCTTGTTTTATATATATAAAATATATAAATATATATATATAAAATATTATTCAATTATAATATATATATATATATATATAATTGTAAAATACATTACCCGTTATAAATTATATATAAATAAATAAAAAATTTAACGGTAAATACAATATTATAGTTTAAATTCTTTTGTAATCCCCGTAATCGAAAGCACTACAAAAGAATTTAAACTATAATATTGTATTTACCGTTAGGTTTTATATATATGTTGACACTATTTGAATTGCTCATGTAATTCTAACAGATATATATACTTTTACTCTAACATGGCAGTAATATATTTAAATTTTCCTCAATAAGCTTATGATTATTTACTGCATTTCATTTTTTTTAGATTGAATAAGTGTCTTAATTCCCATTAAGTAGAAAATATTTTGCTAATATTAATAAATGTTGAAATAGATTTATCATCATATTATTCTATTAGACTTTAAAATATGCTTTAACTAATATGTTTAATATGTTAATTTTAATATTTTAAAAGTACAAATATGTTTTATATACCTGCAATCTAGATGCAATGTAGAGCATTGAAACACAAACTTTCAAGCTCTCCTCAGCCATCACTCTATCTCATACAAATGAGACACATGACAAATACATGTGATTAACATGTGAAGATTTGCTTTCTTAATATAAACCAAGCACTGATTATATATATATATATATATATATATATATATATATATATATATATATATATATATATATATATATATATATATATATATATATATATGGGATATCATGGTCTGAATTAATTTATGAGCGCTGGTTCAGCATGAAATACGTCTTGGAGATCATTTAACTTTTTTGCATATGTGAGGTCGTGTGTATCGGTTGTATAAGATGGAGTGGTTTGCTGAAGAGTGCTTGAAAGTCTTTGTTCAAATCCACTACATGTTAGTTTTAGTAACATTGTAAGTCTCTTGATAAACTTTTGTAAGTTCGACATTAGTACATAAATATTTAAAAATGAAAATAATTTGATCGCTAAATAGCAGTTAAAATTAAACATTGAAAGTCAGTTTCTGTTTAAAAAAGTACCATTTCTTTATGTTTGAAATAGAACTTATTAATAATTTTGAATAATAATATATCGTCTGTCCAAAATGTTGGTCTACGAATTACTGAACATAATTGATGTTGTACAGGACAATAATATAGTCTGTAATGTGCCACTAGTTTGAAATGTATATTACAAAATTCCTTTCTAGCTATTTTTCAGTCTTAAAAATTATTGTAAAAATTAATCTAGGTTTTGTCATTAGACACAAGTTAAAGTCATAAATTAAAATCAGTACTTTTGTTAAACATTTAATAATAATTTACTATTTCTAGAAAAAAAGAAATATTAAAATAAAAAAGGAAAAAAAAAGAATTTTATTGAATATGATGCAGCAAAGGAGGGAAGTAAAGAATTAAAACATAAATTAGATATTTTTTTGGAATGTAAGATTGAAATGAGTAAATTTATTTCAGTAATTACTGTCGTTATTATTTATTAGAATGTTAGTGAATACGATTAAACTCATAGTATTTTGTAACTGAATTTAAACTTTCACTCTACTGAAAATGAGTTATAATAAAATTATCTAAATCAATATTAAATCTATACTTTTCAATTTCAAATACTGTACTATTTTATGCTTTCAAAAATTCACAAGTAAAAAAGTTTATCCACACGTTTATACTTGTACGCACTAATATGGTGATGATATTTACAAAAGCAAAAATTATTTCTTTGTTAGTACCAATAAGTCCTACTAAAGTAATATACAGATTACTTGTAGGCACATACATTAATCTACTATAAGTATTAATTAGAGACCATACTAATGAGAAATCTACCTGGGATCGCATTTTAGACCTACTCTATAACATAATCATTTCGATTATATTCAAATTCCTGTGATATTAATTGACCAAAATGCTGAGGCGGTATTTTAAAATGTCAAAGCTGAAGAATAAAAAATACTCGCAGAATCAATTCTAGTGCAAAATAATAATTCCTACAAATTTGACTTTTCTATACATTTTTAAAAAGCATGGATGCATGGAAAGCATTTGTTTTATTTTAATCATTTTTAAATCCAGCTTGTTGTGAGAGTAGTTTGTGTGGGTATATAAATAAAATAAAATGTAATACATATAATTTAATAATTTTAAGGGATGTAATTGATGAAAATATTTTAATACGAAGGTTTTTTTGAAATACAATAGCAAACGGATATTTCCATGTTTTAAAATAATTTCAATATACAAGTATATAGATTTTCATAGAAAAGAAATAAATAAAAAAAGACGTCGAAGAAAAGAGGGGAAAAAAAAGAATTCTTCACAGTCTATTATAATTTTTAAATATAATTTATGAGATAATTTTATAATTGTTACTAGTAAAATCATACAAAAAACAACTTATATCTACATGTGTATAGCATATTTGTAATTACTAAAACAATATATATATATATATTCAAATATATAGAGCAAAATAACTATTATTTCATTATAAATGGAATTTAAAAAATGAAGAACATTCCGAATCTAAAAAAAGAAACAACGATTTTTAGCTACTTATCTTTAAAGATCTTTGCATGCCTGCATTTATAATGAATTCTCTCACTTTTAAATAATTATCAGACTATATTTCATAAATTTATTCGAATTAATTGCATGTTATATTTAGACAACGTCAAGATAATGATAGCACAAAATAGAATTTGAAAACAATAATATAAAAAATAATAAGCTGCATAATAATAAATTATTAATCAAAGATATCAATGAAAAAAAGTAACGACAGAAGAAAAACTAATGTCTATTAATGTATTAAATTTAGTAAATAAAAAAAGGCAAAATATTAAAAATAAATTGTTGTTATTAAACAACCACAATATTAATAAATACTGCTAAATAAAAATTAAAGTAAGCCCGATTTTATAGAGTTAAATTATTATGAATAGAAGATTAAGATTTAATTATTACCTTAATCTTAGTGTGTAGGATTTATTAAAGTCGTAAGAATATTATAAGTTTATTTATTTGAAATAGTAATAGGGGGGATAGTGTTCTTATGCCATTGAGGTAGTATCCTGTAGGAAATTGGCTCAATGTAATATATCTTGTCACCTGTATTTACACTTCCAAGTCTCATGAAAATATTAAATATTTATTTAATTTATTTTTTATAAACTGAACCTTATTCGTATTTTAAATTTGAGCTAGTGGAACATTTAATTTTACCCGTTTTATTTTATATAATATACTGCACGGAAGTGATGATGCAAACGGACTAGGTTAGAATATATATATATATATATATTATTCGATGTCAGTATTTTTAAAGCAATATACGTAATTATATAACTAAATATTTGTATATATATATATATAATTATAGTGGACCCAAAATTTCCAGCTCCTTTTAGTCATCCACTACATACTATACAACCTATACATATGACCACATATATCAAAAAAGTTAAATGATCTCAATATATGTATTTAATGCTGAACCAGCAGTCATAAGTTGGTCTGGATCATCATCTCTCACACATATATAATCAGTGCTTGGTATATATTGAGATAGAAAATCTTCAAACATTAATGTGCAGGCATAAATCTTCTCAACTCCCCAAGTCTTCGCCATTCATATCATTAAACATCTGACAATGACATGTCCTAAGTTTTTATTTGCCAATTTTTGTTGTGTCATATCCATGTTAATCATAAGTCAATGTGGCCCATAATATGTAATCCTTTAAGATCATTTCAATACACAAAAGAGGGATGGGCAAAGTTCAGGCTGAATATGTAATAATTATATACATATATAGTATTTTATATAAGCTAGGTGTAATTACTGGGGATTTAATCCATATATATATATATATATATATATATATATATATATATATATATATATATATATATATATATATATATATATATATATATATATATATATATATATATTAATCAGTACTCAGTAACTCTTCAAACTATAATGGACAGATTTGAATCTTCTCACTCTCCAAATATCCATATCATTTAAAACCTGTGATGGCAACTTCGTCATCAGAATTTCAATGATATGGATAAGTTTGAAGCCATTCCATTAAAGTTCAAAGTGTTGCTATCTTAATATAAACAAACACTGATATATATATATATATATATGAAAAGAAAGTTACTGTTAACACTAACTGAAATAATTATAGAAAATATACAAACCATTATACAATTACAAATATCCAGTAACACCCTCTGTTTAAAGATCTATATCTCAATAATAGCAAACCTTAAACAGATTTTAAGGTTTGCTATTATTGAGATATAGATCTTTAAACAGAGGGCGTTACTGGATATTTGTAATTGTATAATGGTTTGTATATATTTATATATTGTATAATGGTTTGTATATATATATATATTGATATAGGCACATATAATTTTATCTAAAATTATATTATTAAAATAATCTTTCGTTAAAGAAAAACATACCAATCTCTTTTCATTCAAGAAAAAATAATGTTAAAACTAATATATGTGCGTATATATGTGCGATTGTCAACAATAGAATAAATATTATTTTAAATAAATGAAAGTTAAAGAAGATTATCATTAAAAACACGGCAATGGTTATTAATTAATATCAAACAACATTTTTGCATGGCTATTACTAATTAAGCAATCTTTCAAAACACGTTTATCAAATGATTATCACTGAAATTTGACAACAGATTTTTGCAGGAGATATTACGAAGACAACATGTCACAGATATAAATAGACTTTTTTTTATCGGACAGTGTTCAGTTCACAAATTAGTTGAGTGAGTGCAGTTCACAAAGTAATTGAGTAGTGCAGTTCACAAATTAATTGAATCAGTTGAGTTAATTATATACAGAAACAAAATGCAGTGCTGAGAAGATTTTGGGAATTCATGCCTCTCCACAGCCTAAAAAGTCCGACAAAAACAGTAGGATCTGCCCGTGAAATAATGTCAACATAACAACTTAGAAATTCTCCATCAGTATCTAATTGTCTCCAATAGTAATAATCGTGAAACTCATCAAGGAAAAGTCCCAGACGGCTGGAAGCATTCATAATGGAAACATTCATAATGGAAATATTCTCACCGAAAGCAGCCACCAAAGAGAACCAAAATTCTATGTCTATATTCAAAAGCCTAGGTAAAAACATTTGCTTATTTCGTTTATACTGTAATAGCCATTGCATTGCATTAATTTGTATGAATCTTTCAAGAGTCTAATTATATGAACTTTATATCATACATAAATGAACTATTGATATGTGTGATTAAATTTCAAATGCTATGTAATTCTTTATTATTATTATGTGTGTACATGAGTTAATATGTGCGTGTTCATTATATCAATATTTATTAGTTAAATTAGAGTGTTCTGTTATTAAATCTATAGGAATATTTAAACTATTTAGAAAGGTTAATTTAAAATATGCGTGTGTTTTATTAGAATTATAAAATGTTTAAATTTAGTAAATAAATGTTAGTTAATAAATTATCTTTAAAATTAAACTTTATTTGTTGGTCAATTCTTTTTTTTTATCAATTCCTTTTATCAAATTCTTTTATCAACTCCTTTTACAATTCTTTTATCAAGTCTTTTAACCACTAATTATATATAATCTGTTAGTGATTACAAACAACTGAGCTAGTCGTGGATTTAGGCGTTGAGTTAGTGGCCACTGTTCAAAGTGCGTTGTCTATTCTTTTAGTATTCTTTTAGAATAAACAGCTGGCACCCGTGTTTATACACAAACAAAAAAAAGGTGCTTTGAACTTGGTGTTGAACTCAACAGCCGAGAAGAAGCTATGTCCTGGAAATGTAATGCTAGTTATATACTTTATAGCTATCGTTTGGGCATACATACTCTCCGAGTATGTTCTTCTCTGCCTAAGAGGCCGGTGTTGCGAATGCACATATTCGAACTCGGTTCAATATATATATATATATATATATATATATATATATATATATATATATATATATATATCACAACATTATACCCACTTGCTGTAAAATTGTGTTTCACAAGAACAATTATAATATTAGTAAAATTCTAAGAAAAACAAGCAATATTATTTTAAATGCTTTTAGTAAAGAAACTCGGAAACAAAATTAATAAATTATTGCTAGATTTACATTTATTTTTTAGTAATAAAATACATCTTTTACTGTGAACTAGTTTTGATCGTATTGCAAATTTTAGATCGATTAAAGATTCGAGTTTGTAACTGCAAAGCAAAAGAAAAAAATTATAAATGCTAATTAGAACACAATCACCAAACATTACTATCCAAAACAAAAAAACCGTTTATAATTTATCTAAGAAAGTTCTCTCTACAAATGAAGTTTCGGTTTGAGAAAAAGGTTTTAACTTTGCTTTAACACCTTTCCGGATACCTTTTCAGAATATTGTTTGTAATGTTGAATCAGCTCTTGATAAAATAGATTCTTCTTTGGCTGATTTGGCTAGAGAAGAGATTTGCAATATTTTTTAAAAAAGCTAAGCTTCCTAAAAATAATATTTAAAAAAAAAGAAAGACAAGCATTAAATAATATAAAATTGGACAAATCAATTGTTGTACTTCCATCTGATAAAGGTAATGCCACAGTTGTTATGGATCGTGACATTTACCTTAATAAAATTTTAGATCTGCTTAATGAGAAAATTTATAAATAATCAAAAAGAGATCATACTACGTATTTGGAAAAAAAAACAACAAAAGCTATTATTAATAAATCACCTATTGAAACTGAGATAAAAATAAATAATCTCTTGTGAAAAATATTGTGTCTGTCCAAAATTTTATGGCCTTCCAAAAATTCACCAACCAGATACCCCCCTTCGTCCAATAGTAAGAGAAATAGGATCTCCAACTCATATTTTTCTAAATATTTATCGTATTTCATTAAACCTACAATCCCATCTATTAAATCATCTATTAAAAACTCTTTTCATTTTATTTCTGTTTTAAAAAGTTTAAAAATTAATGCTAACGGCATTCTGGTCAGTTTTGATGTAGTGTCTTTGTTTATAAACATTCCAATTGATGAAGCTTTAAATATAATCTCACAACGTTGCGATTTACCAGACCATATTATTGCTTTGATTAAACATTGTCTCTTGAACACATATTTTGTATACAATGGACGGCATTACAGACAAGTTTTTGGTCCTCCTATGGGCTCACCTATCTCAGGAGAAGTAGCTGATTTATTCATGGAAAATATAAAAACTCGTGCTTTAGAATCATTATCTTTAAACCCTCTCATTTGCCTCAGAACATAGATGACACTATTGTCACATGGCAACATGGAAAAAATAAATTAGATGATTTTTTCTTACATTTAAATAATATGCATCCTCATATTAAATTTACAATGGAGACAGAGTCAGATGGAAAACTCCCTTTTCTTGAGTTTTAGTCAGCAGAACACCAAATAGTAGTTTATCTTTTTCGATTTACAGAAAGAATACACACACAGTCACATATTTACATTTACATTCTCATCATTACTCAACTCAGATAGCTTCTGTAGCCAAAACTCTTTTAAACAGAGCAATTAATCTTTCAGATAATTGACATTTGAAAGAAGAAATAAATCATATTAATAGTGTTTTATTAGCAGATAGTTATAATTATAAATTTATAAAAAAACAGCCTTATTTCAAGCCCAAGATGGATAAAATAGGAAACAAAAAGTTGATAAATCAGCTAATAGGATTTGTGTTCCATATGCAAAATGAACTACATACAGTATTGGACGTATATTAAAACTATAATATAGATACAACATTTTCTACTCATCAAAAGATCAGCAATATAATAACCAAGTCTAAGGATTCAACCCCTTTTGAATCTCATGGTGTTTATCAAATCTCATGTAAAATTGTAAAGCTTCTTACATAGATATGAGTAATCATTGCATCAGTGTTAGGAGAGATGAGCATGCTAATGCAGTTAAACAACAAACATCATCAGCAGCACTCTCACCCCATGCTATAGATTCAGGTCATAAAATTGATTTTTCTTGTACCAGGATCATATCCAGATGTGATAATCTCTACAAGTTCAAAATTAGAGAAGCCATTGAGATACTTAAAAGGAAGATTGTATCTACAAGTGAGATGATACATGCAAACTTCCTCCTATTTGGAAAGATTTTTTTTATAAAAAAACATTTTTAAATTCAACTTTTTTGCTATTGGTGGAACTTTAATGTTTATTGAAATCAGTGATTGTAGTGCCTCTACAACTGTTTTTCTACCTTTTATCAACCAGTGGGTGACTTGTGTGACCAAATCAAAATGTCAGAATATCAATATTTAATTTTTTTTAACACAGATGACACCGCTATATATATATATATATGGAACGATGATGATCTGGAGATGACACCGCTATATATATATATATATGGAACGATGATGATCTGGACCAACTTATGAGTGCTATTCAGCATAATTACTTATATTGGGGATTATTTATATTTTTTGCATCAAGCGATCATGTGTATCAGTTATATAAGATGGAATGAATGATTAAAGGGAGATGGAAAGTCTGGGTTTAAATCCCCTCTAATTTTATCTAGCTTAAAATAAAAATATTTTACATATATTTACTTATTGCATAGTCAGCCTTTACTCTACCTATTTCTCTTCTGTGTATTTAAATTGACTTAATGTTTGACATCTAAGTGGCCAGAATGAAATATGGTCAACATGGGAATGACACAACAGTAATTAAAAAAAACAAGGGCTTTGAAAACATGATCATGAGATTTTCAATGATGTGGATGGCTAAAGAGTTATATAGTGAAGAATATTGAAGCCTGACAATTAATTTTTAAAAATGAAACTTGATTATATATACATATGTGTGAGATATGATCATCCGAACCAATTTATGAGTGTCGGTTAGAATAAAATATGTATATTGTTGATAGTGTATAGTCAGAACCATGAAGCTTAAGGATTTACACCAGACTTCATGTCATAAGTGTGAAAAATTAAATTCTCATCCACATTTAGATATTTAATATCATGTTCTTCTGAGGGAGACATGGAATGAAAGTAATTACTCACTGGTTTATTTAAACAGTTTTATGATTATCAATTTTATTTTGCATTTAAAATACTTGATTTATATATTATATTTCTACATCACTAAAAATTAATTCTATTACTTTATACTATTTTTTTCAATATACTAATGATTGTCTTTCTGTTTTCATTTATTAATATCTGCTTTAATTAAAAAGACTAAAAATAATTTTATGTTTTAACAACAATCTTTATTAATTTGTTTGGTTATATAGATTTACATAACCTTTATTACATGTATTTCTGGTGTAATCATGTTGTACAGGTTTTTATACTGGTTGATTTCACAAATTACATTAATCAGTTTGCAAGGACACTGCTACTACTTTTGGATCTAGAGAAATATGTCAAGTTTAATCCTTAAAGTCTTTAAGAACAGTTCATTGTAAAACATAAAATCATACATAGATATGTATGGTTTAAGATTGTAAAATAAGGTGTCATATTGGAAGTTATATATGGTAATTAAATTGATTTTGATTATAATTATTGTAATTATTAATCTGACAGTACAATGGAAAGGTAACATATTATCCATGTGGTATTAAATTATGTTAAGGGTTGTGTATAAAAAACAAATTCAATTCAGAAAAGAATACATATGGTGAGAATCTGGTGATTAGTGATAGATGTAAAGTAAATTCTGTAATCTGGTGGTGAATGGTCTTGAGGGCAGTTACTGTAGGTGAGAAAACTCAAACACACCATGTTCAGGGACAATAATAATGCACCCTTAGACATTTTTGATGCCACCTGCTCACTACTGAAACAACCATCCAAATCTATAAAAAATATAGTATAATAATAATTACATTGAATAGCATTCAGTGGTAGCATCTATTACCCTTAGAACATATTTTTATATAGTTCTTTTTTCCTGTAAATTTAATATTTTCTTAATTTTGGATCATTTAAATTTCTTTTTGCTTTTTGTTTTTATTTCTTAAAGTCATGTATATATTCATCTATGTATCGCTCATAAAATTAAAAAAAAAAGTGATTGTATATGTGTACAAATAAAACTTCAACACAAAGTTATAATATAGTTTTGTTTTGAGAAATAGAAATAAAGTAGTGCAATTATATTTTTCAACTTTTGAAAAGTCAAAATTCTCAGATAATTTAATAAAAAAATTGTAAAAAATAAAAAAGAGGAATTTTTTTGCAACATCAATACTTTTTTAAAAAGGGATTTAAGTTGTAGAGTAAATTAAGTCTTTTTTGTATCAGTATATTGAGATAGAGTGGAGAGTGGTGGGTCATGTGAAAGTTTATGCTCATATACCATATATATTACAATTAATATAAAAAAAATCTTGTTTTATTACTTTTCCAGATTAAATTAATTTTTATAATAGCAATATCTACATTTTATTTATAAGTACGAATGTTAGTTTAATGATTGGGTTTAGTATTTTTCTTTCACATTCGGAATAATATGTTTATTTACTTCTATATATTGTTTACGTTGTTAAAGCAATAGATTTTTATATCACCATTAATTATTTTTGCTACTAATTTATAATTTATAAAAGGAACAATAATAAATTATGTATTTCTTTTCAAAGGTCACCATTATAAATAAATACTTGTTTATCGAGATCTATCTATAAAGTACATTAAAGTACTAATAGTTGTCTATAAATTTACTTTTTTTTTTTTTTTTTGGAATTTGGCCATATTTATAAAACCAAGACATTTTAGCAATCTTTCAGCATAGTTTCTTTTCAATGTCTGTAGCAACTCTCCTAGAATGAAAAATCCAAGCAGAAGATTATTTTCTTGAAGTAGTTGTACATAAATGAAAAAAAAAATGAAGACGGTATCCTATTGTATACTTATATAAATTGGAATTATAAATATATTAGAACATTGATAAATAAGAAATAAACAGGCACTACGATTAAATACTTGTAAAATGTAATAATAATTAATTATATATTTATTGAAAGATAGAAGATACAAAATAAATGTATTCTAAAAACATTTTTTTTAATAATATATCTTATTCTCTTCTCAACTTCTGTTTCCATTTCTTTTATTTTATAATTTATGCATATAATATGTTTGAAAGTAAACAAATGAAAAAATATATATACACTTCACAACTTATCTAAAGAATTGATGTGAAAATTTTATAAATGAATATTTGTAAAATTATTTAAAATGTGAAAACGCTGATATAAATTGATTTATGATTATAAATATTTATTTAAAAACTTCTAATTGTTTTTGTTTGTTAAATTTTATATATATTTTTTATTTGGATTAAATTACAGTTATTTTATATACATTCAATATCTTATTATTCACTGCATCAACTTGCCATTAGAGCAAAACCTATCCTCACTCCCTATATATATATATATATATATATTGATGGAGCTAATATTGTCTTCTTTGAGAGAAATGACGTCAAAAAAGAATTAAAGAATCTCTATTATTGAAAATTTATTATTCTGAAGCAATTTACTTATTTAAGAGTTCTTTTAATATTAAAGGTGGATGGGAAGTAAATGGATTTGTGGGTAATATTTAATATTTTATATATTGTGTAGTTTTTTTGTAGTTGTTTATACTTGAGAAGTCTGCTTGTAGCAGTGAAACCTTTGTTTGTGTTTTGATATTATATTTGCTGGTCTGGTTGAATTTTGGATTTGGTGTGTGTGTATATATATATATATATATCAAACAGCACTTTTACATTTTTTAAATAAATATGAATTTTGGATTTGGTGTGTGTGTATATATATATATATATATCAAACAGCACTTTTACATTTTTTAAATAAAAAACATTGTAGGACTGATTATGTTACTCTTTTCTTATAAAAATAAATTCTTAATCTTTAAATTAAATTTTTTTCACTGCATAAAATAGAAATTGAGAAATTCTTTAATTTCAACTTTTTATAAAGGTTTGTTCTTAACAACTTATTAAATTATTTTGTTACAATTGATTTTTTTAAAACATATCTTATTTCAGATGAACATAATTATAGGTCTTATAATTGTGTTTACATCATTATTTTATAAAATAAATTCATTCTTATATATATAAAATATCCATAGTTTTATATGTATATAATTTAACGGAAAGTTATAACATCATGAGAGCTATTTAAATTTATTCTTTTCTTTATCATTTATTATTAACTGACTTATGTATGTTATGAATACATAACTCCGGTTATAGTTATTTTTGTTTAAATTTCATACACATGTTTATGTAAGAAAAATAATGTTACTGATATAAATATACAATATGAAGTAGTTTTAAATTGTATTTATAACAAGGATAAAAAATAAATAGTAATAATATAAAAATATATATATAACAGTACTTCAGATTATTTATATTGTATAATTATCAAATGAATTTCTGCCAACTAGATGCATGATTTTCCAGAAACTGAACCTTTAAAATTAATTTATAAGTATTGCTACTTTATTCTTTTCCCTTTCTATAATCATATACAACACATAAAGATATTATTGAAGAAAATAAATAAATAAAAGACCCATTACTACTTTAACTCATAAAAAATATTACAAATATAATCGATACCCTTGAGTTTTTTTTTTGACCATGAAAAATGTTGCAACTTTAAATGTAATTTCAGTTTCAAAGACACAACAAGAAACATTTCATAAAAAAAATAAAGAGAAATTTCTTATAATTTAATTTAAATAATTTTTAATAAGTAGAAAACGTGTTAATGTTGATGCTCACATGTCCTGGAAATACACTGTGGCACACATTGTTGCATAATTTTCTATATTATTACAAATTTATATTTAGTAAAATGGTTTAGACTAATATATATATATATAATTAAGTTTATTTAAATGGATTACTCCTCACATTCAGGATTTTCTTATATATATATATATATATATATATATATATATATATATATATATATATATATATATATATATATATATATATATATATATATATATATATATATATATATAGAACATCCTGAATGTGTGGAGTAATCCATTTAAATGAACTTAATTAGAAAGCCAAGAGTCAAAGTAAACTGACATATTTTATTCTAAATTAAGTACTTTCTAATTAAGTTGATTTAAATGGATTACTACACACATCCAAGATTTCCATCTAAACAATCATTAAAAAAATTGTTTTCTAATATATATATATATATATATATATATATATATATATATATATATATATATATATATATATATATTAAACCAGATTGAAATCCGATTCAATGGTGTTATTCCAAAAAAAAAAAAAAGTTTTAATTTTCATGAAACGTTTAATGTTTAATTTTTTATTATTATTTAAAAAGAATATATGTATCAAAATACACATGCATTTATATGTAAAACGGATCATTTTAATGTTTATAAAATTGTTTTAAAATAGTTTTTTTATACCACTTGTTTTTACTTAAATCAATTTGATTAAAAAACAGGCAAGCTTGCTAATTACATTCCTGTAGCTTTTATATTAATTATTTTACAGTTCATTCTAAAAAGTGGAGATTTGATTAGTGTTGTTTTTGTTTTAATAAACCCTAGGTAGAATTCTTAGATTAGATTGAGCTGGAGATTAATATTTACCCTGCCTTAGGTGTAGCATTTAACAACAAGGAAAGTGTTTCACGGGAAATGGAGCGAGGTATAAATAGCCCCAAAAATTTGGAGAGTTAGTTATTAATTATTCTTAACTAGACAAGCTGTTTCTCAAGTGAAAGTTTATATCAGTTTGGACATTTAAATTCTTCAAGGAAATTCGCTGTTGTTAAATCCTTTTGCTTGCAACAAGATGACAAATACTGTACGTGTTATCACCTTCATAATGGCTTGCTAACTTAACAAAGGATGGATCCCTAATTTCCAAATTTACTCCAGTAATGCCTTAAACACCTAGAAGAAGCCAGAAGCTGATTACCTCTACCTTACCACTGTCAATGACCTGAAAATGAACTAAAATGATAGTGTGCACTCTACGTGAACATTGTTTTTACCGAAAGGTAACTATTTCTTTTTTATTCTTCCCAGGGTAAATTAATTCTCATTAAATCTCCACTCAGTCTAATTATAAATCTGTATTCATAAGCTTAAGTAATATTTATACTCATATTTAATCTTTATTGTGTTTTTTTGTATTTTTGTAATGGGTTTTGGAATCTTAGTTTTAAGATTCCCAAATTTGCTTTCAATTTTTGTTTATTGGAGAGGGATGAATGAGTTTTATATTTTTATGCTTTGCTTTTTATAAATGCTTTAGCAGTCATATATATTTTAAATGCTTACCTGTAATTATTTTATTATTCAATAATTAATTTTTAAACACTGTGTTTGCGATTTTGCAAACCTCCAAAAATCTTTTGGCTGACAACTTTATTGTCTAATTTTCCGCAGGTGGGGATTTTGTTTCTTATATCTCTGAAAGCGGAAATTAGAATTGTTTTTCTTTGTAATTTTATAAGTCATCAGCAGGAAGATAATATTTATCTTTTTTTATAATTACAGGTGAGTGAGATTTTCGTTCTGCTAAAGTATTTAAAACTTCTAATATTTTTGTACTCATGTGCACTCTCCAATAGATTTATTTTTGTATTTCCTATGTGTGCTTTAAATTTATCAGAGCGTGCACTCAGGATTTGTTTGTAATTCATTTTCTTTAATTGCTGGGGCAGATGTAACTGGTTTTCTAAAGATTTACTTGTCTCCTATTGAGACCTTCAATTATTCTTAGTTTTTGCCAATTGTTTGGTTGGGGATTCACCGGTTTTAAGTGTTTTCCTTTCATTTTAAATCATATTTTTCTGTTGTTCTTGGGGTAAATCAACCACCTTTATTTTAAATGTAATAATAAGTGCAGCTTCTACTGACACTCGGAGTCCGACACATTTTTCAGGTCTCAAAAAGCTCATCAGCGCTGGTTTCATTGATTTGTTGCAAGAACGTATTGTTTAAATATCTGAACGTGAGAACCAATGTTTGGATGAATCCTCTGCTGAATACAATTTGCTTCCTCCCTTTATATTTCATTTATTAGAAGATCAATTGGTCTGCCATAGCTTTGCATTTAGTATTTCTGGTACACGCCTGAGTTAACCCTATTTATTGCATCATAAATAAATTATACTTCGTAATTTATTGCCTCTTAATAAAATTTTAAATTTGGTTAAAATTAATTTGGCTGACGTTTGTCTTTGTGCTTTTTGTCTCAATTGTCTAAACAATTTAAGATCTCTTGTTTCTCCTTGAGTCTAGTCGGTGCAAACCATCATCATCATCTATTCTGAAAACAATAAATAAATTTTCCAGGCACATAGTGGTCTGGTGGTGCCCTTTGTGTCAGAGTAGATTGAGTGTCCGGTATAATATATATATATATATATATATATATATATATATATATATATATATATATATATATATATATATATATATATATATATATATATATATATATATATATGCAAACTTGATCTTTTTTTGTTTTTCACTTCTTTGATCCAATTGCAAGGCATAGCTGACATTCAAGTTTATTTTTAACTAAAAAATTTCTTACTCAATAAAATATTTAATAGTTTTATCACTTTTCTTTTTTTCTTAATTTCTCTATATTAATAGTATTATATGGTCAAGCATTGGTGGCCTAGTGGGTAACATAGCTGCCTTCCAAGAAACTGGCTCAGGTTCACTTCCTAGTCAATGTTTTGATACATAAAAAGTATTATATACTATATTTAAAATTTTAACATTTTTTTAAAGTTAGAATAAGTATTTTTAAATGCACATATAACAATAGACATAACAATTTCCTCTTATCAATATTTTTATATTGTTGTATTTTAGAAATTACACCAGGTTTTTTTTTATGTGTGCAGAAGTACTTGTGAGTAAAATATGGCATCTAATAAAGACACTCTCTTAGTATTTTTAAGGAATAAAAAAAAACTTTTATTTAAGATTTCAAAACTGCAAATAGGATTACAAGTGTATGTTATTTATTCTAAATTATTTATTAATTTAAAATCTTTTAATTCTAATGCATTAGTTTACCTTCATATTTAGCATCTAGTATTAAATTTTTATTTCATGTACTTATGGACATTTTCTACACTTCCATTTTATTAATTTATTAAATGCAACCAACAATTATATTTAATATTCTATGACTAAATTACAGTTGCAACATTTCAAAACAGTATTACATTTTTTTAGAAGTACATATTTTTTATCTTTCCTTGTAAATTTCAATTTATTTTTTGTAATCATTTTATTGTTATAGTTTATTATTTTTGTTCTATAATTTTCTACTTTATTTCTAGTCCCTAAAAATTATATTTTTATGTTTACTTTAGGAAAATTAAAAAAAAATGATTTAGATAAATTAAAAAAAAAAATGTTGTTTGTTAAAATACTAAATTATTGATTGACTGCATCATAAAGAAAACCATATAAAAAGGCCACAAAGTTATATATCAAATGACAACTTATTTTGTGTATATTTGTGTGTCGGTTTTTTTACTTTATCAATTATTAATAACGATAACTATATTTAGTACTCAATAGACTATTATTTACAGTAAACATATATAATTTTTGATAATAAATACAATATTCAACCGTTATAATTTCCTCTAAGATAGATAGCATCATTATCAAATAATTCCATGTTATTTTTATCAGACGTGTTGTGCTTTGGATGACATTCATATCTATAAATAAACTTGTTAGTCTAAGAATTCTCCTTCTTATATAGTGTAAGGTACAAATCATTTGTTTAAAAAAAACTAAAATATATCCATTTTTCAATCCTACTATGTATTTATATAAATGATTACTTCATAAAAAGTGGTTTATACATGTTATACTTTTCCAGTTACTACATTATAATTAAATCATCGTATACCTTTGGCTTTCACATTTTTAATTCTTACAAGTAAAACTATTTTAATTATTTTATTTTATATGAGAGATTAATTGGTTTTATAAACATGTGCATAAATCATATGATTTTAAATTTATAGATATCTAAATATGTATTTACCGTCCTGATTTGCACTTTAAATAGATATTATCATATACACAAAAAATTAAATTTATTTTTATGATTTTATGGGTTATTATTTGTTTAAATTTGTTGACAGATATTTTATCTTAAATTTAAAATTATTCTAGATACAGCATAATGCAAATTAATTCATGATTGATTTTTCTTTTATTTTTTATCTTTAAAAATAATACTTGGTAAAGTTAACATCTTATTTTAAAAATTATTTATAAATTTAAAAACATATATTTTAATATGAGACAATAATGTTGTCTCTATCTGCATATTTTAACGACAATAGATTTAGACAGGTAAATGATAAATTACATCCGCAGATGTGTGAATACATTTATGTGTGTCTATGGATTGTAAAATTATATATATATATATATATATATATATATATATATATTGTAAATTAAAACTTACTGTTATTAATTTGTTGATTACTTTAAAATTTAAAAGTCATTAGTTTAAAACACTTAAATGATCTCGATTTAAAGGCAATAATCGCTCAATGAGATAAAAGGTATACATCTTGAGCTCATCTGATTACTTTAGTTGGTTATGACATGAACAAGAGAATATACAAACTTATGTATTAACTTGGGAAGTTCTTTTTGTTTGTACATATATTAATCATTTCAGTTGATGATATGTTTTCATAGTAAATATTTTTTCTTTAAAAAGATTTAATGTATATGATTTAAAATTGTTTTGATTAAAACATAATAATGGGAAAATAAACAGGAAATATTTACATTTACTTTGGGATATATGTAATCGTTAAGAAGGGACTAAAATAATAGCTAAAGAAATAAATTTATTTACTGGAGTGTTCTTAAGGATTTTAAAAAAAAAATGCTGAAAAAGTGTTAACCACGTAAATATAAATGTGCGTGTCTATTTATCAAGTGCTAATATATTTATGAATAACCAAGAATAGTGAATAATAATTGCTTTTAAAAAAGTATGCTCGAAAAAGTTTAATTTAGTATGTGTTAATGTATGTATGAGTCTAATGTTAACATATGGAATAATTAGCAGTTAAAAATGCTGATAAAGTTTAAGTAAGGGAATATATATATATATATATATATATATATATATATATATATATATATATATATATATATATATATATATATGTGTGTGTGTGTGTGTGTGTGTGTGTATGCCAATGAACCAATAATTAACAATAATAAAATAATAACTCATATGTGATGATTATCATTTTAAAAGAAATAATACTAATTAATTTATGTCAACTACAGTGAGAAATATTGCCAGGGATTATTATTAATCAGATTGATCAATAAACTTTAGACATTCTATAAAGAAACAAACTCTTTTGGGAATTATCGTATTTTAAAAATATCAAATTCTTTTCTAAATTTAATAAACATGAACGAAAAACTGTTTATGACAAATATTGAATACTCTTTATGCAGGTTGTATATTATATTTATGTAATTATTTTAATTTAATATTATTCTTATTCTAACAGGTCATTCGACACGTGTGTGTATGGGCAAATATATAAATGTATAAATATGTGGCTAACTAAAAGAAAATTCAATAGTTCTGAATTTATATTTAAATAATGACAAATAGAGTTTATGTAACAATTTATTTCGTTTGCTTATAAACGTTCAGTAGACAAACTACATAAAGTTAATGTTTTCTTTTATATGATTTTTGCATATTGCCTATTAAAGATAATAGATAAATCAATATGTTTTCTGGTTAGAAAATAATATTTAATCCCATGCACTATTTTGAGAATTTAAACAAATATAATATTCTATGATGCATTAATTAAAATTATTATAACATATTTGTTAATTGATTATTATTAACTTTGTAAATAAAATTATTATTGTTTATTAAATTTGAGTTAAGATTCTTATTCAAATTAATGGGTATATGATATAGTAGTCATAATTTTGAGTCTCATTATAAACATAAATACATGAAATCTACTTAACAAAATAATAAAAAATTATGTTTATAATTGAATTCATTAATAATTAAAAGTGAGTATAATGTTTAGTAAACATCAGTTGTTAAGAAAGCTGGTTAATAAATTATTATACTATTATTAATAAATTTTAACATTATTCTTGTATAAATTTTAGATTATTTTATTAAAAAGCTTGTTTAACTGCCACTCATTTACTCCATTATATATTTTGTTTAATTAATTTGTACAGGACTATTAATTTTAGATAGCCTATTTACAATATTATAGATTTAGTATTGTATAATTTAAGCTATTGTAGTAAGTAATTTATTAAGACATATAAAAGTAGTCAATCCATTGATAAATTTATTCTATTATAGATATTTATATTCATCATGTTATTATTTTATTATATAAAATAGATTATTTAAACATTTCATTATTTTTTTGCTATGGATTTTGCTCTTTCAGAGAGTTGGGACATTAATAAGAGTTAATATTTCCATGTTCTCATTTTTGTACCAGTACAGATTTGACTTTTAATACTATCATAAAATGCCAAATAAGGGTTTGCAAATGTTTTATTGAAATTAATTAAACTTAGGATATTTTCCAGTTTATTTTTAACATCTACATATAAAATTTATTTATTGTACAATTAATTACAATAAACTTTATTATTAAATGCCCCTTAAAATATGGATTACTCAAGTTTATTGTATGCATTTGTTATTCAAGCTTATAACATATGGCTGATGAAATGAATAACAAGCTGAAATATTACAAAATATATGATTTATGTTTTTAACCAAAAGTACAATAATACATGTAAATAATATTAAATGTACATTTTATGGAGTTCAATTATTTAAATAAGGTTGTTTTTTTTTCTTGTGTGTGCAAAATAATGAAATATATGAGCATATATTAATTGATAATTAAACTTATGATGAAAATATTTTGATAGTACATAATTAAATATAATATATTTTTTATTATTTTAATAACACTATTGTTACAAATAACATCAGTATCTTTCTCTCAACAGCATAGCATCATCTATGATGATTTTTTAATCAGTGGTTTCATAAAGATCACACAATTTATTAATTGTAATTTTTGTCTAATTTTTGGCCTTTATTTTATCAATGACAACTTACGAATGAAATGTAGAATCAATGCAAATATGCATATAGAAAAGTCTTTAAAATGTTTTTATTTTTTATTTTTAAACAATAGACTAAACTAAAATAACTTTAAGGTTTTTGAACCTAACCTGATTGTGTAGTTATACGTATATTACACCAAACCAGTTATTATATATTTTAGTATCTTCAGATCTATTATAATTATATGCATATTTTTTTATATTAGAATGTTAATGGCATCACAACATTACTTGATTTTTCAATTTAAACAATAGCAGTCTTTCTAAAGCATTATATTTTTATTTGCTATATGATAAACCTTATCAAGTGATATCAGTGATATTAACATTTCTAGTACAGAAAGAAATGCCTACAGTTAGAATGGGTTTAGGTTTAATAAATTACTTTACTTGATAATAGACACTGATTCTTTAGGCATGTATTATATGGTGTTATATAATAAAAAAGAAAGTTTTTTCATGTTTACATTGTTGCAAGCTGAATGAATAACCATGATATTATATTAGTAATACAACTAAAACTTACTGTTCAAATTCACAGAGAAAAATAATCTACAGACTGAGAAATATTTTTAGACAATACAATTTTAGAAACATATTTAATTAGCAAGCTCATAGATAAACAGCATACATATTAGTTTTTAGTACAAAAAAGTATAGCAATTCATAACCGAAAA
This sequence comes from Epiperipatus broadwayi, assembly GCA_028023455.1. Lineage (NCBI taxonomy): Eukaryota > Metazoa > Onychophora > Udeonychophora > Euonychophora > Peripatidae > Epiperipatus > Epiperipatus broadwayi. The sequence continues at coordinate 92,612 of JAQFVV010006454.1, read as the reverse complement.
CTTAAACACGAATGTGTAATTGAATTTATCTTAAAAATAAGCATGATGTAATTTTTTCAGGGCGAAGAAAATGTTATATATTTACAGATACATAACCTATGGTTTACTGTTTACTTATAATTGATATATATTTAATATGAAAATACTGTATTAAAGTATAAATTATTTTCGTAAATTATTAAAGTCTGTTAACAAGTTGTAATGATATTTTTTCCTTTAAACTTACAGTTTTAGCACACACAATTATATATAATAAAATATATGCATATAATAAATTATATAATTCTATAAGTAAATGGATTTGTTATAATAAATTATATATTACCATATATGTGTATACACACATATGAATCATAATGGATACGTTCCAGTGCACACACGCACACAAATGTATACAATGTGATATAACTTAATCAGTGTAAATTTGTTGACAGAAAAATAGAGATTTTTCAGTGATGATTATTTATTAAGTTGTCATTCATTTTTTTTGTTTTGCTTTATGTGACTTAAAGTTTAAAGCAAGTTCTAAAAAAATGTTGAAAATATTTGGCAATAGATCGGTTTAAGACAGAGTTATAAATTTTAAATTTTTACTATGTCAAAATACTTTAACAAAGGTCAAAAGTTATATAAATGTGCTACAATCAGAGAAAGCAAAAACCAAATATAATTTAGATTTTATATCTTAAGGCAAAACATTTCTTAAAATAGAAGCTTTTAGAATTTAGAATCAAAATGTTCAAATCTCTAGCATTTATCAACTAATATTATGATGTGAAGGAGACTAATAGAATGTATCATTTATATTCAAACATTTTACAAATTTGACACAAGAAAATAACTAAAAAGTTTTTTCTACGTTTTATATTTCTCAAATAGCTTTATCTCAAATTGTTTTTATAATAAAATTATAAATGTTAAAGGCAAAAGCACAGACACATTTATATTATTATTAAGATAAATATACTCTTTTTATGCATGAAAAATACATTCTCTTATTAAATTTTTTAATTATTGTTAAATCAGCATTTTCTTGTATTATTCATAAGCTTTTTCAAAAGAAAAATAAATAAATTGAAATTAGTGTGCTTTATGTTTCATTAAAGTAGAGTTTAATTAATGTGAGTCAGTGAAAACTATTTCTACATTAAGACCATTGTGATATTTGAACCTATCTTATTCTGGTGCTATTTGTTTTTATTCTTTTTTTTAGCATTTTGAAGAATATTTAATTTTTTTTATTATTAATTATTACTTTAAAATAATTACAAAACAAGACAATTGTAATTGTAATTTGTATTTCTAATAAAAATTCTGAAATTATATAATAAATAATTACTTTTCTTTGGTATCAATGATTCATTAAGATTTCTAATCGTCTTACTGAAGTATTCTGATTATACGTTTCCATCTTCTTCCTAATTACATACCCCCCCCACGACAGATTTATTTGCCAAATGATATTAAAAACGATCTTACAAAAATATGAAAATTTAAACTCACTCTTTTTATTTAATGCAAGAATTAAGGTAAGAATTAAAGATAAGGCTTAAATTCCAATATATTTAATTTCCACTCTGAAAAATTATGTACACTAATTAAGTATATATTTACTAGGTCAGTAAAGCCAATTAGTCAGGCTTTAATATGTTTGTAAATATAAATGATAATCAAACCTTAAGCTATCTTTATTGCTTAAGGTGGTTTCCCTGACCATAGGTTGAGGTTGTTGATAGCTTTGGGGTTGCTTACCATCATTTAAGTATAAAAGAAATTTCAATAAATTTTAATTAGAAAATAAGCAAACTAATGGTAAATCCTAATGATGTATAGGTATGAGAATGAATACTATGATTTTATATATACTGTTTTCTAAATGGTCAGATTAAATTGTTATTATAACATGAAAGTTTGTGTAAAAATTGGATGTTTAGGAAAAGTGTCAGTGCTGGTAGTTCAAGTAAACAAGTTTAATGCAATCTGTATACATTATAATTATTTAAATGTTAATTGTATTTCTAACTTTTTTTTAGCTTTTTGACAATGTGAAAAACAAATAAACTATAATTTTAGGTTTGTAAGATTATTAAGCATATAATACAACAAATAAAATTGATGTAAAGATTAAGACTAGGTTTATTTCTTTATAATAAATAGAAATGTAAAACGTTTTAATAAAATGTTATTTCTTGAATAAATTGTACATTTTTAAAAATAAAAGGTTGAAGAGAAGCAATATTTAGATAAACTATGTCAAAAGGATTTTTGTAGTAAACCAATAAAATGATAGAATGGGCACACCCTAACAATAAGATTCTCTGAATAGCTAAAAAAAACCTTTGCTTTTTAACTATTTCAAGTGTTGTTTATTGAGATAAACATACTGTAGACCTTTAAAAAGTACATAAGTAATGTTTTAGTAAATCTTATCATTAAAATATAAATAAAATTTGGTTTGCTTTAAAAACCTAAAAACAAATCAAATGCTATTGTAATTTTTTTTTCTCACTTTTATTATATATAATAAAATTGGATAACTATTTAATAAAGTTTGTGCTTTTAATTTATGTCTGTGGAGAGGGTGGTTTTACTACTTTGTTTACATATACATTGAGTTATGTTTCATTTAAAGTTCACATATTAAATCATATTTAATTACTGTAGTCAAGGTATTAATAGAGAGATGCTATCTCCAGTTTGTATAATTGATTTGTAAGTTAAATAATAATTAAGTGCTATATTTCATCTGCCTGAAAATTTAATTTCAGCCCAAATTACAAATAATATTGTCAAAGGTATGCTTATAAAAGAATGGGTGAATTTATTTTATTATTGAGTGAGTGCCTGTGGAAAAGATGATTTACATTCTTTGTTTTCACCCCATATATATATATATATATATATATATATATATATATATATATATATATTTAAATATATTTATATATATATATATATATATATATATAATAAAACATTTAAAAAATATAATATGAAAAAGAAAATATATAACTAATCAAATGATTTTATACAGCTTTCAAAATTGCATCCTATATACAATTAGCCTATTCAACATCAAAAAAGAAATTGTATTACTCTTGTCTCCATTTTTCAGGTAAGCTACAAATGTAAAAACCTCTGAATTCTCCTATTAGAAATGAGAGCCCAATATTCTTAAAAAATGCTAGTGAATGTGATTGTTATCAGTTGGTATCAAAATTAAAATACATTTGCAGTCAAATGTACATATATATGGTTTAAATTTATTAAAGTAATCATTAAATAAAGAGAAGGTAGTGATTGCTAACCATATATAATATTTTTCTTTCGCACTTAAGGCATATATATATATATATATATATATATATATATATATATATATATATATATATATATATATATATATATATATATATGATAAAAACAAGTTATAAATTTCTTAACTTGCTTTTAGCTTGCTTTTTATGATCACTAGATGTTTCTAGTCTTTCAACCCTCACTGACATGAGCCAACTAGCTCAAAATCATGGTCTTGAAGTTGAAGACAATGAACGAGATATTGAATTCTATCTCTCTTGGTGTTTATGTAAACAAAGCTTGTTAGGAGCTATTGGTAAAGCTCCATCTAGTGATCATATATATATATATTGTAACATATCTATATTGGTAAAGCTCCATCTAGTGATCATATATATATATATTGTAACATTCTGGATAGGTACCAAAAGCAAATTGTGATCAAATAGCACTGTATCAGTAACAGCTGATTGCATCTAACTAAAAAAAATGAAATAACCTGAAATTTATTTTTTTTTATTGATGATCTAAAACTATGTTTGAAAGCACTTGCAGATATAATTTGAAAGTTTTGAGATATTTAATATTTTTCTTTAATGAGTATTTAATGATAGAGAGGGGGTAGCTTGTCACAGCAATTGTTATTATAGTTTAAGTTGATTTAAGTTTGTCTTATTTGTCTGTAAGATAGTATTGGTATTTGTTTTGGTGATTTTTTGGTCTATTTGCTTTTTAATATTTCAATGCATAGTGTAAATAGTTCAGTATATTTGATTCTTAGTCATAAAAATTTATATTTTAATCAGATTGTTTTAGTACTTATAATACAGCATTTATGAATGTGCATGTATGCTTGTGCCATATTTCAATTTCCTTTTTCATTCATGTACTTCTTTAAATTGCCAAATTTCATGTTTCACAGCAAAGTATTTAATTTCCTAATCAATAGCTTGGATAACCAGTTTAAACACCATTTTAAATGAATTAATATATCACTGGACCAGTCTATTATCAAACAGACAGTTACACTATCAATTATTATATTTGTTAAAATAATTATTTTTTGTTACTTTAGAAATGTAAAAGATTTTATTCTTGATTAAATTTAATTATTTTTTTTTAAAAGACAAAATGATTTTTCTTTTTTTCTTTTTCAAGACAGAAAAGTTATTGCATATTTTGTAACTAATTATATCAGTATAATGGGATAAGTGACTTTTGTTCTAGAGTTGAACTTTTGAATGATCTTCAATTGGTGGAAGAATCAAATGCTTAAGTAATAATCAGGTATAAAATGAGGCATTTTTACAAAAAGTTGGCTTTTTAAATTACAACAATTCTCTCTCCATAAAGAGTGTTTATTAGTACAATTTTGTCTCTCCAAATTGGTTCTTTTATAGTTCAAGCTTAAAAGTAAAAACTTCTATTAATTTTCTAGGTAAAATGCAGATGTAAACAACTTTGGAAACAAGGTGTATCTTCTCTATACTTATAATTGGCTAATTTAAATTTAAAATCATTAGTTGGGATGCATATGTGTGTTTATATTTTAAATTTACTTTGCCTAACTTTAATTTCTAATAGTAAAGAAATAATTGAAATGTGTGTTTATATGTCAAATCTACTTTGCTTAATTTTATTTATAATATTAAAGAAGCTATTAAAATGTGTGTCTACATTATAAGTTTGATTTGCCTAGATTTAATCTATAACATTAAAGAAATAACTGGAATGTGTGAATTTTACTGTTATTCTAGAAAATTTATGCTGAACTTTTTCATAAAACACTTCAAAGACTCTTTGTTGATAATTTTTACTAGATATAAATGATTAAAGTTTAAATAGAAGGATGTGTGCAGATAACTTATTATAAACTGCTTTATTATTATTATTGATAAAAATTTATACCTAACCATTTGTATCTCTAGAAATAAGAAATGGAATGTGTGATGGATAATTAATGAATTATTAACTTATCTCTGAATGTACTTATAACTGAATGAGCAGGAGAGCATGGAAACTAGATGTTGATATTTGCATTTTATTACTGCTCCTCATTTACACTGAATTTTCTTTATTATTAAAATATATTATCAATAAATTTATGTAGATTTAAATGAATTTTCTGAACTGAGTAGTCATTGTCTAATGAATGACTTTTGAGAATTTAGAACAAATGCCTTCTTAAGTGTAATGAATTAAATAATAAATTATTGCTCAACTTATGCATTATTAAATATTTATTTGCCATAATAAAAAGTTTTATATGTGATAGTGCCAGCAATTTCATTAGCTATCGCTAAGAACTTTGAAATGCTCTCCAATTAAATTAAATTAATATTATTTATCACCCTGCAGGAAATTGTTATGTGTTTATCCATATTGTTTGTTATACAAGTGATCATCAACATTTTCATACATGACCAAGATGTGTCATCTACAGATTGTAAATGAACTTTTATGTTCAAGATTAAAAAAAAAGCTTTAATGAATATTGTTATTATTTTTGTTAGCATTTGATATTTAGGTAGACTAATTATTTGTCTTATATTTTTATTATTATTTAGTTATTATTTCTCTCTTCAAGAAGATCTCAGAAAAGTATAATATAGAGAAATATTATACTGGGTAAATATTTGTTATTTTAATATAGTTTTTATTTTATACTTGCATTTCTATATGTGATGTTGGCAAAAGAAATATATATTTGCCCTTAGGGAGCTAACAGCACATTTTGGAGGTGTAATTGCATAAAATGTTTAGTTTGATTCTTGCATTTTAAGAAGTATGAGGTTCAATCCTCAATAATTATTTTGCTCCAAATTTAAAGATTTGTTGATTATCCCAAACCAGACTTTTTATTTCAATTTATGGACTAATGTCAAATACATTAAAGAATTATTTCATCTTTACTTAGCTATAAATAAAGAGGATTATTTAGTAATAATTATTATATTTCAAAGTTAAAATATTATACTTTGTCAGAAATAAGAGATTCATTTTTCATTTTTATAGCTTATTAATTAATGTCATTACAGTACTCCTTATTGAATGTGATGTGAAATTATATCATGCATTATTATCCTTGAATACCTGTCTGTTATTTAATTCATTTACATAATTGTTGTGTTGAAAGTAGAAAGAACTTAATTTCCATTGTTTTTGAGTGATGATATGTGCCTAAAAGAAGTAGAAGGATTAGGGATTTATTTAAGAGTGAATTTATTATTTTTATGCTTAGATTGAGATATGTTTATTGGCTATGCAGAAAGGAATTATTTATGTTATATATTGTATTGTCAGAGATTGAGAGAATTCTCCTTTAATTTGTTGAAATATTTGTCAGGAGTGGATTATATTTTCCAGATTAAAACATTGCATATTTTATGATAATTATAGTATGTGAAGTAGTGTATTTCCCTTATTTTTCAGTGATGAAATGATGTTCACACTAGCATTTAAGCCTCAGAATTAGTCTAGGAAGTCACTCCATTTTGTTATTTAACCCTTAAACTGCTAATTATATTATTGGTTGTATGAGGTAAAAATCAAATCTTTTAATTGGCCAACTCACAAACTGAAGACAAAGCCTATTGTTAAAACATATTCGCCTATAATATTAAATTCAACTCAGATACGTTTATAAAAAGTATATTACTAATTTTTCAGGTTATGAAAGAGAACAAAAGTTCTTTCAAAAATAAATTGCTATTTATTTATTATAAAATATTCAATTTCGGCAAATTTAAAAGTGAATGTCTAAACAAAGAAGTGCTGACGCAAACGCTTTTTTTCAATTTTACGTTATGGAAAAGTAAAGATTTCTTTTTGCTAAATCTTAAATATTTTTACTAAAATCTTCAATATTTTTCGAAAATAATTTTGTTTTTTTAGTTTATTTTTTAAAAATTATTTTAATTTCTCAAATTATACTTTTTTAATACTTAAATCACATTCGAAATGAAAATCTCAGCGTTTTTCTTTATTTTCTTTGATCAGGCGGTTTCTTTGTTCTTTCCAGCCAATCAGAATGTCTTTTTCGGCTGAGAGCCAGCTGACAGCCAATCACTGCCAAGGTTCTTTCTTTGTTCAGTTTTAAATGCGGTTTTTTTGATTTTTTACTTGTAAAATAATTCGGAAGAGGGCACCATCTTACAGAACTTTTAAAAACCTAATCAATAACTGTCAAACGAATATTTTAGCATTGAAACTAGCAGAATTAGAGTGACGTCAGATGTCAACGAGAGGCCTCATAAAAGGCGGGAAAAGGGTTAAATTATTAGACTTAAGAAAATCTTTTTATTCCTCATGTATTTATGTGGAATGTTTTTCCATTATTTAGTCATAGCCAAGTGTAAGATAGTTTGCTGATAAGAAAATAAAATAAAGGTAGAATTAATTTTTCTCACAGAGCAGCTAAAGTAGAATTAGTGTTAAAGTTTGTTTGGCCATGGCATCATGCATATTATGACATTTTATCTCAATTTCATAAGTAAACTGATTGGATTTAGTTATGTTAATTATTTTATAACAGGTAGCATAATTCAGATGCATGCATAAAATATTATTAATTCAGAAGGCATGGAGAAAATCCATCATTGATGTGTAACTCTTTAATCAAAGGTTCAAATCATATCTTAGTAATTATTTAGGTTTTGTACCATCAACTCACATAATGTTTTATTTTCATTTTGAATGAGGAAGCAAAAGAAAAGAAAGTGTAGACATTTAGTAGATTTATTCATTTGATTTATGATGGATGGCTTGACTTCTTATTCTTAGATTTAAAACCCACTTGTATTATTTTGATGTGATTTGAAGTAAAAATGCCCAGAATTTTGTTTCATATTTTACTATTTAGTGCCATTGTTCAATAGAGTTTTCTTTTTCATAAGCATATCAGAATTGATTGATAGCTTGCGTATATTGGAAATAAAATACAAAAAAAAAAAATTATGTTTAATTATTCTGGTGTGCTGTTTAAATCAATGTTTTTTTTTATAAAATTATCAGAATGGACTGATAGCTGGCATATGTTGAAATAAAATATGAGAAAGTTTATTTTAATGTTCTATGATCTCATGTAGATTATTCAATCATTGATGTTGGAATTATTCAAAATATGTATACACGTAAATTAAAAAAACAAATGTTTATTTAGTTACCTTGTAATAAATGATTTATTTATTTAAAAGCTTTGTTCAAAGTTCTTCTTTGGCATGCAATCATGTTTCTGTTTCAACACATGAACACACACTTACATATCCAATATGATATGGTTGCAACTATTTTATAATTTAATGATGAACATGTTCTGATCTGATGATGTTGCTTTTCTTGATCCAAACACTATATGAAATGTTTGATTATTTAATGATCTGCAAATTTTATTACTCAGTTATTATTTAGATGACAAATTGAAATCAAAATGCGCCTTCTTTCCTTCATTATCTATCTACTATCATTTTTATTAGAATAATACTTAATTTATGTCATTACTTTCATGATAGTGATTTGTAATTGTTATAACATATAGATTTAAAATTAAGTCCTACAATAAATTAATTCCCTGAGATATTTCCTTCCTATTTTAGATTAGACATTAATTCAGTCACTTATTTTAAATTATTGTACATTTAAAAGTTAAGTAGTGTTATATTTTATTTTGTATTTAATTCTACCTTACCATATAGTAGAGTTAATCAATATTACTTATTTATTTTATTAATTTAATTCTATCACACAATAGAGGTTGTTTAATGCATTTGGATAATGGGAGAAGATGAGGTTAAACTATAACTTATAATTTTATATGGTAGAACTTTATCAATTTCAATTATTTATTTATTGTAAAACTCAATAGACATTTTATTTCTATTAATCATAATGTTTCCTCTCATATTTAATATGCATTTTACACCTTATAGATCTTTGTAGCTCCCAACTGAGCTAATCTATGGTAAGACAGCATTTTTACAGTTTCATTAATAATTTAAACCAAGATCAAATATTATCTAAATGTTAATTTACTAAAGATTAATATTTTGTTGATCTGAAATGAATTGCTTGACAACTTATATAAGGTATCTTTGTTTTTATTGCAAAATTCAATTAAAATTCTCTAAACTACTAAAGTCATGCTTGAAAAGAATAATTAGTTTATAATGACTCAATTTCATCAATTATACTTTGAAAGAAATTATGAAAGAAAGCAGGTGATATTTTTTTTATATAAATTTATAAACCCATGCTGGACATTGCACTATTTTACTTTTTACTATTGTGTTTCACCTTTAGAAGAAAGAGAATAAAGTTAAAAAAAGACTGTTAAAATTGATTTTGAAGATAAACAGTTATATTCATTGTTATTACCAATTATTAATATTAAAATGCTTAGCTTACAATAATTTCAATAAATATTTGAAATATTTTCTCAATGTAAAATTTACAAGTAATCAATAACCTGTTATTGTTGACACATGGGATTTTTTGATATGCTTTATTCTTCTCAGTATTTTGCTAAAAATATTTAGAAAAAAATGGGACCAAGGAAATTTGTAGATAACTTTAGAGACGGAAATATAATTTGTAGGAATAACAACAATAGACATTAATTAAATGGATAGTGTTGAATTGCAAACTGTCAAACTTAATTGTAATTTAAAAAAAATACTAAAAAATTAAAAAAAAAAACTTTTAAATTTGCATTTTTTAAAAAGAAGAAAGAGAAAAGAATTGTAGGTATTCCTACAATATGGAAGGTAAAATTTAAATATTTTATATTCATTGGTTTAAAGTAAATTTTATAATGCTTTTTGATACAAGTAGAGATATTTATTTCTTATATTTTTTAAGTGTTTATGAGTGTTTCATTTATTTGTAGATAAACATCCGATGTATGTTTAACAGAAGTTCATTATAATTTCATAAGTATTATGATATAATAATTTTATGGGTAAATTTTAATATAATTAAGTGTTTATTAGTCATATTTATTAATATTTACTTTATGATTATGTTTACTTTATCTTTATAAATTGTTATACTGTCCATTGGATGTGCATGTGTGTATTTCTTATTCAGTGCAGAATTTTATTGTGATATTTTTAAAAATATTTTACAGTCATTTGACTGACAGTAGAGTTGTTGATTTCAGACATTGCTTAATGTATGTAATTTTAGCATGAATATTAATTTAACTAGTTTATAAGTGATAATTTTGTTATCTTACCATTGTTTAGTCTAGGATTTATGCCTCCAAGAATTAGACTTTATTAAATATCATATTATTTATAGTGCTTTGCAGTATGGAATGGGCTCTCTCCATTGTTCACATTTTGTATTTCATGAGGTGATAGGGTTTATATTCAAAGATTACTTTCATATGTTGCTAAGATAGATAATCCCATGAGTGAAACATTTTATGGTATGTATTCTGTTTTTTCTATGTGTTGAGACCTTGTCTATGCATGTATTTTTGTCTAAGATAAGGGTATTGGAATCCACCATGCTGTTTTTATTCATGTGGTTTTGCTCTGAGAAGCCTGTCTTTATTAATATATACCTCATAATGATGTTAATTATTTTCCACCATACAATGTGAAGTGATTTGTATTTTTTATAATGATTTGGCAATGATAGGATAGATGTTGAAGTATTTAGTTTTTAAAGGGGCACTTTATTATATGTAATGCTTTTGTTAAATGAAACAGTGTCTGTATTATGCTGCTGTGCCTTGCAAGTAGTTCACAAGTAAAACAACAATGTATTAAGAAATTTTAAATGCTTATTCTTTGCTGCATAGCCTAATAGGAAATATACATACACAATGTCATTTCTCACCATCTGAGAGTAATTCACTGATGGATTAGTAAAATAGTTCAAGGTTAAATATTTTTTATTATGTGGACATAAAATGAAATATATAATATGTGTGGACATGGCTTCTGATGAAAGTTCCCATATATGTTTTATTTTTTAAGTAAAAAATAGTGATAAACAATTGTCATGATATGACAATTGCCATTATCATATGGGTTTACTAGTTTAAACTCAGTTATAAAGTAGTTCAAATTAAAGTTATTTTAATCTTTAGTGAGTTTAAATATTAATAATAAAAGTATTATGAGTTGTTATAAGAGCCCAGGGATTGTATTGATTAACTCAGTGTTTAAGTTATTTTAAGGCTTATTAAAAGAGATGATTTAGTTAGAACAGATTGAAAATAAATTAACTAAATATAGAAACAATTTACCATAACTGAATGTATTCTTAGTAACTTATCCATTTTTTTTATGAAAAAAAAACTATAACAGATAGTTTGTTATTGTCACATAAGTGTATATGATCTGTTTATAGCATCATACTAATTAAACTGAGAGAGTGCAAACTTCTCAAGCACTTGAAAAGTTTGCACTCTCTCAGTTTAATTTCAATACCCTCTGCGCTTTATAAAATAGCATCATACTAAAAAAAATTAACAGCACTTATGGTTGGAATCTAACTTCACCTTAAAATTGTTAATAAATTTGTGTAGTATCTAATATGCTAATAAATGTATTTGTTGTTATTTAAATGTAGTTTTTGTTTTTCTATATGTGATTTCTTGTGTCCTGAAATTTTCATTATAACAGAAATCTTGGTGAATCACATGATCATTTCTAATGCAGATCCAGAATCTCAATGTCAAAAATGAAAATATTTCAAAAATGTTTTAATTCCAAAGCTGGGATTGTAATTAAATGAAATTAATATTTATTTCACCTTGCTTGGGATTATTTAATCCATTTTCAGACTGAACATTATTTTATTTATCTTATTAATAAAAAAAGTGTAATAATAAAACTAAATTATTTTAATTGTGTTGTTGATTGGCAGAAGAAATATATAAAAGATACCCTTTTTTTATATTATTTCAAGTGACATCCTGGGTAAAAGACTATGATTTTTCTAAACTTTATATATTTGTTTTATATAATTTTTAAGCAGATTAAAGGATTCTTTATGTGATGATGATTATTATTATTATTATTACTACTACTACTACTACTACTACTACTACTACTACTACTATTACTACTACTACTACTACTACTACTACTACTACTACTACTACTATTATTATTATTATTATTATTATTATTATTATTATTATTATAATAGGATGCATTGGCTTATAAGAAAAGTGTATACCTCCTATAGTCTACTAGGATGCCAGTCATTTATTTAGCAACACAATAAAACATATATTCTGGAAAGTTAACAAGTTCTCTGAGATCATTATTTAGTATTTCATTAATTATTAATCCATTTGTCTGTATTATAATCCAAAAGTTGGGTGATGTAGCACAAGAAACTTGTATGGTTTATTGTACTATTAGAAAAAACCATTACATTTAAATCTACAAGAGTAGAATAGATCAGATCTTGTTAGTAAATAATTACTTGCTGATAAATATTTGCTTTATAAGATATTAAAGAAAAGACATAGAGACTCTAATAAATGACGTTACTTTAAGTGTAAAATATTTATTGCTCAGAGAATGCATTTTGATGGAGAGAAATGTATGTTTTAAAAGTGTTGCATAGGAATGAGTGAAGTTTTTCCTCTTCCTAATTTATTTATTTACTTTATGAGTAATGCATTTATTATTGCTTTGAGATTTTCTTTTATTTTAATGCATGTCTCTGTAGCAAAAATAAAAGATAACTAACTAGCCACACACACACACACACACACACACACACACACACACATATATATAATTTAGTTTCATTATAATATTAGTAGCTCTATCTTTTAATTCGATTCCCTATTTTTTTGGTTAGAAATTCTGCCCAACTTTAGGGGCTGGTAATAATAATCCTATAGCCTCTCCCCATTTTATTTGGATTAGAATATATATATATATATATATATAAGTATATTTGGATTAGAAATATATATATATATATATATATAAGTACTATTCTGAAAAATTTAGTCATTAATAAATAATTTTGTACTACTCTTAAAACTACACTCAAATTCTGAGAAAAAAATATAGTTAGAATAAATTTAAAAATATATATATAAGTTACTATACTGAAATAATAAAAAAGTGATCTACCATCTATACATGTTTTTTTTATTTATTTATCTGGTTGATATCAATTGAGAACATCTATGAGTAATAATGAAAAAAAAAATGTTAATTTGATTTAAATTTATTTAAAATTCAAATTTGTAAACTGTAATTTATATTATATAGTTACATTTACATAAACATCCTAATTATAAATTTTTATTAAACGCCCATTATTATATTAAGTAATAATTTACTAAGGCTGTAACCTTAGAAATAAGCGTCTGAAAAATCCGAAGGTAGGGACCTCTATAGGTCTTAAAACACAAGCTTATGCTATGAAGAAAAGAGAGAATCCTTCTTTACTTCAACCTACTTTTATATATAAATAGGTGAAGCTGAAGTGTTTTGATCTAAGAGTGTGAAGCTATTCAATACTTCACTAATTAAGTCCACAATTCTTATAATACATTAATACTCGTGAAATCTTACAATTTACTACGAGTCAATGAAAAGATCTTATAGTAAGAAATATGTTATGATAATTTAAAGTTGTAATTATAAATTTTTATTAAACGCCCATTATTATATTAAGTAATAATTTACTAAGGCTGTAACCTTAGAAAGCTTGTTTTAAGACTTATAGAGGTCCCTACCTTCGGATTTTTCAGACGCTTATTTCTAAGGTTACAGCCTTAGTAAATTATTACTTAATATAATAATGGGCGTTTAATAAAAATTTATAATTACAACTTTAAATTATCGTAACTGATTTCTTACTATAAGATCTTTTCATTGACTCATAGTAAATCGTAAGATTTCGCGAGTATTAATGTTATTATAAGAATTGTGGACTTAATTAGTGAAGTATTGAATAGCTTCACACTCTTAGATCAAAACACTTCAGCTTCACCTATTTATATATAAAAGTAGGTTGAAGTAAAGAAGGATTCTCTCTTTTCTTCATAGCGTAAGCTTGTGTTTTAAGACCTATAGAGGTCCCTACCTTCGGATTCTTCAGATGCTTATTTCTAAGGTTACAGCCTTAGTAAATTATTACTTAATATAATAATGGGCATTTAATAAAAATTTTATAATTACAACTTTAAATTATCGTAACAGATTTCTTACTATAAGATCTTTTCATTGACTCGTAGTAAATTGTAAGATTTCGCGAGTATTAATGTATTATAAGAATTGTGGACTTAATTAGTGAAGTAGTGAATAACTTCACACTCTTAGATCAAAACACTTCAGCTTCACCTATTTATATATAAAAGTAGGTTGAAGTAAAGAAGGATTCTCTCTTTTCTTCATAGCGTAAGCTTGTGTTTTAAGACCTATAGAGGTCCCTACCTTCGGATTTTTCAGACGCTTATTTCTAAGGTTACAGCCTTAGTAAATTATTATAAACATCCTAATGTAGCTGTTAAAACAGGTAAAACTCTCCACACAGTAGTGTTACTCAGTATAAGCCAGAATAAGTAATGAATGCAAGAAGGTTTGTGCATAAAATACATCAGACTAGTTTCTATCTTGTGATTTTCATTAGTGAGGAGGTTTGGATCTGAGAGCACTGCACCTAGATCTTAGTATCTAATGAATTTTTTCAGTTGCCACCTTTTATCTTTACTTAACTACAAAACTATGAGTCTATAATTAAAAACATAATGATATTTTTAATTCAAACTCATTAGCTTATATAATCATATAGGTCTGAACTCAGTTCACTATCCATACATTTTGGTGTCTTTGGTTTTTTATAACCATAGCCACCACTATCTTTTTAGGCAGGATTGGTATTAAACCACTAAACATCACAAGATCACCATTTCTTATGCTTTCTCAAGTTGTTAAAACATACAAGTGTAGTGCCACTCAGTGCAAGCCAGAGTAATCAATGGATGCATGAAGAATTGTGCATAAAATATTTATCTGGTGCCTACTCATATGTGCATAAATTCCCCATCTAATGCCTACTGATTCAATATAAGTAGGTACTAGATAGGAATTTTATGCACAAAACTTCTTGTATCCATTGATTATTTAGGCTTGCACTTAATGGCAGTACTGTATGGAAAGTTCTGCTTATTATAATATAAATTACAGTTTACAAGTATCAATTTTAAACAAATATTAATCCCAAATTAAGCTTTTTATTTCATTATTACTTATAGATGATCACAAGAAATATCAACTAGATAAATATATTTTAAAATTACTTATATTACATATAATATATGGTTCGTGACATGACCAAAGTAGAATAATTTCAGTGTAGTAATTAGTTTTTCAAGTAACAGTTCACTTATGCTTTGATGAATACTGTCTATGTATTGGTTTTACTCTATAAAAAATATCCAAAAGACATTCCTAATATCACATTTACATGTTACTGCTTGCTATAAGTCTGTTTATTAACATTACAGATATTAAGGTTTTTCTAAACCTTACACTGAAATATATTATTGTGAGACATCTAAACAACAGAAAAAAAATATTTATTGCTTATTATAATTATTTACTGGCATAATTAATTTCAAAGAATTATAGCTGCGATTAAGCTTGCAATTACCAAGTCGACTATTTTTATTGAGTTATTCATAACATGCCTCAAAGAAGATTTAACTTATTTTTATAATTAATATTTTGACGAAAGTAAGACTTATTTTGGACAAAAATGATTGCAAAGTTTATACAGAGTTATTATAAATTTTAGTTCATATAAAAACAATTTTATCACTTTCTTATCATTATTTCAGAGAAATAATTTAAAAGCATATCACATTTACTACTAAACTTTTTGACATATTATTCCAAAAGATAATATAAAAATTTATATTTTAGCTCTACAATAAAATGTAAACATTATATATATATATATATGCATGTTGCATAAAAAATGTAAACATTATATATATATATATATGCATGTTGCATAAATTCTTGTCCAAACTTTAAATAAATATAATTAAACAATTTCACAATTATTATTTTTTTAAAAATATAATTAATTACTTGAGTTGCCCTTTTTAAAAAAAAAACAAAATAACTGAAACATGCTTTTCATTTTTTAATTAAAAATTATACAATCAATTTTACATTTTCTTTTTCCGTTATACGTTTTAGTAAACTTTTAAAATTATTTATTTTCAAGATTCAAATTTGCTATAACTCTTACGTAATATATAAATGCATGACTTAATATCACCCGTAGTACTTTTCTCAAATATTAATATATACATTTCCATAAAGTCTACAAAATCTCAAAAAAAAAATATTTAATCATTTTCTTAACGCGTCAATAGATGGCGTTTTACCAAAAACACCGACCAAGTGTATGTTTGTTTACATAAACGACAAAAGAGTCAGAATTCACTATCTCTTTCGTTTTGCCCACCCTCAGATCAGCTGATTTCAAGCTAATTTGCTATCATCAGGGAAGGATAGAGCTAGAAACTAGATCTCAACACTGACTCCAAGTGTTTATATATATCACAATCCTTAACATAAATGCAGAACAATATATAAAGGGATGCAAAAGTAGGCACACAATTTTTTATTATATTAAAAATATTTTTTAATGTAATTTAATCAATTACCCGCTATGGTTATCTGAGAAATTAATAAAAATAAAAGAATACAAAACAATAAAAAGAAAATATTAACTATATATATAAAAATTCAAAACTACCCCAAATCCAAAATTAAAGCAGACCATTATAAAACTAATATTAGTTTAATATTAGTTTAATTTTGGATTTGGGGTAGTTTTGATTTTATATTGACTAGTTTAGCTTTATGCTTGTAATGTTTATATATATATATATATATATATATATATATATTGTAAACATGTTAGTTTATTAGCAAAATTTGAGATCTTTTGCTTATTAAAAAAATTCATGCTTTGTGTTTAAGTTTGTTTGTATTTCAATATTTAACATCGTTTAGCTTACAACTTCAAAGTGGTATCATTTTGAAGTTCGTTATTATTGAGATATAGACTTTTAAATGGAGGGTGTTACTGACTATTTGTAATTGTATAATGGTTTATATATATATATATAAAGAACTCTTTATAACTTTTATGACTATATTCCATCCGTTGTATATAATATAAACAATGTTCGTTCTTAATTACAGTTCTATGGTATACTTTAATATCATTAAGAAATATATATGTATTGACTAGTTCATTTAAAATAATGAAATTGTTTTCATATTCTATTATTTTTTCAATATATATATATATATATATATATATATATATATATATATATATATATATATATATATATATGTGTGTGTGTGTGTGTGTGTGTGTAAATTTATAGTCGAATGATCTATTCCATTTGCACTGACTTCTCTTTAAATAATAACTTGAATTGAAGCTTATATACACCAATTTAGTTAAACAATAATTTACACCTAAACTTAATTAAGTTTAGGAAACAATCACAATTTTTTTTTTCATTTTTAAAATCATAATAATCATCTTATCAACTATACCCAGAAAGACAGTTTCCAAATATCAAGTTATATTTCGTCTTATCTCCTATAGAAGATGGGTTATTTCTTATCTTAATGATAGAGATTACCAGTTTTTTTTATCTAAAACTTTTACTCAAATACATTCATAATTCTAATCTTATTCATCAGGCCTTTTATTTTTTAATACGTTTATAGCTGTAAATCTTTCATTCAATTCATTTCACTTTCTCTAACAAACATCATTTCTATACTCAATGAAAGATAAATTCACAATAAATACCAATTCTTTTATTTTAAGCAATTAATTGCATTTTTATATCGACTGTTCTTTTTTTGCTATTTCAGTTAACCTGTTTTTTTTTTTTTTTAATATTTGAAAGAGCGATTCTTATTTATAAAGGACACGTTATTTTTTAAAAAAAAATGTATTAGCTTATTTTTATTATTTATAATATCTGTCATGTCATCAGTATATCTAACACATCTATCACATCTCTCACAAGTACTGATTTCAATATTATCAAAATAGTTACCATTCAGCAACTAATCCAATTACAAATTAAATAAAATAAAAGTTAGAGACTTTTGCATTTTACCCTTTCATGCAGATTTAATATATGCAACAAATTATATCATATTTAAATTATATATATAAAGTTTGATATCTGTATTCGTTTCACAATATATGTAATATACAAATCAATATATATATATATCAAAATACAGTACAATTTATATAAATTATATTCTTTTAGAAGTATTTTCGACTATACACATGTACCTGTGTCATAAGCTGTCTGGATTGAAATCTTTCTTATTTTGAAATGAAAAATTATGCAAATATTATAGTGATAAAATTAAAAATGTACATTTATTTATTAATGATTTGTTGAAAATTGGTTATTATAAAAATGCTATTGCTAGTATTATTAAAGGATTTAAAAGAAATCAACACTATAATAAAATTAAAAATAAAAATATCAAAAAGAAATGGATTTCAATGCCATTTATATCAGATGAGCAGGTCAAGTTTATTAGGAAAATTTATAATGGTTTGTGTCATATTGCTTTTTTCTCTACAAATAACATAAATATATTACTTAATAATTCTAAAATTCAAAATTCAAAGTTTAATCAAAATTCTATTATATATAGATTGATATGTGGATGTGGCATACAATACATTGGTGAATCTAAGTGTACATTTGAGAAGAGAATAAAAGAGCATATGATTTTATATAATAGAATTCAAAAAGAGAATCAATTTAGAACAGATGTAGATAAACCTTCATCATCTGTTATATTTGATCATAATAAATCTTGTCAATATGGATTTAAATTTGATTATAAAAATATGAAAATTATTCAAATTGAATGTTGTCATAATAAACATAAAATAAAAGAAGCTATGTTGATTTCAAGAAATTGTCAAATGTTAATGAATTGCCAGTTATCAAATGGGTAAGATAACAGAACTGTGGGAAATCTGAATTAAACTATGGGTATTGTTAAAGGTTGTCTCGTTTTGATTATTCAATGTTATATAGTTGATAAAGACTACAAAGTGTATAGTCGAAAGTACTTCTAAAAGAAAATAATTTATATAAATTGTACTGTATTTTGATATATATATATATTGATTTGTATATTACACACACACACACACACACACATATATATATATATATATATATATATCAAATTGTTGAAGCGGAACTGTTTGGAAGGCATGTATGCTAACCGATAGACCAGCAACACTTGATTAGATATATATATATATATATATATATATATATATATATATAGCAACACTTGATTAGATATATATTTACTTCTTTTTTATATATCTTACAAATAGTTATCATAGTTCAATTTCACTATAATCTATTAATTTAAATTGTTTTTTTAAATGTTTTAATAATTCTGCTTGTTAGTGCAGTAGTATAAAAAATTCTGGAAGTTAAAGTTCCTGGATAACAGCTCAGTTTGTCACATAACTTTTTGTATTAAGCTAATTCAAAATTTCTACTTCTTAAAAAAAAAAAATTAATATTTGTCTTCTAAAATCATAATACTAAAAATAAAATTTATTGACTTATTTTGGGTGAATATTTACATTATAAACATTTAACAACATTCTTAAAACAATTTTGTCTGTAATATTTCTTAATATAATTGAAATTTCCTACATCATGTGTGAATTATTAACTTTATTATTAGTTAGCTATCTGTACTTTTTAATTTATATATTTCCCCTCCCGATCTTTTTATTTCATCTTATACTGAACTGTTTCTATTACCAATGACAGTTTTCTTTTTATAATTTTGATTGATTTTGTCATACAAACTGCTATTTGGTTTGTTCTTTTGTCTATAACATACTAAATCAAACATAGCACGTTTGTATTTATTTAAATCTCTGCATTACCTTTCTAACTGTTCACATCTAGATTAGTTTGCTGAAAATATTAAAATGCTTATATATTTTTTACAATATTACATTTATTTTATCTTTTTTTTAAATAAAAGACTTTCTTGATACTATCTAAAACAATATATAAATACATTACCTAATAGAAAGCTATCCGCCAAAGCAATAACTTCATGTCTTGTGATAAAAACAAATGAATTATACTCTATGTGCTATAATTCTACTAATATGTTTGTTTTTACATGAAAATAATGAACGTTTTTTTTACCAACGAATCCATGAATTTCTTCCATAACCTATTGAACTACAATAGTTAGAGGAACTGACATGATAATTTTTACTTTAACAGTTGTGATTCATAAATTCTTTCAATATAAAATCTTTCATCGTTTTTAAAAAGTTACATAGATTATATTAATAGTACTTGAAGTTAATTAGCTTTATGCTACATTTGCATTGTCATGGCTGAACGATTTAGTAAGTAAAGGTTATGATATAATGTTAAAAAAAAAATTAACTTATTAGTCATTGCATTGCCATAAAACAAGGTTTAACCAATATAAAACAAAAAAGAAAAAATATATATGTTAAAATGATGACTGAATGATAATAGATAAAAAAAAACAGTATAAAAGTCAACAACCATTTGGATTAAGCTTTTAAATTTGTGTTTTCAAAAGGGAAAATAGTTTCAATGCCTCATAATGCTTATTGTCATAACCTGCTTTCTTATACATTTCAATAATTTCTCTGACTTTCCTTTGATGGTAATGTTTACTTCTAAATATAATGCTAGCAATTAAAAAATCATATTATGAGCAATATTCAAAGCATGGAATAAGAGTATCAATTATGGTGAGAGCTGGCTTACTGCATTAACATATTTCTTTACTATTGCTCTCATGCAACATGGCTCATATTTATATAAATGGCAGCACAAACTATACATATAATTTATTGTAAACTTCATTGACTTCAAGAGAGAATTAGACATAGGCCAGAATAGGTTTTTTATGTAAAAAATACGCTAGTCGTTGTAGTTATTTCTATAGCTTTTAAAAATCTTCATTATTGGGATTTTAAACCGTATTTACATTTATTAAGTAATGTTAAATGCTTACTATAGTAATAGAGAGCGAATTAGTTTATATTTCTATCACAGCTTATTAAATTTGTATTAAAGTTAAAATACATGCAGTATCAGTGATAAGTCTATTCATTATTTATTAGATGGGAGTTATTTGATATTTAAATCGGCCATAAAGTTTGAGAAAATGTATATTTTATTTATTATATATTATTTTGTTTATTAATGTAACAACAATGGGGTTAATTTTATAATTTTTAATATATTATATAAATAAATAAATGCTAATTATAATTAGCTTATATTCATGGTATAAGCTAGCTATTGCCAAGAATTATTTATATGTTGGTAGATTTAAAAGGATAGAGTTAATTATAGTATATTTTTTTATGTATTGTCATACTAATATTATATGTTTAAAATAAAAATCCACATAACATTACAATATATATATATATATATATATATATATATATGACTATGTTTATGCTTTTAATATATATATATATATATATATATATATTAAAAGCATAAAGCTAAACTAGTCGATAAATAATCAAAATAACCTCAAATTCATAACTCAACCAGATTAGCCAAAAAAATCCTCTAAAACACAACTAATGGTTTCACTGCTACAAGCAGAGTTCTCAAGTTTAAAGAACTACAAAATAACAAATATTTAAGCTAAACATTATAGACAATTATATTTATCTTCCATACCCCATTAATATTAAAAGAACATTTAAATAAGTTAATTGCTTCATAATCATAAATTGTTAATATTTATTCTTTTTGTTTCATTTCTCTCAAAGAAATGAGTTGTGAATTTGGGGTAATTTTGATGTATTCACAGTTATGTGATGTAAAACTACTTCATATTTCAAGTTTTTTTAAATGTAATGTTATGTATATTTCCATAAGCTGTGTATGGCCATATTTGCAGCTTGCCTATTAATTACATCATTCTTATATTTATCAATTAATATTGCCTCTTTAATTTTCCTTTTTTTATGATTTATTTCTTCCATTAATATTTTTATTTCATTACTATTAAATGTAAACTTATAATTGCAAGTTTTTTCATGGTCAAAGAATACTGAAGCTGTATTAAATTGACCATTTATTTATTTTTGTTTTTTCTTATATATATATATTAACACACATATATATATATATATATATATATATATATATATATGTGTGTGTGTGTGTGTGTGTGTGTGTGCAGTAAACTGAGTAGATATAAATACTAATGAGAGCTTTTAATTAATTTTTTATTTGATGTTTCATGGTGTAAAAACAAATATAATGGTGAGAACTTTAGAAATTCTCCCAATATTTATTCAAATTTCATGGGAAATTAAACTGGTTGGATATTTTTTCATATTAATATCCATCTCAGTACTTTGAAATCATTTTAGTAAAGATTGAAATCGTTGATTGTTTGTATTAATACACTTAAAGATTTTACTCAACTGGAGTTGTAAAAGTATTTTTTCCCTAATCAACTATGCCAATGCCAAATAATAATGATACGAGAATAGTATTTACCTACTTCTAGATTACAATGGTATGTATGAAAAAAATTATAATTATATTTCTCATAATCTTTTTTTCCCAGTAAAAGATTCAAACTATTTAATTAAATTTCAAGAGAAACTTAATTTGTATATTTTAAAAGTAAAATGGTAAGTTCCATTTCGTTAAATGCTTTGGATAAATCAAATTAAACAAGATTGAAAATCAATGATTTTCAAAGACTTTAGCAATACAATCAAATATTGTGTGAAGATTAGATTTGTTGATCTCTTAAGTAATAAATCATATTACTGTGGAGCTAATTCCTTTTTATAAATATATCTTTCAAATTAAGGTACAATTGTATAAAGAACTAAAACAAATTTATAATTATTAATCATGTTCACATATTGTCACAACTTAAGCAAATTGGACAAAGTTAAGGAAAACACAATTTTTGTTGAAAAATTACAATATAAGACTAGAGAATAATAATATACTCTGGACAGTTTTATAAATAAGAAAAAATATACTGTACTTTCTTAACTAAACTTCAATATAATTAAAGTTATTTGATAGAAGATGTAATGTCATTATTGATGAAACACTCTATAGAAATATTACCATTAAAATAATCATTAAGCGATTAAACTAAAAAGACAATTATTTGCCTTTTTTTAAAAAAAAAGCACAGCTGAAAAGTCACCAAAAGCTATAATTCAATTGAGATTGTTTTTTTTTTAGTAATATCAAAATCTTTAGCAAAAGTCCAAATGTAATAATTAGATGATAAAATGACTATAATAGTTTTATGCATTTTTGTAATCACTTATTTGAAGAATCATTAGCTAATCCTCTACATGTAGCAGAAAGATAAGAAGGAAAATAATGATATGAAGTATGTTATTTGATAAATAAATAAGAAAATTTTCATAATAATTGATGAAATAATTTCTTATCATAATTAAATTTAATTAAAAATACAAAGAGCTCCAATTGAGACTAGAAACACACAAACCAAAGCAATCCCGTTTTTAAAGCATCATTAAACATTTAGAGACCAAAGCAATTTAAAATAATTTAAATACAATTATTCAATAGATAGTAATGTAATTCAGTAGAAAGAATCAAAAAAGAATCAGAAAAGCATTTAATTTCAGAAAAATTACTTAATACATAGGAAAGTGCCATGACATAAATTTAAAAAGAAATTATGCTATTTTAAATCTAATAAATTGCAATATTTATAACACTCTATAAATACGTCTTGGATGATAATAATCAAGAATTAAAAGAAGAATTACAATGTTTATAAATCTAATTTTATACCAATTATGTTGAGATGTTTAGTTTAATTTGAATAAATGTACAAACTCTAGATATATCAATTATTGCTGTTAACCTGTTTTAGTGAATGAAAATAAGAATCAAATGTGAAATCAAGAGATTTATTATATATTTTTAATGTTGATATGTATTTGTAATCTCCATTTTGGAAAGTAATTCATTATCATCGCTGTATAATTTATTACTAACAATAACATTAGTGCTATCATTTTTCATTCCAAGATTTTTATCTGTCGATAACTGTGTATTTGGTTTCAAATGATTTTCATTTTCTTTGATCTGATTCTCTTTGAGAATGATTTCATCCATTTTAATAAATCAATTGTGATAAAATTCTGAATCAACTGTTTGAAAAATCTCATATCAAGCTGACACAATTTCAAATAGCAATTGATATAAATCAATTAATTATCACTACAATGATTGCATTGAATTTTATCAATATCGAATTTTGATTTGGACATGGATATATATATATATATATATATATCCATGTAGTATATATATATATATATATATATATATATATATATATATAGTAAAACTAAAGGATACAATACATATGCTATCAAAACATCTGCTTCATAATTATAAAAAAATAGTACAATAATCAGAAAGTTATGGACAAAGGAATTATCATTATAAAAAAATAGTACAATAATCAGAAAGTTATGGACAAAGGAATTATCACTGTTAGATAATTTGGGGAATTTACAAATATTAGCCTTTATTAATTTGTAATAAGCAAAATAATAGTTTGTAAAAATAACAGATTTCAGATTTTTTTGTCTTCCATAAATATCGCACCGCGATAAATGAGAAGTACAAAAAAGTGTCATTATATTTATAAATAAAAATAATGTCGTACACATATACCTATAATTCTTTATAGTTCTAGATGCACACCTATATTCTTATATATGAATTTATATTTCCACCCAGATCTATATAGACAATACTTATATATAATCTTTAAAATAAATAATTTATATATAATTGTACTGGTCAATACTTATATATAATCTTTAAAATAAATAATTTATATATAATTGTACTGGTCAAAATATGTTGATCCATCTAACATGAGCTGGAACTCAATAAAACATACTTCAAAAACAGTCAAGCCCAATATTTATATCAGGGACCAACCTAGATTCGAACCCATCCCACAAACCCCAGATCGAACTTCTAATGAATAATATAATAATGATGGCACATGAGAATTAATTCTTAAATATGGTCCACTAGAAGAGCGAAAGAGATAATGAGACATATTTAACAAAAGAACGCATATATATGTTGGAATGTATGGAAGTGGAGAGGAGATAATTCGAACTACATAAGTGTCTTGAATAATAAAATATTTAATAAAAAATTTAATAAACAGTAAATTAATTATATATTTACTTGAATGTGCGTGACAAGATGTTCTATCCGAAGGTAGAGAGTTACATACAATTGATCACGCTATTATGATTCATATGCTCTTATAAATAAACAACATATTATATATAAATAGGTATATTTGATGGGTGAAATCAAGATGCCAATTATTTGATTACAAAACAAACTTATAATATATTTGAAGTAACGCTTTAGTGGCGTTCTGAAAGATGATGATTAATGTGCAAATTTCTGGAGCATTCTAGAGAGCATTATGTATATTAATAATCTATTTTCATGCCGTTTCGGTCGTGAAAATCAATAAAATATATTTTAAAAAGAATGGTTTACTCATTAAGGATAACATTTGTGAATATTTAATAAAATGACATATATTTAAATCAAGTTTATTTGTTTCGTGAACAAAATTTTTTTTTTAATCATTCTTTAAATTCGGATTTTAAGACAAAGAATGCTTCACCTTTCTAACACATTTATACTCTTAAATAAACGGAATATATTACGATTGGTGGGATTTTTAAAAGAAGAAAAATACCATTATTAATTAAACTAATTACCACTATTGGAAACATATATATATATATAAACATTACAAGCATAAAGCTAAACTAGTCAATATAAAATCAAAACTACCCCAAATCCAAAATTAAACCAGACCAGCATAAAAATAATATTAAAACACAACCTAAGGTTTCACTGCTACAAGCAGACTTCTCAAGTGTAAAGAACTACAAAAACTACATAATATATATATATATATATATATATATATATATATATATATATATATATATATATATATATATATATATATATATATATATATATATATATAATATTAAAAACTACCCACAAATCCATTCACTTCCCATCCACCCTTAATATTAAAAGAACTCTTAAATAAGTTAATTGCTTCAGAATAATAAATTTTCAATAATAAAGACTCTTTAATTCTTCTTTTGAATTCATTTCTCTCAAAGAAGACAACCTTAGCTTCATCAAAATCAATAGTGTGACCTGTATCTTTTTCATGGACATACAAAGTAGAACTAAGATATCTATTGTTTAACTCTACTTTTATGAACCTTCATTCTTTCATTTAAACTCAAACTACTCTGACCTATGTAAACCTTCTTACAAAATAAACAAGGAATAAAATATACTACACCAGGAATTGTCTTTCTATCAAAAACTTATTTTGTATTATTTAATAAATTATTCAATGTAACACCCCTTTTCCAAGCAATTTTCTTATTTCCAAACAATTTACTATTTCTACACACAATTTTATGAGAAGACAATTTGAATGACAAAGAAATAAAATCATATATTTTTTTAACCTTTACATCCTTACAATTATTACTATTAAATAAAATGCTTTTAACAAATTTATCAGAGTATCCAACACTCAAGTAATCTTTATAAAATTGATATTTCTGAAACAAAGCTACCCCACTAGAATTATTTAATTTAATATTTCTATGACAATAATTCCTTAAAGCAGCTACTTTATGAGATACAGACTGATAGCTATCAGGTTTAATAATAGATCTTAATTCTTTACTTTTAACTAAATGACTGCACAATAAACAATTAGTTTCTACATTTCTAATCACCAAAAGATCTAAAAAAATCAATTTACCAAATCTAACCCCCCTCCTTCTAACACAAATTTTATAGAAGGATCAAAACAATTAAACTCATTTACAAATTCCTTCAATTTATCATTCTCAACTACAAATAAACAATCATCAACATATCTGAAAAATAATTTTACATATAAACAATTCTTTTTAATAATAATTTCCTCTTCCATAAAACTAATATAAACTGAACATACTAAAGGAGAAATAATATAACCTATTATCCACCTTTCCTTATTCTTATAAAAATTACCTTTATAAGTAAAATACATAGAATCTTCCAATAACAAAAGCAAATCTTTAATCACCTTAATTTTATTTTTTGATAAAGAACTTTTCTTAATCAATACAAACAAAAAACATCAATACTTGAATAATTTTTTAAAACAATTTGTTGATTTAGGTGAGTACACAGTTTCTTCTTCTTTTGAGGCTTTTGATAAGAATAATAATTTTAAAATGGAAAGTAATTGGGTATTTGGAAGTTTAGATATTGAAAATATGTATCAGTCTGTTAATAGGTTAAGCTGTATTGATATTCTTTTGTCTGTATTGATTAAAAAAAAGTTCTTTATCAAAAAATAAAATTAAGGTAATTAAAGATTTGCTTTTGTTATTGGAAGATTCTATGTATTTTACTTATAAAGGTAATTTTTATAAGATTAAGGAAAGGTGGATAATAGGTTATATTATTTCTCCTTTAGTATGTTCAGTTTATATTAGTTTTATGGAAGAGGAAATTATTATTAAAAAGAATTGTTTATATGTAAAATTATTTTTCAGATATGTTGATGATTGTTTATTTGTAGTTGAGAATGATAAATTGAAGGAATTTGTAAATGAGTTTAATTGTTTTGATCCTTCTATAAAATTTGTGTTAGAAGGAGGGGGGTTAGATTTGGTAAATTGAATTTTTTAGATCTTTTGGTGATTAGAAATGTAGAAACTAATTGTTTATTGTGCAGTCATTTAGTTAAAAGTAAAGAATTAAGATCTATAATTAAACCTGATAGCTATCAGTCTGTATCTCATAAAGTAGCTGCTTTAAGGAATTATTGTCATAGCAATATTAAATTATATAATTCTAGTGGGGTAGCTTTGTTTCAGAAATATCAATTTTATAAAGATTACTTGAGTGTTGGATACTCTGATAAATTTGTTAAAAGTATTTTATTTAATAGTAATATTTGTAAGGATGTAAAGGTTAAAGAAAAATATGATTTTATTTCTTTGCCATTTAAATTGTCTTCTTATAAAATTGTGTGTAGAAATAGTAAATTGTTTGGAAATAAGAAAATTGTTTGGAAATAAGAAAATTGCTTGGAAAAGGGGTGTTACATTGAATAATTTATTAAATAATACAAAATAAGTTTTTGATAGAAAGACTATTCCTGGTATAGTATATTTTATTCCTTGTTTATTTTGTAAGAAGGTTTACATAGGTCAGAGTAGTTTGAGTTTAAATGAAAGAATAAAGGTTCATAAAAGTAGAGTTAAAAATAGATATCTTAGTTCTGCTTTGTATGTACATGAAAAAGATACAGGTCACACTATTGATTTTGATGAAGCTAAAGTTGTCTTCTTTGAGAGAAATGAAATCAAAAGAAGAATTAAAGAGTCTTTATTATTGAAAATTTATTATTCTGAAGCAATTAACTTATTTAAGAGTTCTTTTAATATTAAGGGTGGATGGGAAGTGAATGGATTTGTGGGTAGTTTTTAAAATTATATATATTGTGTAGTTTTTGTAGTTATTTACACTTGAGAAGTCTGCTTGTAGCGGTGAAACCTGACGTTGTGTTTTAATATTATTTTTATGCTGATCTGGTTTAATTTTGGTTTTGGGGTAGTTTTGATATATATATATATAAACAAAGTGCAGTTTTTATTGTTACAGCATCGAAATGAGATCATTAAATAAATAAATTAATCATAATGAAAAAGTAGCAGTGTTGCTATGAAAGCAGAAGAATCCGAGATGAGATTGTTCTTCTAAATGAAGAAAATAAAATGGCTAAGAATCCCATTTCTAGGGTACTGCTTAGGGAAGTTCAATTAGGTTTGGCAAGTTCCCCAGGGTTCTCTGGTACAATCAAAGTGAGAGGCCTCTTATATAAAAATGATCATGGAAAGGTCAACTGAACACAGGATAGGGCATCAAGAACGTCTATGGGTTCTAACTCAACATAACCCTCCAGACTCGAAGCACATAATATTAAAAAAATTAAGCCATATACTAGCAATGCAATATAACACTGTCTTTAATAACACGAAATGGAAGTACTATTTTAAGACACATGAACATCACTTGAATGCTATAATTTAGGCAATTAACAATATATATATATATATATATATATATATATATATATGAAAGATTTGATTCATACAAAATAGATTTTAAAATTACCCCCTTTTCTTCCATGCTATTTAAACTATTGAACTCTCACCCTCACAAATCATATAACTTTAGAATAATCAAGTCTTTGAAATATTAAGAGGATAGCATTGTAATATGGATAAAGTAAAAATCAATAACGATAAGAAATCACCTTTTCAGAATTGAGTGAGCAACATATAAAATATTTAATAGCATTAATTTTTTCAGTGATTTAAAAGTTATGCATAAATAATACCTTTTTTATGCATAAAGAAAATCATGAAACTAGGTTAACTTGAGAAATAATCTGGAGAGCATATTAATTAAGAATGTATGTAAATCTAATTCAAAAGAGTGGGTTTTTTACTAACCCCGACCCAAGAATGTCTGAGTAAGTAGGGAAAATTAACTTTATACATTAGGCTCACAAGATTGATTAGATTGGCAATTAAAATAATAAAATAAAACATACTTTAAAAATTAAAAAAGGAACTGCACCAAAAGTAAAGAAATAAGAGCTTATGGCAGACTTTACATATAAAAGAAAACTTATTAGTATGAGAGTAAATTTACATTAACAGTTACAAAAAAACCCATATAATTTAACAATTTAACTAAGAAAGCTGGTTAGCAGAGGTCGAGAGAAGTTTTAGAAGGAATTATATGTAAATTTCATAGGCAGTTCTTAGAATAATTACCTTGCTATATTAAAGAGTCCATTTTGACAGTTCGGCTCCAGCATAGTAACAGAATTCAAATGATTTCCAATGTAGTACCAAGTTTGCATTAGCATTCCTCCATTATTAGATCATACTTTCTATCATTTTTTGGGCATCAGTGAGATGATTATTGGCAGTGAGAGACTGACCAGCAAAGGTGAGAAAAAAGTGGTTAGTTTAATTACTCATTCAGCGCAGAAAGAAAAGTAGCATGGAGTATTTTGGTGACAGCTAAACTACAAACTAGTTCTCTAGGCAGTCAGAAATCGGTCCATTATATACTGCTCCCAGGTTCTGAGGAATGCTTTTAGTATTCATTTTTAAATTTCATTGACCATTACTATCTAGTAGGAATTTGTCATTTTCTTCACATATTGTTTTGGAGATGCAACTGTTAGATAATTTGTCCAAAAATGTATTCAAATCTATTTCCAGATTAGAAATAGATTTGATAAAATGTTAATTGCAAAAAAAGAAATTCTTAATTTGATTTTTACTTTTAGTACAGTTTAAATACAAATTCCTTCCCAAAATTAGATAATGTAAAATTTCCACCCTTTTAATTATTTTAGGACAATTAACAGTTGCATACACCATCTTCAATTTTTAAAAGAAAAAATACAATTGTTTAAAGAAATGATTTAAATGGAAAGTTTTAATTTTACAAACTTCAAAAAAAAAATTGTAAAATTAATATCCTGTTAGTAATTTCTCCCGTTATATATATATATATATATATATATATATATATATAATATATATATATTATACTTAATGTTTTCACGGTTATATGATGTAGATAAATTATAACATTTTGGGATATACCGTGCCTTATTTTCCATTGAGCACCGATATTTCGATGATATAGCAACCGCCAATATATATATATATATATATATATGAGCTGCACCTAATAGATTTTGAATTTAATAAGAAGGATTAATAATAAATGATAGTAAAAATATTAAAAATTAAACTTTATAACTTTTTAGGTGCACATCTCAAACATATATACATAAAGTAGATATACATGAATATAGGAGCAGCATGGAACATAAAGTTTAAACATGGATTAGTAACTTGATAAGTATGAAGGACCATAAAGCTCAATCATGAATTAGGATTGATTGCTTCAATATATATATATATATATATATATTGAAGCAATCAATCCTAATTGTTATATATATATGTTATATATATATATATATATATATATATAACAAGAGCAGGTAAAGAAATAGACATTGTTTTAGCAAAGTTATATATAAATGTCTAAATGATAAAGATGTACCAGATGATTAGAAGTATGCAGTATTAATATAAATATTTAAAAAGGTGATAAAGAAGATATTAAAAATTACAGACATATGAGCCTTTTATCAGGTTTATACAAAATTTTTATGAAGATAATTACATTTTGTCTACAAAGAACACTGGATTTCCACCAACCAAGAGATCAAGCTGGTTTTAAAAGTGGTTTTAGTACAGTAGAACATATCCATGTATTGAGAGAAGTTATAGAAAGGACAAATGAGTATGAGTTGTCATTAGGTTTTGGGTTTGTAGATTATGAAAAGGTACTTGATTCTATAAATATTTCTTCAATGACTAAAGTATCGGATCATAAAGGTATAGATCCAGACTATTGTCATATTTTAAAGAATATTTATACAAATGCAACAGCAACAATTAGGTCACACAAGAATACAAGGAAAGTCAACATTGAGTAGGGAGTAAGACATGGTGACTACACATTTTCAAAATTTTTTACAGCAGTGCTGCAAGAAGTATTTTGTGGATTAAAATGGGAAGTTAAAGGAGTGATGTAAATAGAGATTATTTAAGTGATTTATATTTTGCAGTTGATGTAATTGTTTTTTTTTTAAATAATGCTTTAGAGCTGCAGGAAATGTTGTAAAAGTTATCAGATGAAAGTAGGAAAGTAGAACTAAAGAGAAATGTTAAAAATATTAAAGTATTGTTTAACAGATTTTATCAAAATATTAAAATAAAGATTGATAAGGATGTGTTAAAAGAGGTTGACAGTTACAAATACCTTGGTCAGATTATTAATACAGATAGAACATAATGGATGAGATTAATCTTAGAATTAAGTTTGGTTGGAGTGCTTTTGATAGCAATGACTTGATAATGATGTGAGGAATGTCTATGTGTTTGAAAAGCAAGGTTTTTAATAAATGAGTTTTACCAGTTTTTACATATGGATCTGAGACTGGTACACTTAATGGAAGAGCAATATAAAGACTTCAGAACACTCAGAGAATTATGGAGAGATGCATGTTGGGAGTAACAAGAAAAGATCGAAAACACAATCTATGGGTAAGGGAACAAACAGGTGTTACTGACTTCATTGAAAAAAAATAAAAGACTGGAATGGAGTTGGGCTGGGAAATATTGCTAAAAGACATGATAATATATGAATAATTGAACTCTTAAACTGGATTCCAAGAGATTGTAAAAAATCCAGATGAAGACCACATGTTAAATGGATGGATAAAATAAGAAAGTGTGCAGGAGTGATGTGGAGAAGAGGGGCTAGAGATCGGAGAATATGGATTGACCTCGGAGAAACTTTCATCCTGAATCGGATTAATAATGGTTGTTGATGATGATGATGATATAACACTAAGCTTAAAACTACAACACAAATAGTATTAAAAAGTATAAAGCATTCTTTGATAGATGGCATTAGTAAGTCTCACACATAAATCGAATGTGCAAATATATATTTACTCAGCTTAAAATTTTCATAAACTATAATATTATAGTATGTTCTTCATAAGATTAAAATAAATATATTTTAAATATATAATTCTATTGTTTATTATTTCAAATTTGTAATATTGTAAAGTACACATTTAAGTATTATTAAAAACGGTAGCGACAACTTATTTTAGGTCCAAAGTTTAAATTACATTTTATTACAATTTCTATAACATTTTTTCTTAAGTAAATTTATAACCCTAAGTAATAAAATCAGGAAAACTTTGAAGAATTTTTTATATTAAATTTAAATACATAATCAATAGGTAGTTTAAAACAATATCTTCTATGGCCGGCCATCATTTTGGAATAAAAAGCTGGATAATTAATTACTGAATATAAGCCAGATAATATTTTTCACTTTTAAATCACTAAAGGTTTCCAAACAATATAATTTTTATAACATCAGTAATATTTAAAACACTGGCAGATTTCGTATACCTGGATATAGGGGATTTGAACCCGGACCATGTGTGTGGTCAATTGTATCAGTGGAATGGGATGGTGTGTATAGTTGAATGATGCTTAAAAATCTGGCTTCAAATCATGTATATGTAACAACATCAGTAACTTAATTTTATTAGATATCTCTTAAAATTATATGCATAATAATTCTTAACTTCTTTGACGTGTGATATGTGTTTCTATATTAGCCAGAAAAAGTGATGATTGCAATAAAACTAATTCTATTGTGAACATTAACACATCCTGCTCCATGAAGAAAAAGTAGTAGTAGCAGCAGTATTAGTAGTAGTAGTAGTAGTAGTAGTAGTAGCAGTAGCAGTAATACCAACAACAGCCAATTAGCAGCATCAGTAGTAGTAGCTGTAACAATAACAGCAGCAGCCATAGCCATAACTGCAGCAGTAGCAGCAGCAGCAGTAGCAGTCACAGTAGTTGGAGTAGTAGTAGTGGTGGTGGTGGTAGTCATAGCAGCAGCAGTAGTAGCAGTAGTAGTTGTCTCTGTAGTTGTAGTAGTATTAGTAGTAGTAGTAGTGGTAATAGTAGTAATGATGAGCTTATAATTATAAAAATACTAAGTGATTATTTTAATTAGATTTGACTGACAACAAATATAAATGATATGACTAAGATAATCTCATGCAACACATTTTTACCAATCACAATGTTTTGTCAGAACTAATATATTTTTATAATAAAAATTAAACAAAAATAATTGAAAATACCACCTTTATCTATTTCCTTAACTCATTTTTATATATTTTTTCTGATAATAAATTTATTTTACTTTCAATCATCAACATTCCATAAAAAAGATATAGATTATTCTTCCCATTTTCTTTATAACATACTTCTAAAGTGAAAATTCTTTTATAATTGTGACTTTTTTGATATTATATATATATATATATATATATATATATAATATCAAAAAAGTCACATATATATATAAATATATATATATGAATATATATATATATATATATATATATATTCATGGTTATATGAAATCAATAAAGTAGTTTTGGGTTTAATCTCAGAATAATATTTAGTATTACTAAATTTCACCAATGAAATAACAATTGTCATTATTAACCTTGACAATGGTGGGTGCTGTTTTGTCAAAATACTGGGAAGTAATACAAAATAATATATAGTTTAAGTCAAAATCTTCTTATATTTATATAAATTTTTAATAATATATATATAGATGATTAAATAAATTATAAATTAAAATTATGTTTTTAACTGAAATTAAAACTTATTACAATGACATTTTAAAATACAATAAGCAATTAAACTGGTTGTAAAGGATGAAAGAAAGTCATAGAACACTGTTAAAGCTACAATATAATCAAAGGAATGCTATTGTTGGATTAAGATGTAGTGCTAACATTGAATTATTGTTTTCTATCAACTTACCAATTAATTTGATTGGTTGTACTTTAAAATACTGTGGCTTCAAGTTTTAACTTCATTTAAATGTTTGATCTTTATTTAAAATATAATTCCCATTTATAAAATATTTAACTCTCTTCATATATATCCATATATATTTTAAGTGCACCACAACTATACTATATTAGCCATATTTCCTTTAAAGTATTTTGTAGAGATTTCATATAGCATTACACATTGCTTCTATTTAATAAATAAAAACCAATATTGTAGGGTAATGAGTTCAAACCTCACATAACTTATTCCCAGAAGATCTAGAGAAATATCTGTTTATTCAACTGATTTTATTATTCAAGAAATACAAATTATATTTTTGAATATCTATTAGTTACATAGTGAACATATATAAACAGTTCTCTGTAGACACAAACTCAATAAATCATTTTTAAAATATTCTTATTAACCTTCTATAAGGCTAATTTATATTTACTAGATTATAATATTTTTTACTTTAATCATACTTTGATTCTAATACCTGTTTTATTAATTTATTTTATGAATTTTAATTTATAGATTTTTAAATCATTCAGATTATTTTTATAGGCAGGTTTTATATGTTTGAATATGTGTGTGCATGTCTGTATCTACAGACATAAACATAGAGACAGTTACAGATATATTAACAGGAAAGGTTTTATTTAAATCATTTTATAGTTTCTTTATTAAACAGTTATATTATTTAGGATCAATTTATTTTATTTTGTCTGAAAGAGTCACAGAGTTTCACTTAACCTTTTAGGCTGATGTCAAAGGTTAATGAGAGAGATAAAGGTCAAATTTCAGACTTGAGAAAGAGAGTCTTCTGATAAAATCCAGATCATTTTAGATTTCTTACTAAGGATAAATTTAAAAAAAATGTGAATTGCTAAGAAAATTCTGACCAAATATCTATATTAATGGAAACCATGTGTTTTTGGTAACAAAAATCTATGTGAGATTTCAACAGACTAGCTGTATATAAAGCTAATAATAAGTCTGTTAAAGAAGAGAAAAAAGAAAAGGAAATGAAACATAAACTAGATTTCTATTTTGTTGGGCATTTTTATTGCTCCAGGAAATCCATGCACATCAGAAGTGTTTAA
Source organism: Epiperipatus broadwayi (assembly GCA_028023455.1). NCBI lineage: Eukaryota > Metazoa > Onychophora > Udeonychophora > Euonychophora > Peripatidae > Epiperipatus > Epiperipatus broadwayi. The sequence continues at coordinate 56,439 of JAQFVV010006454.1, read as the reverse complement.
ATCTAAAGTATTTAAATCATCTTATAATTGATTGCCAAATATGAAAAAGGAAACTTATTGCATTACCTATGCTGACAACTACAATGTAAAATGCTGAAATTTATGAAACTGTGCCATTTGCTGAATTTCAATAGAAGCACACAGCAAAAGAAAAAGACTAAAACATATGTAAAACAAAAAATATTAGTCTATCTATTAAAAGTATTTATATCCAGAATAATTGAAGAAACAATCCCAATGCTATATAAAATGGTTCCTATGAAGCAAGTTATATCATCATCATTATTACAGTAAAAAGAATTGCAAGTCCAAGGAAAGAATAGAACTGCTCCAGTAAACCACTGTAATTGGTAGATCTACACATTTCATATGGGTGTGTGGCTGATTTCAAATTTTAAAAGTTCAACAAACTGACTTTAAAATTGTTGGACTCTTTGAAACTGTCTTTACAGCAGAGAGTAAAAAAAACTGGCAATATAAATTTTAATTACATTTTTATCAGTCACTATTAGCTAATATTTTTAATAATAAATTCATTTATTTTTCTTATTAATTCCTAATACATGAATGGATCATTAGAGATTTTCAATAATAATAAATATTACTCTGTTGATATTATGTATTCTTAGATTACTACATGTAACCATTTATAGGTGTACTTTATTTTTATAAAATGTGATTATTGTGTATTGATAAAATATTATGAAACATGTTAATTATATTGTATATAAGTGGAAAAACAATATTGTGGAGATTGATGGTGTATCAGACAGAGTTGCAGGATTAGTTATACAACATAACAGCAGATACCAAATGCAGATAATTCAGCTTTATGCACCAACAAGTTCTAATAGTGATGAAGTAGTAGAAGATTTTTATATGGATGTACAAAAGGCTTTTGATCAGAGTAAACAACATTTTAAAATTTTTATGGGAGACTTTAATGCTAGAATTGGTAAACAAATGAAAGATGAAAGTGCTGTAGGTAATTTTGGTTATGATAATAGAAATGAAAGAGGAAATAGACTTGTGGAGTTTGCAGAAAATAAAACTTTATATTATGAATTCTTTTTTTGAGAAAAATGTTAATAGGAAATGGACATGGAAGTATCCAAATGAAGGTACAGAAGAATTGGATCACTACATGAAATATATATTTCAAGATTGTAATGTTCTAAATAAATTTAACACAGAAAGTGATCATCGATTAGTAAGGTGTAAGATACATGTTAATGTAAAACCAGAGAGACAAAAATTATTAAGAAAAACAATATTTACAGTTGATATTCCTAATCGTCAGAAACATTCTAATGAATTTAAATTAGAAGTTACAAATCGTTTTCAAGAATTAGTAGATTTTAACATGATTTAGATTGGAATGAAATTAATAAGATAATAACTGATACATGTTTAAAAACAGGAACAAAGATGGCTGAAGAAAAAAGGAGCAATTGACTAATAAAATTTCTACTAAGACTAATGAATTTATGAAGAAAAAAAGGAATATGAAGATATACAAAAACTGATGCATTAAAAAAGATTGAATATCTCGAATTTTGTAAAATGGTGTAGAAAAGACTTGAAAATGATATAAGAAAGTATAACTGTCAACTAGAAATGAAATCTGTAGAAGAAAATAAAAGTCTCAATAATTTTAAACAACATTTTGGTATTGGTAGGAAATTTATATCTGCAATAAGAAAAAAAAGATGGAATTATTACTAAAAAGAGAGATGACATTATGAAATTGGTAGAAAATTTTTATCAAGAATTATAAAGTAATAAAGAACAAGTACCTCCTATATCTATTATATCTTCCAAATTGCCCAGAATTTTAAATGAAGAAGTGAGGTATGCAATTAAATGTATGAAGAAAGGAAAGGCTCCAGGTAATGATGGAATTATAATTGATGTATTAAAAGAAGCAGGTGAAGAAATAGAAACAATTTAGCAAAGTTATATACCAAATGTCTAAATAATAATGATGTATCAGATTATTGGAAGAATGCAGTAATAATATTAATATTTAAAAAAGGTGATAAAGAAGATATTATAAATTACAGACCTATCAGCCTTTTATCAGTGTTATATAAAATTTTTATCAAGATAATTACAACTCGTCTACAGAGAACATTGGATTTCCACAAACCAAGAGAACAAGCTGGATTTTTAAAGTGGTTTTAATTCAGTAGATCATATCCAGGTATTGAGAGAATTTATAGAAAGGACAAATGAATATGAGTTGTCATTATGTTTTGGATTTGTATATTATGAAAAGGCATTTGATTCTATAAACATTTCTTCAGTGATTAAATCATTGGATCATCAAGGTATAGATCTAGGATGTTGCTATGTTATAAAGAATATTTATAAAAATGCAACAGCAACAATTAGATTACATAATGATACTGGGAAAGTCAACATTAAGAAAGGTATAATACAAGGTGACTCCATATCTCCAAAACTTTTTACAGCAGTGCAGCAAGAAGTATTTTGTGGATTAAAATGGGAAACTACAGGAGTGAAAGTAAGTGAAGATTATTTAAGTCATTTAGATTTCACCAATGATGTAGTTGGTTTTGAAAATAATGCTTCAGAGCTGCTGGAAATGTTGCAGGGGCTATCAGATAAAAGTAGGAAAGTAGGACTAAAGATAAATGTTAAAAAGACTAAAGTAATGTTTAATCAATTTGCTCAAAATATAAAAATAAAGATTGATTATGATGAATTAGAAGAAGTTAACAGTTACAAATACCTTGGTCAGATTATTAATACAAATGGAAACATAATGGAGGAATTTAATCATAGAATTAAACTTGGTTGGAATGCTTTTGGTAGAAATAACTTGATACTAAAAGGAAATATGCCTATGTGTTTGAAAAGGAAGGTTCTTAACAAATGCATTTTACCAGTTCTTACTTATGGTTCTGAGACTTAGACATGTAATAGAAGAGCAATACAGAGACTTTAGACCACTCAAAGAAGATGGAAACATGTATATTAGGAGTAACAAGAAGAGATCGGAAATGCAATGTATGGGTAAGAGAACAAACAGGTGTTACTGATCTCATTGAAAAAATTAAAAGATTGAAGTGGAGTTGAGCTGGATATATTGCTAGAAGAGATGATAATAGATGGACAATTGAAATTTTAAACTGGATTCCAAGATATTGTAAAAGACCCAGAAGAAGACTACATATGAGGTGGATGGATAAAATAAGAAAGTGTGCAGGGGTGATGTGGAGAAGAAAAGCTAAACATCGGAGAACATGCATTAAAGTTGGAGAAATCTTCATCCTGCAGTGGATTGATAATGGTTGATGATGATGATATACATACATCCAAAATAGTAGTTATATTTCTAGAATAGTGTATATACATAAACAATAAAATTGTTTCTGCAAATTTTGTTCTGGTATGCATTTTTGATTGCATGTTGCAATCATTTTAAACTGACATTAGTGAAATTTAACGTTCGTTTTCTATTCAGTAAACTTAATTATTTTTGATGAATTTTACTTCTTTTTATTTTGACTTTTATGTCTTTACATTTTTCTACAAAATTTTCAACATTGTTAAAGTCAAATATTAATGAATAGTAATATTTTACATCATATTCTTGATGACTTATTTTATTTTAACACATTATGTAATACATATTTCTTGAAATGTTTAATCAGTATATAAGATATTAATTACAATACTTATCTGATTCTCACAAATACTAGCCTACATATTATTAAGTAACATTCTCACAGAAAAATATAATGATAAAATATTAAAATAAAAGAAAGAATTGACACTTGATTTTTTTTGTTTGTTGCAATCATTGTCAAACTTGTTCTGTCTCACTTAGAATATCAAGAGAATTTTGTGTTTTTTGGAGTTAGTTAAAATTAATTACACTCTTTCAAGTGAAAATGCATTACTGAGTTAAATATGTAATAATAACATTATACATATGTGTGTGTTTCTGTTTACACAATATGCGTACTTATAATTTTTATTTCTTGAAAAATATGAATAATGACAGCTAAAAATGTAAGTCACTCTCCCTTATCGATTCCCTTTATTCTACTCCATCATAGTATAAATCATAGTCCTCATTCATGACTTTATAATTTGTTCAATAATATTTTTATTATTATAAAATTACTATTTTTATTTGTTAAAATCAAACTTTCTGGATTCCAATCTTTGAAACCATCCATTTCGATAAATTCATATACTTTAAGGATTATTACTAATCATTTTATTAATCTAGAGATTATTATGTCATTGCTATGTCATATATCAAATTTTAAGTCCAGTCAAAAACTAATATATCCATCTTTTATCTGGATCAAATGAAGATTGTTTCTTCAGAATGAAATGCACATTGGAAGACATTTACGTTTTTTATATGACTGATGGAATGAAAGCGTTAAATATAGTTAAAAAAATATTACACATGGAATACGGAAATCTAAATTAGATTAATAATTCAACATGTTTATATTTAATTTAAAACTGAGTTTAAAGTTTATCTAGCTTAATACATGATGATAAGTTTTAATATAATTGTCAAAATTGTAAGGTGTTAAATATATTAATGCAAATATTCAATACTTGCACATCACAATGTAATAATAATAATAATAATAATAATAATAATAATAATAATAATAATAATAATAATAATAATAATAATAATAATAATAATAATAATAATAATAATAATAATAAATATAACTGTGAAAATATATTTAATTATAAATAATATATATATATCAATTAAATTATCCATAAAATTAAACAATTAATCATTCAATTAATAATTATTTAGTAAAATAATCATGTAAAAATTATCTAAATAAAATAATAATTTTATAACAATTTTGTTAGCTTAATAATTTATATTCTAACTTTTTACATATATATTATAGTATAATAAATCATGATAATATAAATAATTATTTCTACATTGAAAAAAAAATAGATTAAAGCAAAAAAAAAACAGTTAACAAGTTTTGTAATTACTAAGCAGCAGTATTTCATAGAAAAGACACATACTGTAAAATAAAAAAAAGTATATAGATAAAAGTGAAATTGCCGTCCAGCTGGATCAAAAAGTGTTTAAGATTTAGCTAATGCTGGATTATTTCCAACAAGTTAATTTTACATTTAAAATGTGAAGCATGTGTTTAATGAAGTGTCAAAATGAATATATACCTGTCAAGTCTACAATAAATCAATATTTTTATAGCAATAATAATAATAATAATAATAATAATAATAATAATAATAATAATAATAATAATAATAATAATAATAATAATAATGATGATGATGATAATAATAATAATAATAATAATAATAATAATAATAATAATAATAATAATAATAATAATAATAATAATAATAATAATAATAATAATATGTTAGTGAACAAGTAATAGCAACCGAGGTCGTAATCATATTTGCATAGTTTCTTAATATAATTATGTACATAAATTACTAATGCCAATGCCTCTTCATTTCTCTTTAAAAAAACAGAGAAATATAAAGTATTACATATCACATTTGCTACTTGCAGAGTAGGAAGGATTCATCGGTTCTTATGCAGATTTAAATCTCAAACTAAATATAGATGGTGTATTCTTTTCCTGATCAACATTGTGGGCTAGTGTAAAATACTTCGGGCCAACAATCTAAAAAGAAAATTGTACAGTTGTTTTGAATTTTATAAAGTTTATATATTTTGTATTGTGATACAAATATTGTGATGGTAATACCATCCAATAAAAAGAAGAATATAACGAATAAGGCGAACCACTGTTTAAAGTATGTTTACAATTGAAATGTTCTATAAATTTCCAATATAATGAAATAATAATAATAATAATAATAATAATAATAATAATAATAATAATAATAATAATAATAATAACAACAACAACAACAACAACAACAACAACAACAACAACAACAACAATAATAATAATAATAATAATAATAATAATAATAATAATAATAATAATAATAATAATAATAATAATAATAATAATAATAATAATAATAATAATAATAATAATAATAATAATAATAATAATAATAATAATAATAATAATAATAATTGGATCGAATTATAAAAATGAGATTGTAAACTTATATAAATTATGTATGAAATATATCCATGCAATTACAAAGTAAAAGCTAATAATAATATACATATATATATATATTGTGTGTGTGCGTTATAGATTTGAACCCAAAAAACAGCAAAAACAAACAGTTCTTTATAATCATAATGGTTAGTCTTATTAAAAACAATGTTTGCATTATCGACTGCAATTTAGAAATAAATTACCATAAGATAAGAGAAGTGGGGGAGGAAGTGTTACAATGAAAATAATAAAGAATGATTATTGTAAACCACGAACATTAAGATTGAATTTTTGTCAAAAATTTAATAAGTAAAATATATTTAGTATTAAACCCAACATAAAATAATGTTTGCGATTATGAAATAAAAATTATTTTACTGTTGTGAGGAGCAATAATGAAAAATAAAATTCCCAACCTTAAAATATTTAAATTACATTGAAGTAAAATTTATACAAGTAGTAAATAAACCTAGTAAAAAGGAGGAAGATGTAGAAAATGACATTCTATAATGGAATAAAACAAAAATTTGTAAAAATATCTCAATCTTATTAACAACATTAAGATAAGAAACTAATAACAGCAAATAAAAAAAAAAACATGGATTACAAAAATGTTAATTAAAAATAGTTATATTTGTTATATTTGTTTTAAATTGTGATTTAAAATAATTTAGAATGTTAAAGATCGTTAACGCGAAAACAGGATAAATAAAGTATTATCAAATAATTGGTTAATACTAAGCAATGTTAATCACCAATAATTAGTATTGATATATAAAAGATAGCGAAGTTATTAGTTAAACCTGGAGAAATTTTTTAATTGCTTGCTATATAGAAGAACAAGCTGAAGAAAAATCATAAATTCTAACACTTCAGTACAAGATACTACAATTAATATACTGAATATAATTTTTTTTGCCTGAAAGTATGCCAACAAAAACAATAATCAGCTGGAGACATTCTTCCACTAGATTGTTAAATATCTCTTAAGTTGTGTAAACCCAAATGTAAAACAATCAAAATAAAAGTCCTTATTATGAAGATATTTAATATTACCTGCTGAATCGCGGATAAGTAAATGTGATTGTAAAAAAATATAGTTGCATGACAAAAAGATGATATTGCTTCACAAGAACATTTTATCAGTTATCAAAAGCAACAAACAAACTCCAATATATAACCATCAGCAAACACAAGTAAAGCTTGATGAAAATTATAACATATACATAAAATTGTAAAGCTCTAAACACTACACTAAATGTATATAAAATTATAAATAAATTTTCAATTTTCCGATTTGTATATCTAAAATTGTTAATTAGATTTTAATAAAAATAAATCAATATTATCATTACTGCAATAGGAATTATATTCCAAATATCAATACAGTAAGCAATCAAAATGTCCAAAAGAGACTTCAAGGATAATTCTTCATCAAGAAACACCTGGTCATGAACATATTATCTAGGTCATTACCATCATCATTGCTGAAGGCTTATACCATCAACAGGTCTTACATATAAAGGAAAATAAAAACCATTGCAAAGTATATAAGTTACAGTATTCTGTTATTAAATTGTAGGAATAAACGATTTTACTCTATTCTAACTGAAGTAACAAAACTCTATAAAGTTCTATTTCATTCTATTTTATTTCATTACTACAAGCTACAAATATACCATGATTGACCAGTACATTCCATTTAATGAAAATTAACTTTAAAAAAAATGTTTTAAGTCATTTATGGAATGAAAGCATCAGTTACGCCTAATACTCTCTGCCAGTTATTATTATATATGCCAGATCATCAACAGTTTGTTAACAATAGATAACTTTACAAAAAAGACTGTTTAGTTTATTTATCGTGAAAAATAAAAGGGAAGGTTGTTGATCTTCTTCTTTTTTTATTATTATTATTATTATTATTATTATTATTATTATTATTATTATTATTATTATTATTATTATTATTATTATTATTATTATTATTATTATTATTATTATTATTATTATTATTATTATTATTATTATTATTATTATTATTATTATTATATTTCAAAGCAAAACTTTATTGAGTCTAAAAAGTTACAGAGTCACATCTAGTAATATATTGATTTGTTACAAATGCAAAACAAATTACAACAACTTTCAGTGTATAAGTCTTTATCATTTCTGCATACTTTTTTTCTTGTTTTTAAATTTGGCCTTCTATTTAGTTCAGTTTGTGCTTGCATCTCTTTGAAGTTGGAAAAAATGCTGAAGTTGAAAATGTCATCATCTATCATGTTAGACTTTATTTTTCATAGACTGGATCTTTGTTTCAAGTGTGACCATGTGGCTGCAAACACATCTGGTTGAGCTATGATGATGTCTCTTTTTCTGAACAGTTCTAGTTTTATTGAATGTGTTGCTGGGTGGCGTCAAGGGTTATTAGCAAGTGCAAAAGTGCATCTAGTACACCAGTAGACATAAAGACTGTATATTGCTGCACAAATAGTAGAGATGTTGCCTTTTTTAAATGTACTTATTATTTCATCAATTGAAATGATAGCCTTATAATATTATTATTATTATTATTATTATTATTATTATTATTATTATTATTATTATTATTATTATTATTATTATTATAGTAGTAGTAGTAGTAGTAGTAGTAGTAGTAGTAGTAGTAGTAGTAGTAGTAGTAGTAATAGTAGTAGTAGTAGTAGTAGTAGTAGTAGTAATAGTAGTAGTAGTAGTAGTAGTAGTAGTAGTAGTAGTAGTAGTAGTATTTCTTATGATAAAAAAGAAAGTAAGACTCTCCTTAATAAGTAATAATATAATGCTTTTACATATAGTATTTCATACAATGTTATACAATGCATATATGATATTCATGGACTAATATTCTTCAAATCTAATGGAGATACATTCATTATTTTTATCTGATCATCTGATTATTTTCTTTTGTCATGTAAAAATATTGTTACTTATGCTGGAAATCAAGTTTAAAAGGGAAAACACAATTATGCAGATTTAAATATTATACTTTGAGCCTCTACACACACACACACACACACATGCTCACAAATACATTTTTAGGTTATCAAAATAAAGAGATTAATTCATTACTTAACTTATACATATATTTCTAAAAGCAATACTCATATATTCGTTTGTTATTTATTTATTTTGCTTGTTTGTAAATAAATTTTATTATTTTATTTTAAATTTCAAGTCATATATTTTTTGTAACATTAATAATTCTTTGATGCATAATAATGAACCCTGAAAATTTATTGTTGACTATGAACATTTTACAGAGAGGAGTATTATAATGTTTAGCAAGCATTAAATTTAAACCATGATGCTCAAACACATTTTGGGTATTACATTTCCAATACTCACACATATAGTTAAAAGGGAAAACCTAAGAAAGCACCAGTTTAATACTAACATAAAATGGAAATTAACTTATAAATCGCAGGCATATGTGATACATTTATACTAAGGCTATTAGGAAACATATAATTTTTGGCTAAAATTAGACTCACACAATTCTAATTGAATTAAATGTTATCTGGTTAAAATAAAATTCATTTTATTCCATATAGCACTGTTGTTTGTGTTTTTATATAAACAGTACATTGGTACTCTTTTTCTCTAGAATGTTCTCATTGATCTCTCTTTTGTAACAAACTCATGATTACACAATTTTGCATCTCATTTCATGGTCATGGATAACACATTTTTTGATATATATATAAGTAGGAAAGTAGGACTAAAGATAAATGTTAAAAAGACTAAAGTAATGTTTAATCGATTTGCTCAAAATATAAAAATAAAGATTGGTTATGATGAATTAGAAGAAGATAACAGTTACAAGTATCTTGGTCAGATTATTAATACAGATGGAAACATAATGGACAAAATTAGTCATAGAATTAAACTTGGTTGGAGTGCTTTTGGTAGAAATAACTTGATACTAAAAGGAAATATGCCTATGTGTTTGAAAAGGAAGGTTTTTAACAAATGTGTTTTACCAGTTCTTACTTATGGATCTAAGACTTGGACACTTAATAGAAGAGCAATACAGAGTCTTCAGATCACTCAAAGAAGTATGGAGAGATGTATGTTGGGAGTAACAAGAAGAGATCGAAAACACAATGTACGGGTAAAAGAACAAACAAATGTTACTGACCTCATTGAAAAAATTAAATGATTGAAGTGGATTTGGGCTGAACATATTACTAGAAGAGATAATAATAGATGGACAATTGAAATTTTAAACTGGATTCTAAGAGAATGTAAAAGACTCAGAAAGAGTAAACATGTGAGATGGATATGGATGAAATAAGAAAGTCTGCAGAGGTGATGTGGAGAAGAGAAGCTTAAGATAGGAGAAAATGGATTGAACTTGGAGAGACCTTAACCCTGCAGTGTAGTGGATTGATAATGGTTGATGATATATATATATATATATCATATATATATATATATATATATATATATATATATATATATAGATATCATTATTTTTTTCTTTAACGAAAAAACTAAACAGTAATTGAACATTGAAGCGTTCAATTAAAAGTACAGCTGGATTAGATTATATTTTGACTAACAGTATAAATATATATACCCTAATGATTATAATGTAAGTAATAGATTCAAATTAGGAAGTGTCGACAAAGCAAGACAATTTTAACAATTGTTATTACTAACTTTCAGAAACATTCCAATGAATTTAAAATATAATTAAATAATCATTTTCAGTTATTGACAGATTTTTAAAATATTTACTATCGGTAAAAAATTAATAAATAAACTACCATATAATATGAAATGATTTTATCTGTTTTTAAATGAACTCCAATATATCTGTTTAAATGATTGATATTATTTCAGTTAATTAATGTCCTTGATGGTATACATTCATTTTACCTGAAAAATCTCTAGTTGAAATATATGTATTTTAAGGATAAATTCTATTTTAAAAAAAGAAATATTTATCCTTAATTTATAAAATATATGTCTGCTGAAAAATATACAAAATGAATAATTTTATATTATACAACATTTTACCAATGTTATTACTGATGGAAATGCGAATATTACATGTATTATATTTATCGCAATATATCTCCTACTGTATATACCTACTGGAATTAATCTAAAAAATATGTAGAAAAAACATCTTATTTCACCTAAAAATGGATCATTGTATTATTACTTTATGAAGATGTTGCATGTCTGGATTAAATTTTCAGAGAGGACTGAGAATAAATAATTATTTTTTTCAGGATGGTCAATGTTTTGCCTAGATTTTATTGGATTTTTTTTTGCTATTTATACATTTTATTAAATGGTGTCAAGAGAAAATATGATTTTGTTCAGAACATTCTGACCATAACTAGACAATGGAGAAAAGATTTCTGACGAGTGTTCAACCTACAAGTAGAAGGTGAAAAGTTTTCTAACTTTAAAATTGCCTCATTATTTTTTAGTCTAATGTTTGTATTTAAGATCATTATTGATTTACTAAAAACTAATCTGCTATTATATTTTAGAAACATGTAATCTTAAAATATATTAGTTTTTTATTATTATTATGTTAAATAAAGGAAAATGGGTTTTCAGAAATTAATTTTCTGACCAGATAATTAGTAATGATACTTTGATTGAAAGTACGATCAAAGAAGCTGATCGCCAATACACAATTTCAACAAATTATCAAGATTATAGATAATTTCGTTTATTATGTACATTTCATTGGCTTGATAATTTTTTTTAAATGTTATATTTTAAAATTAATGCTTCTTTTTATAATTATTGCATTGCTTGAATTGCATAATGAACGGCTGAATGAACTGTTTATGTAATTATCATGTATAGGTTTTTATATAATAAAAATGAATGCAAGTGAAAGTTTTGAAATATCTAAGGATATTTTTTAAAAAAATGTTTGTTTATTCTATTATAAATACCTAAATATGCATACATTTTATAACATTGTTGAGTTATTACTGTATTATCTTTATAAATGCTATCTGTTAAGATACAGAGAAATACATCAATACTGAACTTTAAATTATATAACGTAATAGGAAATAAATAAATGTATAATACTGATATATGTTTAATCAAGATCATTTGTGCTCAAAAAATTTTCAAAATCATCTTGAAATGAATTTAGATCTTTGTATTTTTTTAGTAATGTTGTTTGGAAATTATTTTAGAATGAGATTTATATATTTTACAATGTTAATAAAGTTATTCAGTGTGAAAAATATAGGATAGTGGTCGGGAGAGTAATTGGTATAAAATCCTAGGTGTTTAGTGATATGTTGAAAAGCTATTATGTCTGAGGTGTATTGTCACACTTTGAAATTGTTAAATATACAAGTAACAAAGGACTGTTTTTTTCCATGGACAGTTGCAGTCCCTTATAGTTAATAAACATTAAAATAAAGCTATGGCATGAATTTTTGATGTCTAATAAATGCAGACTTATTTTTTTTCACACTGTATTCATGATGATATTTTCTTATTCGTTTGCCTACACTATAATCACTATCTATCACTACAAGAATGATATCATAGATGATATTTTTATAAGATGGTAAAGTATTGGGTACACCATTAGAAATTGATAGTTTATGCAAAGGTAAGATGAGACATAAAAATTTCTATCACAAATGATATTGAAATAATAGGAGAGGAATGATTAATTTTCTCACAAGTATTAGAGATCATGTAGCTCAAAACAAATGCATATTGGAATTGGAATAAAAGTGAGAATAATGAAAAATGATTTTAATACTATGATGAATGTAAAAATATGAAAATAAAGGAAACACAAAACATCAAACAATATAATTTATTAATAGTTTATTTTAAAGTTTGTTTAAAAAATTGAAACCTATTTAAATAGAGAAAACCCATGAAATTATATTTTAAATACCTTTGCATACCTAGATAATTTAAAGAGGAATATTCATATTTTCTTCATTTAAATTTTTGATATTAAAGTATCAGAATGTATTAAAATATCAAATGATACTTAGCTGAACTGCAAAGGAAATATTTTAATAATTTTGGAAAATATCTTATTTATCACATTTAGGTAGGTGTATTTTAAACTTAAATTTATATTTAAGAATTATAAAATAATAAATATAATTTTAAGATAGTATAAGTGTATAAAAACAGGCAAAACTCTCTATATGTATTGCCACTCAGTGCAAGTCACAGTAATCAATGGATGCCTGAATTCTTGTGCATAAAATGCCCATCTAATGCCTACTTATCCAATATCCCCAGACTAGTTTCTGGCTTTTGGCCTTCATCAGCGAGGAGATATGGATATGAAAACACTAGATGGGGATTTTGTGTACAATCCTTCTGGAATTCATTGGTTATTATGGTTTGCACTGAGTGGAAATATTATATGTAGAACTTTACCTGTTTTAAAAACAGTTATAAGCAAGCAAAAGAAATTTTGATCATGTGACATTTATAAGTGTATCATTAATTTTTTTTTATTAGAAATTGGGAGATTTATTTTAATTATTCTCCACTACAAAAACAATAAGATATTATTGTTTTATTAAATAAGATCAATGTATTGTCACTATGATTGTTTATGGAATAAAGGCTATCTTATTTTATTTATTTTTTGTTAATTTTACTTGTAAAATTTACAGTATAAATATTTTTATATTAATTTTTATATTGTAAATATTTTTTTTAATTTTATGACCTGTTGTAATAGATATAATGTTGTTTAATCATAATAAATTGTTAATTGTTTTAAAATTAATATCCTAGTTGAGTATTGATGTGCCTGTGTGTTACTCATTTGATTCTTCATTCCACTTGCATGATCCACATGAATTATTAGTTAAAGACATTATTTATTTTGCACATGATTCATAAACATTGCTTGAAATATTATTTTTATTATATTTTATTGAATAATAAAATATAATTATTATTAATATTATAGAATGATAATTGGTGATTATATGAAATGATCCAAAACCAATTTGGGATACTAAACATGACAACTATATTAAAATGTGCTATATTTTAAGAATATCATATAAAATAAATAAAGTTCGCACAATGTTTACTTAGAATTTTATTATTTTATTTGTGTTTTATTGCTAAACACTGATTATTAAATAGATTTAGTGTTAAGAGTCATTAAGTTATTTTAGTTGCTTATTGCTGTTGTAACTTACTTAAGTGTACTTACATATCATGCAAAATCCTCATCATATTTAACTACAGAATCTTAATTAATTTGTTTTTATTAGTAGTATCCGAAATGAACCTGACATTATTTTTAAAAGAATTATAGAATTTGTATTGAAAGATGATGAATAAGAATTATCAGTTGATGTTAAATTTTTAATTAGTATTTTTATTAAAAGAGTAGTAATTAATTTATAGTTACTTCCATATTAAATTTCCAAATCGTATTTTATGATTATTATATGTGCGTCTAAAAACATGAGAATATTATGTGATAGTTTTGTTATAGTTAATTTGGTGTGGAATATTCTTATGCAATTTGGAATGTATCTTTAGGGATGTATCTTCAATGCTTAAGCTATTGTACCTTGATGAATGTCTCATGTGAAATGTATCATAAATGTATTTGTTATTTTTAATCGAACCATATTTATTTGAAAAAATGAGCTAGTCATAATCTAAATTTATTAGTAAAATGAAGGAGTTGAGTATTCTAGTTAGAACCCTAATTGTTTATTGTGAATCTAAGTATTATTATAATTTAATACTATAAGTTTCTTATAATTAATTATTAAAAAATATTAGTTTGTGCGGTATTATATGCAGGTGATGTTTCTTGAGCTAATCAGAATATATTTTTTTCTTAGTAATAATTGTTTATATAACTTGATTATAGTATAATATAGTTATATCCTAGTTACCCGGATTCTTTAGATTAGTTTTTCTATTAAAAAAGAGTACTATATATATATATATTGTACTTCTGGTACACATTTTTAATAAAATAAATATTTTTATAATTAAAAATATTTTTGTTGCTTAGAAAAAAAATATCCTCCCTTCCCCATAATATCAAAAAATTGAAATGTAATAAATGAAAGAAAAGTGCATTCGAAAAAAAAATCGAATACATTTTATATACGTCAGATTCAGAGAGATACAAATTTAATTTCTTAGATTAAAATATTTCTAAAATATCATGTCTTTTTATATGGTGTGGTGGATATGTCAAAATGTCAGAGTAATCATTTTATCAATTTTCCGAAAACATGTAATATTAAAATAAAATTGAAATAAATAATGTATAGAAATATTCTATATTTCTAGTGAAAATATACATATGCATAAGCGTAGGTCAATATATATATATATATATATATATATATAACATTGAAATGGAAGAAACCAACATATCTATTATCTATATATATATAGGCTATGAATCATATGTCATTAAACAAAGAGATTAGACTGATGCAACTTATTTTTCTAGCTATGATGGTATTTTAGCAAAAAATTGTTGAAGTGCTATAATGCAGAGTATGGACTTTGTATATTAACCTGACCAAAATAAAACAGCAAAAACTATTCTGAAATTACTATTAAAGATTCAGAAAATAAAACCAGTGCCACATTTTTAACAATCCTTAAATATCAAATAAAATGTCAGTTTACTTAAATATAAATGCAAATAATTATAGCTTAACAAATATGAAATTGAAATAAAAGTTCCTGCAACCATTTATAAATTATGTATAAACTAATAATCACCAGTAAACAAATAAAAAAAAGTAATGATGCCAACTATTCTTTGATAGCATTTAA
Source organism: Epiperipatus broadwayi (assembly GCA_028023455.1). Classification (NCBI taxonomy): domain Eukaryota; kingdom Metazoa; phylum Onychophora; class Udeonychophora; order Euonychophora; family Peripatidae; genus Epiperipatus; species Epiperipatus broadwayi. The sequence continues at coordinate 40,450 of JAQFVV010006454.1, read as the reverse complement.
GCATACATTTTATGGAATATTTACGGTTTGTTAAAAATGAACTTATTATATCTTTCTTCTCTGAATTTTTTGTGATTTCATAATAGTTTGCAACATGATTAAATCAGGTCAATATATATAAAATTCAATCTCTGTATTCCAAAACATACTTTAATATATGCTTAATTACCATGTAAACAAGGGGATGGTATCATTTTATTCTATAGACTAATAATTATTTATTTACATAAAGCTCACAGAATATATATATATATATATATATATATATATATATATATATATATATATATATATATATATATATATATATATAATATTAATTTTGGAATTTCCATGTAATAAAAATATAATAGCTAAATAGCTGATTTTTTTAATACAATAACAAGTACTTTCTTCACAGCTCATTCTTTCATTTTCAGTACTTAAGATTCACCGATATATAAGTATTTGGGTTGAAAAGTATGTGTGGATTCATTTTACTCTTTCATAAAAACTATATCTCCTGTTGGGAATGAAAGTATTGATTTATTATTAACACTCATAAAAAGAACATGTAAAGGCTGATGTTTAAATATATCCTTAATATTAAAAAAAAAAAAAAACTTTTAAATAAGTTAATTGTTTCAAAATCATAAATTTTTAAAAATAAAGATTCTTCAATTCTTCTTTTTATTTCATTTCCCTCAAAAAAGACAACATTAGCTTCATCAACATTAAAAGTGTGATGTGTATCTTTTTCATGGAGATATATATATATATATATATATATATATATATATATATATATATATATATATATATATATATATATATATATATATATATATATATATATATATATATATATCATCATCAACCATTATCAATCCATTGCAGGATGAGGGTCGATACAAGTTTAATCCATCTTCTCCGATCTTTAGCTTCTCTCCTTCATATCACCCCTGCACACTTTCTTATTTCATTCATCTATCTCACATGTGGTCTTTTTCTGGGACTTTTACAACATCTTGTAATCCTGTTTAAGATTTCAATTGTCCATCAATTATCATTGCTTCTAGCAATATGTCCAGCCCAACTCCAATCTTTTAACTTTTTCAATAATAATACCTGTTTGTTCTCTTACCCATACATTGCGTTTTCGATCTTTTCTTGTTACTCCCAACATACATCTCTCCATACTGTTTTGAGTGGTCTGGAATCTCTGTATTGCTCTTCTATTAAGTGTCCAAGTCTCAGATCCATAAGTAAGAACTGGTAAAACACATTTGTTAAAAACCTTCCTTTTAAAACAGATAGGCATATTTTCTTTTAGTATCAAGCTATTCTACCAAATGCACTCCAATTAAGTTTAATTCTATGATTAATTTCATCCAATATGTTTCCATCTGTATTAATAATCTTACCAAGGTATTTGTAACTATTAACTTCTTCTAATTCATCATAATCAATCTTAATCATTTTACATTTATCTTTAGTCCTACATTCCTCTTTCATCTGATAACTATTGCATCATTTCCTGCAGCTTTGAAGCATTATTTACAAAAACAACTATATCATCTGCAAAATCTATACGACTTAAATAATCTCCATTTACTTTCACTCCTTTAGTTTCCCATTTTAATCCACAAATACTTCTTGCATTACTGCTGTAAAACGTTTTGGAGATATGGAGTCACATTGTTTTACACCTTTCTCAATGTTGACTTTCCCAGTATCATTATGTAATCTAATTGTTGTTGTTGCATTTTTACAATTATTCTTTAAAATATGACAATATCCTTGATCTATACCTTACTGATTTAATGCTTTAATCACTGGTGAAATGTTTATAGAATCAAATGCCTTCTCATAATCTACAAATCCAATATATAATAGCAACTCATATTCATTTATTTCTTCTATAACTTCTCTCAATACCTGCATATGATCTACTGTACTAAAATGACTTTTAAATCCAGCTTGTTCTATTGTTTGGTGGAAATCCAATGTTGTTTGTAGATGAGTTGTAATTATCATGGAAAAGTTTTGTATAGAATTTACAAAAGGCTGATAAGTCTGTAATTTCTAATATTTTCTTTATCATCTTTTTAAAATATTAATATTATTACTGCTTTCCTTCAATCATCTGGTACACCTTTATCATTTAGACATTTGGTATATAACTTTGCTAAGAAAAATTCTATTTCTTCACCTGCTTCTTTTAATATATCAGTTATAATTCCATTATTATCTGGAACAATTCAGAAGATATAATAGAAATAGGAGATACTTTCTATTTATTACTATATAATTCCCAATAAAAGTCTTCTACCCATTTCATGTCATCTCTCTTTTTAGTAATAATTCTATTTTTTTCTTATTGCAGATAAAAATTTTCCACCAATACCAAAATGTTGTTTTACACTCTTGAGACCTTTATTCTCTTCTACAGCTTTCCTTGCTATTTAACAGTTATACATACTTATATCATTTTCAACTCTTTTCCATACGATTTTACAAAATTGGAGGTATTCAATCCTTTTTAATGCATCATTTTTGTATAAATTCATATTCCTTTTTTTCTTCATAATTTCTCTAGTCTCAGTAAAAATTTTATTGGTCAATTGCTGATTTTTTCTACCAGCTATCGTTGTTGCAGTTTTTAAAATTGTATCAATTATTTTCATATTAACTTTATTCAAATCTGAATCATGTTTCAAATCTACTAATACTTGAAACCGATTTGTAAGTTTTAATTTAAATTCATTAGAATATTCCTGAAGATTAGGTATATCAACTGTTAAAATTGTTTTTCTTAATAATTGTTGTCTCTCTAGTTTTACATTAACACACATTTTACATCTTACTAATCAATGATCACTTCCTGTGTTAAATTTATTAAGAACATTACAATCTTGAAATATGTATTTTCTATTAGTCAAAATATAATCCTATTCTGCTGTACTTTCATTTGGATGCTTCCATGTCCATTTCCTTTTAACATTTTTCTAAAAAAAAAAAGAATTCATAATATAAAGTTGTTTTTTTTTCAGCAAACTCCACTAGTCTATGTCTTCTCTCATTTCTATTACCATACCAAAATTACCTACAGCACTTTCATCTTTCATTTGTTCACCAATTCTAGCATTAAAATCTCCCATAACAATTTTTAAATGTCATTTACTCTGAATTAATGTTTTTTATACATCAATATAAAAATATTCTACTACTTCATCACTATGAGAACTTTTTGGGGCATAAACCTGAATTATCTGCATTTGGTATCTGCTAATAAGTTTTATAACTAATCTTGCCACTCTGTCTGATACACCATCAATCTCCACAATGTTGTTCTTCCACTTTTTATTTATAATGAGTCATATTCCACTTGTATTTTTAATATTTGTGCTTTTATAATAGAGGACATGTCAACTTTTTAAATCAATTGTTTCTTCACCTTCCTTCTAACTTCACAAAATCCAATAATGTCCCATTTAATATAAGACAGTTCCACTTCTAATTCTTGAAATTCTTCCTTCACTTGAAAGTGATCTGCAGTTGTAAGTACCTAAATAAACAGTCATCGTCAAATGGCAACCTGGGTCAGCAATCAGGAGATTCTTAGCACCATCTGCCTTCGGCCACCAACCTCTGCCTTGGTTGGTGACTTTACAGGCTCCTGGGAATAAGTGCCATGATTTATTTTTGTCTATCATTATTGTATATATGTATTAGAAATATATTTATCATTTACACAAACATTCATTCTGCCTTATCAGGCAACTAAGAAGAAAGACCATGGTGTTTCTTGATCTTAAACTCAAAGGTAAAAAGCCAATAAACTCACCACACTGGCTAATGCCTGTTGGTGAGCAGCCCATCCTAGTTTGTATACTATATAAATAATCACATAGTCATAACAGCTGCAACGACAAGAACATATGGAGTGGACATTAGGAATTTGCCTTGCTCAGTTTCTTTATGGCCTTCAAGAGGAATCAAAGGGTCTCCTTTCAGTTAATAGCAAACTTCTTTATGCAGACATGTATATATATATATATATATATATATATATATATATATATATATATATATATATATATATATATATATATATATATTGTGGCCTGTCTATAGGTGGTATGACCCTATGCAGAGTTTCCAAGTCCCTTATATTAGGCCCTACTTGAATTCGGGTTAGGTTCTATTAATAAACTTACTATATCCTGACCATTTTCTTTAACTATAACAATTGAATTTAGATAAGATTAGTATTTATCCCATGTTACTTTGACATGAGTAAACATTTCTAAAATAATATATGTTTTAAATATAATCAATATGAGACCCGTTTACCTATAAATAGATCACATCCCCTTAACATTAAACAAATACAAAATACTTGTTCAATGGCATAAGAATACCCAGATACTCCTCCTTATTAAGTATCTACATACTCTCATGACTAACAATAATATCTAATATATTATTTTATATTTATAACTATTAAGTTTTAATTCAATCACTCATTCAATTAATCTGTTAGATAATTACAGATAAACTTTGATTCATATTATGTTTAATAATTAAGATTGACAATAATTATAAGAAAAACTTTATAATAAGGAGATCTCAGGAAAATCATTGATTTATTAATTCTTCATACTACCTATGGACTATCAAGAGGGATTTTACAGATTTCCATGGATAGTGTACAAATTAAGAAAGGCTTATAATTTAAATTCATAGTCAAGTTTTATATGTATGTTCTTTAATACTGAATATTAAAATAATATTATTAACTAAACTGTGATTAACACTAATACTTTCACTAATAACTAATGTATCATTTAATTTTATATTAATAAATACATTTTAATAATTGGCAATGTCATCAATGACCTATGGGATCAAGGCAGCATGTAACATGTAAAAAAAAATCTTTACTAAGAGATTTATGCTTATTAAACTGTTAGATTTGCTTTAAATTGAATTGACTTTTCATTTTAATTTTGACTGTACATTTTAAGTTGTGTGATGTGGTGGAAATGAGCCCAGAAAAGATATGCAGCAATTGGAATTTAATAAAACTTTTAAAACAATAATTTTAATCATATTCATTACAAATGATAATAAACATTTCCATTAATATCAAATTTAAAATAACATAACAAAATAATACATATATATTATAATAATAATAACCACACAAATTAATCTTTAGAATATTATTATCAAACAAAATATTAATTTCCCATTATATGTTGAGATATTTATCCCTATGTATGTGAACTATATATCACATATTTAGTTTATTAAACAATATATTTTTTTTCCATTCATGGTTCATTAGTTTAACCTCTACATAATAGTAGTACTTGATGATTAAGTAACAATACAAAAAATAAATGAGAATATAGGGTTATAATTCTGGAGGTTGGTAAGCAAACAAAATTACTACTTTTATTTTTCACATAAAAACAAAATCATTGTTTTTTAGTTTATCCATTTGTACATGTATATATAACCTCCTCTTTGGAGTATGTATATATCATTTTAAATACCCTTTCATACTAAAATATCGAGTATATTTATTTATTTAAAGGATTCATAATCTTTAAACTTAAACGAATTATAAAATAACTATTAATATAACAACACTTGAATTAATTCCTTATTAAATTAGTTCCCCCCCCCCCTCATTATACTAACAAATCATCGATTAAAAATATAAATACCAACATTAGAAAGAAGTTCTCTTTTAACTCTCAGCTAAAGTATAAGAACAATTTTAAATCTTCTAGTTCTTCCACACTCCATAAACTTATCATAATGTTTTTATTTTTCCTTATTATTTGAAGATTCTGCTTATCCTAAGATTCACTAGGTATTTGAGTTACTACAACAATAATCCTTGTTTTGTTCTTTGTTTAGTAATAAAAATTTATTTGTGGCTTGCTTTATTTACTTTATACAATATATATTTCTCTCCATAGTAAAAAGCACACTTATTATTTCAATTAAAAATGCACCGTGCAACGTTTTTTTTTTTTTTCAGCTAAAACTTTATAAAACTGACATCCATGCTGGTATGGCTCAAAATAAATAATATATCCAGAATAATAATGAACACTTTTATTTATTACTAATTTAGTTCCATTGAATTTTAAATATATATACTTAACTGTTTCCAAGAGATATACTATTTTTTTATCTATCCTTACTGGATATTTAAGGTGTTTATTTATTTCCTTTTGTGCATTACTGCAGTTCATATTCTCTGTTGCACAATTATTGTTATTTTTCCGTGAATATATTCGTTGACTATTCATCTCCGATTATTTCTTCAATACTTATTAATTTTCAAGAGATTATTGGGAATTCCGATTATTGACTTGCCCAGTAGAAAAACGATTAATTTATTCCATTATTTTAACAACAGAGCTTATAATTATCCATGTATATTAATATAGAGTTGTAAATCATAAGGTTTTAGAAATTTTAATCCAACTTTGTTTTTTTTTTAAAAAAATATCACCAAGAAAAAAAAACTTAGTTACTTCCACTTTAAGATCAAGAAGCTCTTTGTTTTTTCTCCTCTCTTGAATTTCATATTCCAAGATTGTTTGAAACTCTTTGATTGGCTAATATTTTCCCACTTTTTTTCTATGAAACAATTATTTATTTTGAAAGTTTTTGGTTTATTATTTTAAAATGACCGATTTTCCTTTTTTAAAAAAAAATATTAAAATACAATATTTTTTAGAATTTAAATAAAGATAGAATTTACTGTTTTAATTTTAAATCAGTATTTTTTAAAATTAAACTTTATTTATTTACTTTTAAATATAGTAAGATTTGAAGATAACTAATTTCTATGTTTAAAATCAAATGCGCACCCACAGTAATTATTAGTTTCTACTACGCATTATGTTTACAAAATTACAATTTAAACTTCACTGGTTTTAAACTCCAAATAATATTAATTGTTCATCATATATATGACTCTTTAGGTTATTTTCTATATGTATTTTGAGTTAACATCATTTATAAATTTCCATGAGCTAAAACCGAATTTAAATCTTATGATCTAATACGTCATTATTGTCTTCTTTTAATAAGTAAATATTATTGGATTTGTAAAATTTAAAATTATACACTAAAATTTTATTTTAGAATAGTCTGAGCTAATAAAAAGTGCACAACATCCCCTCCCTTAATTTAATTTTAAATTTTATAATACTTAACCTTTGAACCAAAAACTCTTTTATATTGATTTCTACTGCATGGCTTTCTACAATAAATAAATGAACAAAATTCCTTGTACTCTTGAATTTTATTATTAAGTCTATTACTTTGCCTTTGAATCATTCATAAACTCTAAATATCACACTAACTTTACTATTAGGTTTATTAATTTGTCCTTACTGTAACTATCCCAATAACTAAATTGATAATCTGTATCACACTAATTTTGACAACTTCTGTTTTAGACTCTTACATAATAAGGAATGAGGCTTCGGGCATTATAAGTACCTCTAATACCTTCTGGAGTTGACAGCAGGAAAGCATTCTCTCCAATCTGTTTTAAAATTTTGTAAGGAACATATACTCACTAAGACATCTCTAACTTTATAATAATTTATTTATAACTTGGTGTCCCCTTCTGTCTGAAATAGCAGTAACTTCACTTATGTTTTTCTGGCTATTCAGAATTAGAGGCTGACTTAACTGCAATTCAAATCCCTTTTTAATATCAACATATTGTTTTCTGTTCCTAATATTGTGAAATATCTCAACTTCCCATTCTATATCATCAATATGGTAATTCATTTTCTCATGAACATCCATAGCTATTTTAACAACATTAAGTTCACTAACTTGTAATATATCTAACAATTTAATGATGTCTTTACTATTATATTGATCCACTAGTCTTAAAACTTGTTGGCTTAAATATGGTAGATTTTGTCTACTCAATCTTACCATTTGAACTTTCAATATAGAAAAATGTAAGTTTTTAATGTAACAGCTTGCTTATGGAAAAGCTTCACAAAACCATGAGACTGAAAACTATATTTTTCTGATATAATCTGATATCTAATTTGAGCTTGTAGATTAGATTACCCAAATCCAACTAACACTATGTTTTTAAAATTTTCATATTCGCCAGGTTTTTCAACTAATGACTGTCACCAATCCTTTTCATCTACATATAGCAACATTTTAGAAAGGACCAATTTTCCCTTTTTGGACATGGGGCATAAAGAAAACAAATTCTCTAACTTATTTAGAGATTCTAAATGGTTTTTTTTATTATCCCCTTGTATTGGTTTTATTATCATAAACCTTATGTCCATGGAATCCTCCTTACCTAACTGTTCTTCAACTGATTGGCAACTTTTAACATGTTTGGTTTTCTGACACCTACTTAACTTCTCTCTATGATTATTTATACATTCCTTCCTACCTTCCATTTTATCCCAGTTTTCATTACTAAATCCATTTTGAAACATTTGATTGTACCATATCTTTCCTAAATCTTTTAAACTTTTCAATCGATCACGATTACTAACTTGAATCATTTTATTTTTAGAATAAATATCCGACATTAAATTATTCAATTTTACATTATTTAGGAAATTATTTACATAATTATTTTGCTTACTTCTCAATTTATTATACCATAACCAGAACAAGTCTTTTATGTCTTTCCATCTGTCACGATTGCTTACTTGAATTTCTTCAATTCTAATATCATTATCAAGTACTCTATCCTCCAATTTCATTTTACTAAAGAAACTATCTATATAATTCTTTTGCTCCTCTTTTAATTGATCAATTTTTATATTACTCATCTCGTTTGAACTATTATTTTTTTCAATTACTTTTTATTCTTCTCTATTCAATCTATTAATTCTTTCTCTAACTTTTTCAACCGTTCTCCCATTTTAGATAGATATCTTTGATCTTCAGTGTTGTTAGATTTTATAACTTGTAAATTTTTCTCTATTCCTATTCCCAACTCTTTTTTAAATTCTAGAGCACTGTTATCCAATTCTTATTTTACTTCTGTTCTTAAAAATTCAAACTTGTTTTCTATTAATTCCACTTGATTCTGTATACCTTTAACACCACTACCTAAAGCTTCATCTAAATGCTGTATCTTCACATTTACTAACTGTCCATTGTTTGATAGCTTCTTTACCTTGGATTTGGAGAGCTTGAACATCTTTATGAATATATCCCTCTAATTTTTCATCTTTTTTATCTTTTACTACCTCTATAATATTTTCTTTTGTTGCAAACATTTCACTTAATTCTCCAAATTTTTTCTCTAAATCTCCCTTTATAAACTTAATGGCTTGTTGATTTTCAACTATACCTTTATTCATGAATTCTAACTCCTCACTCAGCACTTTATTAGTTTCTTGTAGTTCTTTTCTTAAAAATCTATTACCTTCTTCTGACTTTTTACTATTTTCTTCTGACTTCTCTTCTAACATTTTACTATTCTCTTCTAACTTTACTCTTAAAAATCTATTATCTTCTTCTGACTTTTTACTATTCTCTTCTAACTGTACTCTTAAAAATCTATTATCTTCTCTTAAAGATTTACTAGACTCTTCTAACTTTTTATTTAAAGATTCACTCAAAGATTCATTTATTTTCATCATCAATACAAACAAATCATCTAAACTTTTCTTCTCTTCCACTGCAACAACTTTCTTTTCTTCTATAACTTCATATTGAATATTCTTTCTTATTTCTCTATCTTTCTTATGACTCTCCCTTTCTTTTTCAATGCTTATTTCCACTTCTAACTTCTCCTTGAGCTCTTGTTCTTGGACAGAACAAATTTTTTCTTCTTTTTCAGAATTTTCAATTCCACTCATTTTTGAAAAATACAATTTTTTTCACTAAAGCACTATGCTAATTTTTCTTTAAAATATGACTTAGTTCAACTTCATAAAAAATATTTTCTACTAGGCTATTCCAACAATCAACAACTCCCTCAAATAACTTGACAAATTAATTATATTTCATTTTCATGATATCTATTAATAGATACCATAAACCATATTTATATCTATTTATTTACAATAAACTCAAATTCATATAAAAAAGTTGCATACTTTTCTTCTATCAACATCATCACCACAATCACTGCATGAATTATTTATACATCAATTATCAATCTATGTATGATTTGCCTATTGATCACATAGCCACATTAGACTAGCCTTTATTTAATATTCTAACAAAGTAAAAAAAAAATATTTGATCTAATTATTCAATTAACACGTTAGGCATTTTTTATATAAATCAATCATGATAATCAATGATTATTTTACTAATCCTGCCACTCATATGGGCGCCATAAGGGGTTTATATACTGTAGCCTGTCTATAGGTGGTATGATCCTAAGCAGAATTCCCAAGTCCCTTATATTAGGCCCTACTTGGATTCGGGTTAGGTTCTATTAATAAACTTACTATATCCTGACCATTTTCTTTAACTATAACAATTGAATTTAGAAAAAATTAATATTTATCCCATGTTACTTTGACATGAGTAAACATTTCTAAAATAAGATATGTTTTAAATATAATCAATATGAGACCCATTTACCTATAAACAGATCACATCCCCTTAACATTAAACAAATACAAATTACTTGTTCAATGGCATAAGAATACCCAGATACTCCTCTTTATTAAGTATCTATATACTCTCATGACTAACAATAATATCTAATATATTATTTTATATTTATAACTATTAAGTTTTAGTTCAATAACTCATTCAATTAATCTGTTAGATAATTACAGATAAACTTTGATTCATATTATGTTTAATAATTAAGATTGGCAATAATTATAAGAATAACTTTATAATAAGGAGATCTCAGGAAAATCATTGATTTATTAATTCTTCATACTACCTATGGAATATCAAGAGGGATTTTACAGATTTCCATGGATAGTGTACAAATTAAGAAAGGCTTATAATTTAAATTCATAGTCAAGCTTTATATGTATGTTCTTTAATACTGAATATTAAAATAATATTATTAACTAAACTGTGATTAACACTAATACTTTCACTAATAACTAATGTATGATTTAATTTTATATTAATAAATACATTTTAATAATTGGCAATGTCATCAATGACCTATGGGATCAAGGCAGCATGTAACAAGTAAAAAAAAATCTTTACTAAGAGATTTATGCTTATTAAACTGTTAGATTTGCTTTAAATTGAATTGACTTTTCATTTTAATTTTGACTGTACATTTTAAGTTGTGTGATGTGGTGAAAATGAGCCCAGAAAAGATATGCAGCAATTGGAATTTAATAAAACTTTTAAAACAATAATTTTAATCATATTCATTACAAATGATAATAAACATTTCCATTAATATCAAATTTAAAATAACATAACAAAATAATACATATATATTATAATAATAATAACCACAAAAAATTAATCTTTAGAGTATTATTATCAAACAAAACTAATGATTTCCCATTATATGTTGAGATATTTATCCCTATGTATGTGAACTATATATCACATATTTAGTTTATTAAACAATCATTTTTTTTTCCATTCATGGTTCATTAGTTTAACCTCTACATAATAGTAGTACTTGATGATTAAGTAACAATACAAAAAATAAATGAGAATATAGGGTTATAATTCTGGAGGTTGGTAAGCAAACAAAATTACTACTTTTATCTTTCACATAAAAACAAAATCATTGTTTTTTAGTTTATCCATTTGTACATGTATATATAACCTGCTCTTTGGAGTATGTATATATCATTTTAAATACCCTTTCATACTAAAATATCGAGTATATTTATTTATTTAAAGGATTCATAATCTTTAAACTTAACCGAATTATTAAACAACTATTAATATAACAACACTTGAATTAATTTCTTATTAAATTAATTTTCTCTCCCCCCCCCCATTATACTAACAAATCATCGATTAAAAATATAAATACCAACATTAGAAAGAAGTTCTCTTTTAACTCTCAGCTAAAGTATAAGAACAATTTTAAATCTTCTAGTTGTTCCACACTCCATAAACTTATCATAATGTTTTTATTTTTCCTTATTTCTTGAAGATTCTGCTTATCCTAAGATTCGCTAGGTATTTGAGTTACTACAACAATAATCCTTGTTTTGTTCTTTGTTTAGAAATAAAAATTTATTTGTGGCTTGCTTTATTTACTTTATATAATATATATTTCTCTCCATAGTAAAAAGCACACTTATTATTTCAATTAAAAATGCATTGTGCAATGTTTTTTTTTTTTCAGCTAAAACATTATAAAACTGACATCCATGCTTGTATGGCTCAAAATAAATAATATATCCAGAATAATAATGAACACTTTTATTTATTAATAATTTAGTTCCATTGAATTTTAAATATATATACTTAACTGTTTCCAAGAGATATACTATTTTTTTATCTATCCTTATTGGATATTTACGGTGTTTATTTATTTCCTTTTGTGTATTACTGCAGTTCATTTTCCCTATGGCACAATTATTGTTACTTTTCCATGAATATATTCGTTGACTATTAATCTCCGATTATTTCTTCAATACTTATTAATTTTCAAGAGATTATTGGGAATTCCGATTATTGACTTACCCAGTAGAAAAACGATTAATTTATTCCATTATTTTAACAACAGAGCTTATAATTATCCATGTATATTAATATAGAGTTGTAAATCATAAGGTTTTAGGAATTTTAATCCAACTTTGTTTTTTTTTAAAAAAAAATATCACCAAGAAAAAAAAAACTTAGTTACTTCCACTTTACGATCAAGAAGCTCTTTTTTTTTCTCCTCTCTTGAATTTCATATTCCAAGATTGTTTGAAACTCTTTGATTGGCTAATATTTTCCCACTTTTTTCTATGAAACAATTATTTATTTTGAAAGTTTTTGGTTTATTATTTTAAAATGACTGATTTTCCTTTTTTTAAAAAAAATATTAAAATACAATATTTTTTAGAATTTAAATAAACATAGAATTTACTGTTTTAATTTTAAATCAGTATTTTTTAAAATTAAACTTTATTTATTTACTTTTAAATATAGTAAGATTTGAAGATAACTAATTTCTATGTTTAAAATCAAATGCGCACCCACAATAATTATTAGTCCCTACTACGCATTATGTTTACAAAATTACAATTTAAACTTCACTGGTTTTAAACTCCAAATAATATTAATTGTTCATCCATCTGCACATATATGACTCTGTAGGTTATTTTCTATATGTATTTTGAGTTAAAATCATTTATAAATTTCCATTAGCTAAAACCGAGTTTAAATCTTATGATCTAATAGGTCATTATTGTCTTCTTTTAATAAGTAAATATTATTGGATTTGAAAATTTAAAATTATACACTAAAATTTTATTTTAGAATAGTCTGAACTAATAAAAAGTGCAGATATATATATATATATATATATATATATATCTATTTATATATATATATATATATATATATATATATATATAAAGCAGAAGTAAAATATTTATTTCTAACTCTACTTTTATGTACCTGTGAAAGAAGAAAGATTCATAAAAGTAGTTAGAAATAAATACCTTAATTCTGATATATATATATATATATATATATATATAACCATAAAAAAGATATAGACGACATTCATTATTAATTTTGATGAAACTAAAACTATGATTTTTAAGTAATTAACTTATTTAAAATATTTTTTAATACCAAACTTGTAAGGTAGATAAATGAAATTGTGGGTAACGTTTTGTTTAAATGTTATTTTGTAGATCTTTATACTATACTTGGAGCAGTGAAACCATTAGTTGTACATTAAAGTTTATTTTTTGGCTAGACTGGTTGAGTTGTGAACTTGGGGTAAATTTTATCTATCTATCTATCTATCTATCTATCTATCTATCTATCTATCTATCTATCTATCTATCTATCTATCTATCTATCTATCTATCTATCTATCTATCTATCTATCTATCTATCTATCTATCTATCTATCTATCTATCTATCTATCTATCTATCTATCTATCTATCTATCTATCTGTCTGTCTGTCTTTCTGTCCATCTATCTGTCTGTCTGTCTACCTACCTACCTTCCTACCTACCTACCTACCTAACTTCCTATCTATCTATCTATCTATCTATCTATCTATCTATCTATCTATCTATCTATCTATCTATCTATCTATCTATCTATCTATCTATCTATCTATCTATCTATCTATCTATCTATCTATCTATCTATCTATCTATCTATCTATCTATCTATCTATCTATCTATCTACCTACCTACCTACCTATCTATCTATCTATCTATCTATCTATCTATCTATCTATCTATCTATCTATCTATCTATCTATCTATCTATCTATCTATCTATCTATCTATCTATCTATCTATCTATCTATCTATCTATCTATCTATCTATCTATCTATCTATCTATCTAATAAAAATTATTCCAAATTCATAAGTAAACCAGACTAATCAAACAAATAAATTCTAAAGCATAACTAACGTTTTCAGTGCTAGAATATAACTTTCCAAGTGTAAAGGTGCACTAGCAAAATCTTATCATAGCAGTAAACCATTGGTTTGTGTTTTAGGATTTATTTCTTTGGTTATTTCTTTTGTTATTCTGATTTAGTTTTGAAGTTTCTTATTTGCAGCTTTAGATATTAAGTTAATAGATTCATATGTTGAATATCAAAATTAGCACAAACATAACTCTCAACAAATGGGCTCCAATAGGGTTATGAGAAATACTTGCTTATCTTCAGTAGTTGTTAATTAGTACTAATTGATAATTTTTTATTAACATCAAAAGGTAAAGCTTATCTCTATATATTAATAAATATTACATTAATTAATAATATGTATAGTCTCTCAATCCACAAAAATAATTTTGTTTAATTCTTTAACCCTCGTCAATTGCCATTAAATTCAAAAAAACATAATGGAAGTAAACATCATCAACTCAAATTCCACAATTCCCAAATTTTAATATTAACAGCTAATCTATTAATTTTATTCATTTTATTTTTATTTATTATGATTGCCTTCTTAATTTTTCTTTTATTATGGTTTCTCTATTCACAAAGAATCTTAACACTTTCAATACAAAATTTATAATTCATAATCTGAGTAAACTGAAGCAGTCATTAATAGTGACTTAACGACTGCTTTAGTATTCTTGGTTTATGAAAGGAGATGTAAATATAATTTAAGTTTAATATTGAAATTGTTAAGATACTTCATGACAGAGAAACCATAATAAAGAAAAAACTATTGAAGCACTTTTAATAAATATAATTAAAAATATAATTAATAGATAAACTGCTAACATTAAAATTCAGGATTCATTGCATTTAAATTGATGACATTTGCTTCTGTTATATTTTTTAAAATTTAATGGCAGTTGAGGATGATTAAGAAATTAGCTGAAAGCACTTCTGTTTATTGAAATACTGTGTATAATTTTTATTTTTTATTATATTTATTATTTTTTTATTGTTATTATAATAGATTTCAATTCATGGATATTTTATTTGTATATATTGAATCAGATGCTTTATCTGAATCAATAGTTTCATTGCCAAAAATAAAACCAACTTTTATTTCCATTAAATTCCAAAGTTTAAAACTATTTAAAAGTTGTCTATAAGAGTATATGTATTAACACACATACTCATTTATGTTTAAAATATTTTTTAAATTTGATTTCTAAAATAGTTTTCTTTTACCATTTGTCTTTACTTTTTTTATCAAATTAATTAAAGCAAGCAAACTTTTTAATTACATTCCTGTTTCTTTTATTTTAATTAGAATCCATTTTTAGTTTAATTTTAAAACCAGAGATTTAATTTTGTGTTGTTTTTTTTTTTTATAAGTTAATTCCTGGTTAGAATTTTTAATTAAGATTGAGTGGAAGATTAAGATTTGCCCTGGGCTAAGACTTATGATTGAAAAACAAAAAAAAGTTTATGTGGGAGAGAGAGAGAGGGTATAAATAATCCCAAAAATTTCAGACATTTTACATTATTATTCTTGGCTTGACAGCTTCACAGTGAGTAATTCAGCTTCTTATAATTTTACTACTCATTTTATATTAGCAGGCTGAGATTCATATTGTGTTGGTCTTTTGGACATTTCATTTCTTTTTAAAATTTGCTACTAATAAAATATTATATTTTACTGCCAGTGGATAAGTGGACTTTGTATTATTTGCTTTTGCAAAATGTCTAAATTCACCACTAGGTGTTTTCTAACCTACAATGTATCTTGCTAACTCACTCAAGGATGAACTCCTGATTCCCAGCTTTTCTTACATCATAACATAAAAGTCTGAAGTAAAAAGAACCCCAAAATATGCCTCTACAATTGCTACTGTAAAGAAATGAAGACACCTGAAAATTGAAACTTAAAATAAAGTGTGCACTTGTAACAAACTTAGGGGACTCTGCTTTACCATAAGATAAAAATATTTCTTATACTTTCCAGGGTATATAAATCTTTTAATTAAATCTCCACTCAATCTAAAAATTAAAATTTTTTGTTTTTTTATAATTATTTAATGTAATAATTTTTATATGTGTTTGCTTATTTTTGTATTTCTAGTGTGTCTTGGAATCTTAGTTTTAAGATTTTAAGTTTGCTTTCAATTTTATTTACTGGAGAGTATATTGAGAGTTTATATTTTATATGCTTAATATGTCTCCCTTTATTTTACTAACTATTGATAAATGCTTTGTCAGTCTTTCATAAATTTTAGTTTGATCACCTATCCTTATTTTATCCTCCAATAATTAATTGAAATTATTGTGTTTGCACTTTTTGTGAACCACAAATCTTTTGGCTGGCAGTTTATATGTTTATTGTTTTGGTTTTCTGTAGTTGGAGATTTTGTTTCTTCTTTTCGAGAGTACATAAGATCATAATCACATTTTTCATGTCTTGTATGTGAAATCAACCTTGAATTTTCTTAAAAGTGATGTATCATGGCTGTCCTGCTGGCAAAATAATGTTGTTGTCTTGCCACATTATTTTGGGCCAAGAAATGCTAGCCACCACATTTTCATTGTTTTCCTATAAGTCTGTATTGTTTTCATATCTCTGAATTACAAAACTAAAATTGTTGTTTTTAAATAAATTGCCAGCAGGAAGACATGATTAATTCCCTTTTAAATTGTAGGTGATAGACTGTTTCTTTCTGCTAAAGCATTTAATCTTTTAACATTTCAGCTCATATACACTCTCTGAGGAATTACTTTATAAAATCTGGGTCAAGCTTTAGTATTTTTGCCCTTAGATTTATTTGACCTTTTATTTTTTTGCTTTAAATTTATTGATCAGAGGGTGTACTGGGAATTTAGTTTGTAAAGTTACTTGTAATTCTAATTATTTTACTTTCTTGATAAATGCTTGGACAGACATAAAACAGTCTTCTATTGAGTCTTCTGATTATTATACTCTGCTTAGTTTTTGCCAGTTGTTTGGTTGGTGATTTACCAGTAACATATGTATGTTTTTCTTAAATCAGATATTTAATGTTTTATTAATTTTAAATCATTTATGTGGAGTATTTTAGAATTTTACTATTTCATTAAATTAAATAATTAAGTTTTCTCCCATTATGTAATTCATACTCCATCATATTCATTTACCATTTATGCATTCTTGCATTGTAATCAATCTTTGCAATCTTAAAAGTGATTAGCCATGCAGTAGTCCTGTGGACATTATGATGTCATTAGTCAATAAGCTAGAGATTGATCATGCATGCTGATTTTATTGACTCCTGCAAGAAACTTTCATTGGATTTTCATTTCAGAACTTTTGAATAAGGAAACCAGGGTTGCCTGGATGAGCTGAAGGAAAATCCTTCCCTCCTTTTTTTAAATCCACTATTAAAAAATGAATCTGTCTGCCAGTGCATTGACATATTATTTTTGCTAGTACATGCCTGATGTAACCATATTTCTTGTGAGGAAAGGTCTACTTTAAAATTTTATATTACTCTTCATAAAATTTTCAATTAGTTTAAACTATTTTGCTGATGTTTGTCTTAATGCTTTTATTTCCCAATTGTCTGAACAATATTCATGAGCTTTTGCTATCTCCATGTGTCTAGTCGTCACAAACCATCATCACCATCCACTTTTGATCATGGTAAACAAATTTTCCAGATATGCAGTGATCTGATAGTGCCCTTTGTGATTAAAGGCAGATTGAGTGACTGTTACAATATATTATAAAAAGTTGTCTTGACAACAGATTGTGATTGGTGATTGTTATATGATAGTGTTGACTGCTTTATGTATTTATATTTTATAAAAAAAAATGCACACACACACACACACACACATATATATATATATTATTGCTGATGTAACATTTTATACATCACAGAATTATAACTCTCAAAAAATATAAATAAACAAACAAGAAAAATATTAAACTTTGTTAATATATTTTATAATATGCCAAATACCATTTTCTATCTTAAAAAAGTACATATCAAAAAAAAAAATACATTAAACACTATAGCAGCAGTCTTTTTTCCATGCTGAAGTGCTAAAAAATCTATGCGTGTTGAAAGCACATACCATTTATTCTTCTTTTATTATATATTTTTAATTTGGTGTATAGTACTTCTCATAATAAAATGTTTTCTATTAGTAATACTAAATGTTTTATGAAAATTTAAACTATTTTTACATCAATATTCATTTAAATCATCAAAACCACTGTAGAGTAAATGGTCTTTGAAATTAATTTGATATTACTTTTAAATAAAAGAAATCCGTTATTGAAAAAAAAAAAAGGATATCACCCAATATGTATTTAGTTGTGATGGAAATTGACATTTCACTATTCACTTTATTTAAAAAGTAAAAAAAAAAAAAAAATGTTACAATACATTTTTTTCTTATTTTTTATTTTTTGAGTTAATATGACTAAGTATATTATCTATATAAATATTTGCAAGTATTTATTCTATTTTATTATTATATATTCATTTGAGCCTCAATTGATTAATATTCCTATTTATTTATATTATTTAATTTTTACTTCCATTTAATTTTATTCAGAACCCTCTATCTGCTCTAACAATTTTTAAATTTCTTTTCATTATACTTATTTATCAGAAATTTATTATTAAGAAATTACCTAATTACCACACGCCTGAATCATAGATTACATTGTATATAACAATCAAATATTCAAATTCGATTTGATCAATTTGTTTTAGCTTTTTTTTTTTTTAAAAAAAATGTTTATTCATTTACATTATTAATTATAGTATAATGTGATTTATTTTAATTATTTCATGTTACTTTACAATTAATAAAAAATAAAGAATAATTATTATTTTACTATGTAGATTAGCTATTGTTACTTTAAATTACATTTAATTGTATAATACTGTTTTTCCTATATAAATTGTTTTATTTTACTGTATGTTAATTTAAACTTATCGCTCTATTGCAATTTCTACCAAAATTCCCTTAGTAACTAACTAAAGTAGCTTTATTTAAAGTTGTCTAAAATTATTGCCTTTATCTTTTCAAGAGTTAATATGACACATTTTAATCTTTATTTAATATATTCGTCATGTTTTAATTAAACATAGGTTTTTATCTTGTTTTTCAAAAAAATGTATTAATATTACTGTATCTTTACAATAAATTTATATTAGCAATCAGATTATTAAGACAAAAATATAGCAATATGTACTTTTTCTTTTTTTTTTTAGCCCTTTTCCTGCCTCTTACGAGGCTCCTCGTAGACATCTGACGTCACTCTAACTCTGCCAGTTCTTATGCTAAAATATTCGTTAAACAGGTATTGAATAGGTTTTTAAAAGTTCTGTAAGATGATGCCCTCTTCCGAATTATTTTACAAGTAAAAAATAAAAAAAACGCATTTAAACCTAAACAAAGAAAGAACATCTGTTGTAATTGGTTGTTAGTGAGCTCTCAGCCGAAAAAGACATTCTGATTGGCTGGAAAGAACAAAGAAACCGCCTGATCAAAGAAAATAAAGAAAAACGCTGAGATTTTCATTTCGAATATGATTTTAAAGTATTATAAAAGTATATTTTGAGAAATTAAAATTATTTTCAGAGAGAATACTAAAAAAACAAAATTATTTTCAAAAAATATCGAAGATTTTTGTAAAAATATTGAAGATTTAGTAAAAAGAAATATTTACTTTTCTATAATGTAAAAGTCGACCTTTTTGTTTATATTATAGCTTTTATGTTGCTGAAATTGAATATTTTAGAATAAATAAATAGCAATTTATTTTTGAAAGAACTTTCGTTCTCTTCATAACCTGAAAAATTAGTAATATACTTTTTATAAACGTATCTGAGTTGAATTTAATATTATAGGCGAATATGTTTTAACAATAGGCTTTGTCTTCAGTTTGTGAGTTGGCCAATTAAAAGATTTGATTTTTACCTCATACAACCAATAATATAATTAGCGGTTAAAAGGTTAAATTATTTTTATTTCTATTAAGTTTTGACACTAATTTATATCTTCGTTAAGATAGTCACAAGTACTATTAACAATATTTCCAAATCTACTTGTATTAAAACATAATTAGAAAAAAAAATCTATTTTTATTACATCGACATTTGCAGTATTATACATTCTAGTAATTTTGCAATCCTTAGTGTCTATATAAAAATATTAGACCTTGTGCAAAGGTTAACTTACACTTTTATTATTTAAAGGATGTTGCTTTGACAAAAGATTAAGATTGTTGATTGTTATTGAAATTGATTACTTAAGTGACTGTTATATATATATATATATATATATATATATATATATATATATATATATATATAGAATAAAAACTACAAAATTTTAAATATATATAACAAAAATAAATATAATTGTAATTAATAATTATATACAGTCTTTCAATATGCAGAAATTCTTTTGATTAATTCCTTAACCTTCCTCAACTGCTATTAAATTAAAACAAAACAATGTATGAATTAAATATTTTGAATAGCTTAAAAGGGAATATTAAAAAAACAGACAAAAGTATTAAGTATTTGGATTTAATTATTGCAAGAGATAATACTTTGTTAAATTATAAGTTAATAATCAAACTATTGCAAAAAAGGGATATATAAATTGTAAATCAAAAGTACTAATTATGTTTAAGATTGCAAGTTTTAGATCAATTTTGTTTCATAATGAAAAATTATGTTGTTATCAGTGTGATAAATGTAAAAAAAAAATATTGACGTATTTGCTAAGAAATTGCTTGAAGTTGATTATAAGAGTCAATATATTAACAATACTTGTCAATTTTAAAAGACCTATAATGATTTAAAAGAATTGAAGATTGATAATAAAAAATGGATATCTATTCCATATATTTCAAATGCTCAAGTAAAATTTTTTAAGACTGTGTATATTGATATGTTTCATTTTGCTGTACAAATAACATTAATAAATTAGTGAAAAATTCTAAAAATAACATACCTGTCATGCAGAAAAGTAATGTTGTGTATTAATTTTTTGTGGTTGTATGTAAATCAAGGCACAGTGTTGAAAAAAATTAATGAGCATGAATTGAAAAACAATCACGTGAAACATAAATTAATAATGATTTAATGAATTCTTGAGTTTTCTTGGATCATGAAAAGACATGTAAATATAAATTTGAGTTTGATATTGAAGCTGTTAAGATTCTTCATGAAAAGAGAAACCATAAGAAATGACAAATTAAGAAGATGATTTTAATAAATAGAAATAAAATAAATATAGTTAATAGACAAGCTGCTAATGTTAAAATTTGGGTAATTACCATCATATTTATATTTACTATTGTTATCACAATAATTTTAATTTATTTAATTAACAGACATTATATATATATAGATATATAATAGCGTACTGTCTGTATCATATCTATGCCCATGTCTCATTATATATATATATATATATATATATATATATATATAATGAGACATGGGCAAGATATGATTGCAAAACTGGTCAAAATATTTACCTAATATAAAAGTTCTAAAATAAGAGATTGAAATGAGAAACCACTAGTCTATTATTGCCTAAGAGTTAGAGACAATTAATTTTATTGGATATGTAATTTATGAACATGAGATATATCTGATAACAATAAGGTCATGTACATGTATGAGAGAACCTAAATCCATCTCTCACACATTTATAATCTAAATCTCATTAGTTAATAACTATTGACTGCTGTTATGAATGTATCTAATATTGATTGACAAATTCTAGTAATATTATTATACATAGACTTACATATCAAATATATTGAATTATTAATGAGTTAAGACTTAATTATATAAACCTATTTGAATAATATATAAGAATAAAATAAATGAAGGTAGGATTCCTAATCTAATGAATAACAATGTTTTATTTACATTTATAATTAAGATCTAGGTTACTTAGATTGTAAAACAAAATACTATTTCAAATCAAAGGAAGATACATATTTAACTTAATTCTGCTAACAATAATTTAATAAATAAAAGTGATAACTTATTACGGTTGACATTAGAATATTAAACTTAAATAAGTTAGTTTGGTAAACTTCACTCAATGGTTGTTTAAACTTTAGTGACTTAAGTTGACTTCTCTTAATTAAATGTATATATAATTTGTTGCTTTATATAAATACATATACATGAAATGATTCTTTGCTACACACACACACACACATATATATAATTTAAATACAATTGAAAACTCTTAATGTTCAAGTATTTACTATATTTGGTTGAATGATAAGATCAATATAAGGTCTTGTAAGTATCCAATTAAAATGAACTACTACTACTGCTGCTGCTGCTGCTACTGCTACTACTACTACTACTACTACTACTACTACTACTACTACTACTACTACTACTACTACTACTACTACTACTACTACTACTACTACTACTACTACTACTACTAATAATAATAATAATAATAATAATAATAATAATAATAATAATAATAATAATAATAATAATAATAATAATAATAATAATAATAATAATAATAATAATAATAATAATAATAATAATAATAATAATAATAATAATAATAATAATAATAATAATAATAATAATAATAATAGAGAATTTGAATATGGTTCATGGAATAATCTTCTATAATTTCCCTGACAGTAGTTATGTACCTTAATTCCTTTAGAGATTTATGTAACATATAATTGTATAATTCATTTCCCTTATATGTATATCCAAATGTAAGTTTCAACAAATAGTAATATATGTTATTTACCAAATAATGATATCATAATCCCTTTTTATATTATGTATAAATTTATCCATTTGTTTATTGCATTGACCACACACATTACAACTTATATATTAATAATTCTAATATGCATATAATACATATAGTTTAAATAGGATGTGAGAAACAGACTATATCTGATAGTTGGTATCATGATCTTCTGATTAAAACTTGATATATTAGATTTTTCCCCTCCATTTTTATTAATACATAATCATTTTATTAAATGTTGAGATATAATTTAGTTCCTTCCTTGGAGACGGTATTTTATTTCATTTGTAGTAATTAAGATTTTTATTCATGATGTGCTTGTGTTTATATTTGTTTTATATACTTATGATTTAAATTGGAACGGTAATTTGATAAACATTTTATTGAAAACAATAACGAATTTTATAATAAATGGGAGTCGTGGTTTAGCCCAGTAGATGACTTGAATGGATATTCGTTGTCCAAAAGAACAGATGTCAACAGTTGTTTAGTTTTAGCAGTTCATTTTATATTGTTCTTTTATAAATAATATCAGGAAAAATTACTTTGTGCTTGAATAAAATATCTTAATTAAGATGTAGTTTCGCTCAGATTTTGGAGAGAAATGAATAGGTGTAGACTATTTGAGAAACAATAAAAACATTGTAAAATAAAATTGATAAAATAACTTTTATTTAAAACTGTCTTCTAAATCTGTTTTATATATATATTCTCTTGTAGCATTTATCATAAAAAAGAAATTAAGCTTGTTTAGAGCTAGTAGCAGGCTCTTTATATATATATATATATATATATATATATATAAATATATATATAATATTATATATATATATATATATATATATATATATATTCTAACCTCCCCCCGCGCATCCTCACCCCAAAATATACTGTTTATTACGAATATTACGGGTTCTAGCTCAGTTAACAAATAAATAAATGAAATATTCAGCATTAATTAAAATGATTACTAGCTCTAATTTTAAAATACAAATTCGGTTCAATTTTAAAATAAATTAACAAATATTTACTATTTTCATGAGACATGGAGTGACAATACCGGGAACGAGATATACTACATTGAGCCATTATCCACACGATACTACCTCAATGGCATAAAAATACTATCCCACCCTTTTTTACTATACCAAATAACTAACTCATAGTATTCTTACGACTTTCTGAGCTCTATTCACTACGATTAAAATAATAATCATATCTTAATCTTCTTTATAACAAGAATCTAGCTCAATTAAATAAAATGAAGTAAAATAAAATAAAATCTCAGGTTCATAAATTGTATTCTAACTGATTTAAAATTACGGTAGTAAAATATGAAAAGGGAATTTTATGTCATAATCTACTACACAGCAACTAATAATAATAAAAATAATAATAACAATAATAATATAATCTTATTTCTTCCTAAATGAAATAAAAAAATACGTATGTGGTAGTATTTTAATAATCTGACAACAGAATACGTGTGGCAACATTAGCATATAATTTAATGTAATATTATGGCAACCGACTTATGACCAATAAATAATATAAAATTATGATCTTTTAATTTTAACATACCAATAAATTCTCAAAATTCTTATAACACTTTTATGTTTACCTTTTGTGCAAAATCTATATGTCTGTTTCAATTATAAGTGTATCGTGATTTCATGCATCCATGTGGAGAAATCACAACGCGGACACAAAAACTTTAAAACAAATTTAAAACAAAGTTTATTAACAACATAAATAAATTAACAATATTTTTACACTATATACATTGGATATCCCTTACTCTCATATCTCAACTTAGTTTATTACTTTATAAAATGAAATCAAAATATTATTTACTTTTCCTAGTTAAATCTTTTTTTTTTTTAACACTTAAGAAAATACAGCATTATTACTTGATTTATTATTATGGTTAGCTTATTACAAAATGCATTTCTTATATGATTATCACAAACACTTTTCATCCCTAATATTATTAAAATTACATTTTTTTTTTACAAAATTTACATTCGTAATAAAATTCTACAAAATAATAAAATTTAGTTTCATATTGGTTGTATGGAATCTTACAAAGTCAAAACACTATTCTACATTCGGTATTAGGTTTTTATTATTCATTATCCGATGTTTATTAATCCTAATATTCTCAGTCAAGCCTTGCTTCGGATGATATAATTATAACTATTAATATACCATGCACAAGTATATGTTTATTATACCTTATTGAATTTTCTCTTTATAAATATGCAATACTCATTCCCTCCAACATTTATATTTAAAAAAAAAAAAAAAATTCCAATTTTTATTATCACTTTTAAAATACTTGGTTTAGATTTCTTTTCAAAATCTTATATTCATTTCTGAATTAATTTTACAATGTATTATATGATTCTTTCTCTCTTTATGATATTTTGGACTTTCAATTTTAAAGTTACACAATTCTATACATTCAAGCAAATAAACTATTCTTACACAAACGATAACATCTCTTAAGTTCTATTTTATTCATTATTTCTTTGAAAATATCTTTCAGACCGATGCAGATTCACGAAATAAGGATAGCGAAAATAGATGCATAGGATCAAAATACAACTAGAATATTACTCGTCATATACCTTGACAATCATGGCACAGTGAATTAAAAGATACTATAGAGGAGTGACCTTTACCTGTCTACCAACCTCTATCATAGGAACGATGCTAAAGCTATTTCTTCAGCTTTATTCTGACATCAAAAGTTTAAAGATATGCAAAACACTTTCCAAACCATATGTGTTCAGTCATAGGACTTTGTTAACTATACTAAATCACACAAAATAAATATGATCCAAATCCCTTATATTTTCCTATTTCTTAAAAAAAAAACATCATCATCTTGGTTTCCTCTCCACTAGTACTTCTAAGTCACTATCCGATCTTATTTCTCAAGATTTTTTCTATACTGTACATCGACAAATACATATCTGCATTACTAACAATAATAAAATTCATTGATATTTTAAAACTATTCCACTGTTCTATAAGAAAATCTTTTTACTACTTTCCTCCGTATATTTAATCATATACAAACTATTTAAATATCTGAATACTTTATCACATGAAAGTTCAAAAGAATCACACAATTGTTCTGTTAAATTATATTATTAATATACTTTAAATAAATTGTTGCATGCATATTCCGAATTACTCCTTTCTCATTATACGTTAAAATGTTGCATAAAATGTGTAAATATAATTAAGACTTTCACACTTCATTCTTAGGTCAATAGACGATCTAAAAAAATACATTATGCATTATAAATAACTACTAAAATTACCAAACGACCTTTATCTCCTCGATCGCGTTCCGTAGGCTTCACCATCCCTTTGATCCTTGTAGATATAAGATTCACATCCATACACTTTATTTTTAAACACTATTTCTATAATTTTATCAAGCTATTATATTTAAATTTTAATATTATTAAATTTATGTTTTATGTTTTCCCTAATCTCACACAACGTTTTATATTTTAAAATAAATTAGTAAAAAATATTCAAACTATATTTACTGTACTCCTTCATCAAATTTTCCTGAAAAACTGTTCATACTAAAGCCAAAAAAAATTGTTTATCATTTCTTTTCCATTCACTTAATGTGCCTCTCCCTGCTTGTTCAATTTTAAGGTAAAACGAATATCTCTTCATTCAATAAATATTCATGAATGATAATCCTTGGTTTTTATAATATTTAATACAATTATTAATTATGATATTAGTTAATCCCATAAAGAAAACTTCTAAATATTCTCTTCTAATATTTCTTGCTAATATTTTCTCCCGCATGACTTTTACGATGCATCTTCTCAGTACTTTAATTTAAATATTTAATAAAACTTTTCTGTTTCCATGGATTCATTTCATTAAGTAAATTAGATTTATATTTTCCAAATCTTTATCTTTATGAATCATTTCTCTAATGAACACTTTATAATATTTTTAATTCTTCTTAGAGAAAGTTTTTTCTGTTCCTTTTTCATAAAACACTAGCTCTTTCATATTATTATTCTGTAATTTTTTTCCTTCTTTTAAAATTCTGGTACTATATACTTTGTAATGTTTCTTTTAAAAAGATAAACATTCTTTCTCCAGTATAACTTTTACATAATTTTTTCTTTATGATATACACATCTTAATTTTTTTGTAGAGAAGAATAAAAAATAAACTTCGTAGTAGCCTTTTAAAATTGTGCGTCATAATTTTCCTGACGGCAAATAACTTTTCTTTTAAGTTTTCTGTATAATGTCCAAATTATATTTATCTGAGTTCTAATGATTTTCTGGTTGATCACAAATAAACTGTATTCAAGGCACTTTACAATTATTTTTACTTTATCAATACTTTTAGGTATTTTTTTCTGTAGTATTTCCATTTTTTACTGCAAGGTTTCGGCTAAACTTGAATAAAAATCCTGGTAAGAAATCTTTTAAATTAGCCTTGCATTTAAGGGCAGTTCAAAATATTATATTTTAAAACAAAACTTTTAAAATAAATACAAAATTTTTTAAATTATAACACTTTTCTAGCTTACGAACTTATACAGCTAAAAAATATGTTCCTCCTTCCTTTACTTACACATTCCTTCTCCCGCTCTGTCTAATTCCTATATTTTTCGTCTGCTAAAATACCTCCGTTGATTGGTTAATGACTTTTTTTTTTTTTTAGCGCGAACAAATTTACACATTTTTAGTTTTATAATGGATTAAACTTTTTAAAATAAAGAATTTATGACATCATGTTTTAAAATATTATTTAGAATAGTATTTTTAAACTCAATTATAGTTTTATCAAAATCATTTAAACTTTAAAACAATTATTAAAATAACATTTAATATTTTAACTTTTACTTTAATGATAGATAGCAATTACATTTAGTTTTATAATTCACAAACTTTATTATTATATTCTAACAAGCGTGTGTGTGAAGGTATATAATATACAGTCACATGATTACTAACTTTATCAGATGATTTTTTTTTTTATTTACGTCTCGGTCTAAATTACCAAAACTGATATATTTATAAAAATTTGGAAAATAATTTAAAAATGTAGAACTAAATATAATTCTCACCATCCTAAAGTTTATTTTAAAATATATTAGATTAAATTTGAATATTAATTATAATTACAATATTACATATAGCATTTATTTAATTTATTAGTTTTAAAACATTACAATTGAATTGTTAATATACTTTTAACTATTTATAGCTGTATTATTTTATATGGCCAGCTTTTACAACCATAAGCAAGGATATAATTAAGCTTTATTTAACTGTTTTTTTTTTTAAATAATCCATTACACTTTTATATACCAGGTATTTTTCAGCCTTAAATTGTACTATAAAATCTAATTGATCATACAATTATCAATATATTACACAAACATATTTTAAAATTTAAAATTTTTTAGCAATTGACCATTCTACCTTATTATGACCTATAGATAAGGGCACAATATATATATATATATATATATATATATATATATATATATATATATATATATATATATATATATATATATATATATATATATATATATATATATATATATATATATATGCAATATTACCTTCAACATATAACACATTTTGGTCAATTGTTAATGTACACATATACAGTGTTATTTTAGTAAGATAATATTCCTAAAGTTGAAGTGTTTCCATTTTTCTTCTTTTACATTAGTAATCTATAATATAGAAGAACTGCAAGTTAAAATTATTGACTTAATTTTAAAATGATATTTTATTATTTGTGAAGTAAAGGATTAACATTTAAAGGATATACCTATCGCTGTCGTTTGCATCTTAAGCAAAGGTAGATTTATTCTTTTTAAATATAAGTAACTTTGGGTACTTCAAATAATTTAAGTTTGAATTACCTTTTTTTAAAGTGAAAAACATATGGGTAAACAATTCATTTAAATCTCATGAGAGGTGAGTATTTTTCCAAATAAAGTGGAGGGTTATCAATTGGCAGTTTTGATGAATAGTAATCTCAAAGCAAAATAATAGGTTGACATTTAGAAAAAAATGTTTTAAAAAAATAATATGCATATAATAACATGTGGTGGGACATCCTAGATGGCAATATATATATATATATATATATATATATATATATATATATATATATATATATATATATATATATATATATATATATATATGCTGCAGAAAGGAGTTTGCTATTAACTGAAAGGAGACCCTTTGATTCCTCTTGGAGGCCTTAAAGGAACCGAGCAGGGTAAATTCCTAATGTCCACTCCATATGTTCTTGTCATAGCAGCTGTTATTACTATGTGATTATTCATATAGTAAATGAACATGGATGGGCTGCTCACCAACACGCATTAGCCAGCATGGTGAGTTTATTGGCTTTTTACCTCTGAGTTTGAGATCAAGAAACACCATGGTATTTCTTCTCAGTGCCTGATAAGGCAGAATGAATGTTTGTGTAAATGATAAATATTTTTACAATACATATATACAATTATGACAGGCAAAAATAAAGCATGGCCCTTATTCCCAGGAGGCTGTAAAGTCACCAACCAAGGCAGCGGTTGGTGGCCGAAGGCGGAGGGTGCTAAGTATCCCCTGATTGTGGACCCAGGCTGCCATTTGATGACAACTTTTTATTTAGGTACTTACAACTGCAGATCACTTACAAGTGAAGGAAGATTGCAAGAATTAGAAGAAGAACTGTCTTATATTAAATGGGACATTATTGGACTTTGTGAAGTTAGAAGAAAAGGAGAAGAAACAATTGATTTAAAAAGTGGACATATACTCTATTATAAAGGCACACATATTGGAAATACAAGTGGAGTAGGATTCATTATAAATGAAAAGTGGAAGAACAATATTGTGGAGATTGATGGTGCAGCAGACAGAGTGGCAAGATTAGTTATACAACTTAATAGCAGATACCAAATGGAGATAATTCAGGTTTATGCCCCAACAAGTTCTCATAGTGATGAAGTAGTGGAAGATTTTTATATGGATGTACAAAAGGCTTTTGATCAGAGTAAACAACATTTTAAAATTGTTATGGGAGACTTTAATGCTAGAATTGGTAGACAAATGAAAGATTAAATTGCTGTAGGTAATTTTGGTTATGGTAATAGAAATGAGAGAGGACATAGACTTGTGGAGTTTGCAGAAAAAGAAAAACTTTATATTATGAATTCATTTTTTTAGAAAAATATTAAAAGGAAATGGACATGGAAGCATCCAAATGAAGGTACAGCAGAATTGGATTTTATTTTGACTAACAGAAAATACATATTTCAAGATTGTAATGTTCTTAATAAATTTAACACAGGAAGTGATCATCAATTAGTAAGGTGTAAGTTATGTGCTAATGTAAAACTAGAGAAACAAAAATTCTTAAGAAAAACAATATTTACAGTTAATATTCCTAATCTTCAGAAACATTCTATTGAATTTAACTTAGAACTTACAAATAGGTTTCAAGTGTTAGGAGATTTTGAACATGATTCGGATTTGAATGAAATTAATCTGAAAATAGCTGATACACTTTTAAAAACAGCAACAAACATAGCTGGTAGAAAAAAGCAGCAATTGACTAATAAATTTCTACTGAGACTAGAGAATTTATGAAGAAAAGAAGGAATATGAAGATATACAAAAATGATGTATTAAAAAGAATTGAATATCTTGAATTTTGTAAAATGGTATGGAAAAGAGTTGAAAATGATATAAGAAAGTATAAATGTGAAATAGCAAGGTAAGCTGTAGAAGAAAATAAAAATCTCAAAAATGTTAAACAACATTTTGGTATTGGTTGGAAATTTATATCTGCAATAAGAAAAAAAGATGGAATTATTACTAAAAAAAGAGATGACATCATGAAATTGGTTGAAGACTTTTATCAAGAATTATATAGTAATAAAGAATAAGTACCTCCTATATCTATTACATCTTTTGAATTGCCCAGAATTTTAAATGAAGAAGTGAGACATGCAATTAAGTGTATGAAGAAAGGAAAGGCTCCAGGAAATGATGGAATTATAACTGATATATTAAAAGAAGCAGGTGAAGAAATAGAAACAATTTTAGCAAGGTTATATACCAAATGTCTAAATGATAAAGATGTACCAGAAGATTGGAAGAATGCAGTAATAATATTAATATTTAAAAAAGGTGATAAAGAAGATATTAGAAATTACAGACCTATCAGCCTTTTATCAGTTTTATATAAAATTTTTACCAAGATAATTACAACTTGTCTACAGAGAACTTTGGATTTCCACCAACCAAGAGAACAAACTGGATTTAAAAATGGTTTTAGTACAATAGATCATATCCAGGTATTGAGAGAAGTCATAGAAAGGACAAACGAATATGAGCAGTCATTATGTTTTGGATTTGTAGATTATGAAAAGGCATTCGATTCTATACACATTTCTTCAGTGATTAAAGCATTGGATCATCAAGGTATAGATCCAGGATATTGTCATATTTTAAAGAATATTTATAAAAATGCAACAGCAACAATTAGATTACGTAATGATACTGGAAAAAATCAACATTGAGAAAGATGTAAGACAAGGTGACTCCATATCTCCAAAACTCTTTACTGCAGTGCTGCAACAAGTATTTTGTGAATTAAAATGGGAAACTAAAGGAGTGAAAGTAAATGGAGAGTATTTAAGTCATTTAGATTTCGCAGATGATGTAGTTGTTTTTGCAAATAATGCTTCAGAGCTGCAAGAAATGTTGCAGGAGTTAGCAGATGAAAGTACAAAAGTAGGACTAAGGATAAATGTTAAAAAGACTAAAATATTGGTTAATCAATTTGCTCAAAATATGAAAATAAAGATTGATTATGAAGAATTAGAAGAAGTTAACAGTTACAAATACCTTGGTCAGATTATTAATACAGATGGAAACATAATGGAGGAAATTAATCATAGAATTAAACTTGGTTGGAGTGCTTTTGGTAGAAATAACTTGATACTAAAAGGAAATATGCCTATGTGTTTGAAAAGGATGGTTTTTAACAAATGTGTTTTACCAGTTCTTACTTATGGATCTGAGACTTGGACACTTAATAGAAGAGCAATGCAGAGACTTCAGACCACTCAAAGGAGTATGGAGAGATGTATGTTGGGAGTAACAAAAAGAGATCAAATACGCAATGTATGGGTAAGACAACAAACAGGTGTTACTGACCTTATTGAAAAAATTATAAAGATTGAAATGGAGTTGGGCTGGACATATTGCTAGAAGAGATGATAATAGATGGACAATTTAAATTTAAACTGGATTCCAAGTGATTGTAAAAGACCCAGAAAGAGGCCACATGTGAAATGGATGGATGAAATAAGAAAATGTGCAGGGGTGTTGTGGAGAAAAGAAGCTAAAGATCGGAGAAGATGGATTAAACTTGGAGAGACATTCATCCTACAGTGGATTGATAATGGTTGATGATATATATATATATATATATATATATATATATCATATATCAACAATCCATAGACCTTCATCCTGCAGTGGATTGATATATATATATATATATATATATATTATCAATCCACTGCAGGATGAAGGTCTCTCCAAGTTCAGTCCATCTTTTCCTATCTTTAGCTTCTCTTCTCCACAACACCTCTGCCCACTTTCTTATTTCATCCATCTGTCTCACATGTGGTCTCTTTCTGCATCTTTTACAATCTCTTGCAATGCAGTTTAAAATTTCAATTGTCCATCAATTATCATCTCTTCTAGCAATATGTCCAGCCCAACTCCAAACTTTTAATTTTTTCAATGAGGTCAGTAACACATGTTTGTTCTCTTACCAATACATTGCAATTTCGATATCTTCTTGTTACTCACAACATGCATCTCTCCATACTTCTTTAAGTTGTTTGGAGTCTCTGTATTGCTCTTTTAGTAAGTGTCCAAGTCTCAGATCCATAAATAAGGACTGGTAAGACACATTTATTAAAAACCTTTCTTTTCAAACACATAGACATATTTTTTTTATATCACGTTATTTCTACCAAAAGCACTCCAACCAAGTTTAATTCTATGGTTAATTTTATCCATTATATTTCCATCTGTATTAATAATCTGACCAAGGTATTTGTAATTATTAACTTCTTCTAATTCATCATAATCAATCTTTATTTTCATATTTTGAGAAAATCTATTAAACATTATTTTAGTATTTTTAACATTTATCTTTAATCCTACTTTCCTACTTTCATCTGATAACTCCTACAACATTTCTTGTAGCTCTAAAGCATTATTTGCAAAAAACATCTACAACATTTGCAAAATATAAATGACTGAAATAATCTCCATTTACCTTCACTTCTTTAGCTTCCCATTTTAATCCACAAAATACTTCTTGCAACACTGCTGTAAAAAGTTTTGGAGATATGGAGTTACCCTGTCTTGCACCCATTTCAATGTTGATTTTCCTACTATCATTATGTAATATAATTGTTGCTGTTGCATTTATGAATGATTCTTTAAAATATGACAAAATCCTAGATCTACCCCTTGATGATCCAATGCTTTAATCACTGAATAAATGATTATAGAATCAAATGCCTTATCATAATCTACAAATCTAAACATAATGGCAACTCATATTCATTTGTCCTTTCAATAACTTCTCTTGATACCTGGATATTATCTAGTGCACTAAAACCACTTTTAAATCCAGCCTGTTCTTTTTTTCGTTGGTGGAAATCCAGTGTTTCCTGTAGATGAGTTGTAATTATCTTAATAAAAATTTTATATAAAACTGATAAAAGACTGATAGGTCTGTAATTTCTAATATCTTCTTTATCACCTTTTTTAAATATTAATATTAATATTGCATTCTTCAAATCATCTGGTACATCTTTATCATTTAGACATTGGTGTATAACTTTGCTATTTTTTTTCTATTTCTTCACCTGCTTTTTTTAATATATCAATTATAATTCTATCATTACATAGAGCTTTCCCTTTCTTCATAAATTTAATTGCATGTCTCACTTCCTCATTCAAAATTCTGGGCAATTCGAAAGATATAATAGGTATAGGAGGCACTTGTTCTTTATTACTATATAATTCTTGATAGAAGTCTTCTACACATTTCATGATGTCATCTCTCTTTTTAGTAATAATGCCATCTTTTTACCTCATTGCAGATATAAATTTACTACCAATACCAAAATGTTGTTTTACACTCTTTAGATTTTTATTTATTCTACAGCTTTTCTTGTTAGTTCACAATTATATTTTCTTATATCATTTTCAACTTTTTTTCACACCATTTTACAAAATTCCAGACATTCAATCTTTCTTAATGCATCATTGTTCTATATCCTCATATTCCTTCCTGTCTTCATAAATTCTCTAGTCTCAGTAGAAATTTTATTGGTCAATTGCTGCTTTTTTCTAACCACCTATCTTTGTTGCAGTTTTTAAAAAGTATATCAGTTATCTTCCTATTAATGTCATTAAAATCTGAATCATGTTCAAAATCTAATAATACTTGAAGCCGATTTGTAAGTTCTAATTTAAATTCATTAGAATGCTTCTGAAGATTAGGAATATCAACTGTAAATACTATTTTCCCTAATAATTTCCATCTCTCCAGTTTTGCATTAACATGTATCTTACATCTCACTAATCACTGATCACCTCCTGTCTTAAATTCATTAAGAACATTACAATCTTCAAATATGTATTTTCTCTTAGTCAAAATATTATCCAATTCTGCTGCACCTTCATTTGGATGCTTCCATGTCCATTTACTTTGTACATTTTTCTCAAAAAAAGAATTTATAATATAAAGCCTTTTTTCTCTGCACCTCCACAAATCTATGTTCTCTCTCATTTTTATAACCATAACCAAAATTACCTACAGCCTTTTCATTTTTCATCTGTTTACCAATTCCAGCAGTAAAGTCTCCCATAACAATTTAAAAATGTTGATTACTCTGATTAGAAGCCTTTTGAACATCCATATATAGAAATCTTTAAAACTTCATTACTATGGGAACTTGTTGGGGCATAAACCTGAATTATCTGCATTTTGTATCTGCTATTATGCTGTAAAACTAATCTTGCCACTCTGTCCAATACACCATCATTTTCCACAATGCTATTCTTCCACCCTTCCTCCATAATGAATCCCACTTCACTTGCATTTCCAATATGTGTGGCTTTATAGCAGAGTAAATGTCCATCTTTTAAAACAATGGTTTCTTCATCCTTTCTTCCAACTTCACAAAGTCCTATAATGTCTCATTTAATATAAGACAGTTTTTCTTCTAACTTTTGCAATCTTCCTTCACTTGAAAGCGATCTGCAGTTGTAAGTTTCCAAACAAAAAGTTGTCATCAAATGGCAACCTGAGTCCACAATCAGGGGATTCTTAACACCCCCCCTTCAGCCACCAAACGCTGCCTTGGTTGGTGACTTTACAGCCTCTTGGAAATAAAGGCTATGATTTATTTTTGTCTGTCATGATTTTATATATTGCAAAAAATATTCTTACACTCAGAGGTAAAAAGCCAATAAAATCACCATGATGGCTAATGCATGTTGGTGTGCAGCCCATCCATGTTCATATACTATATGACTAATCACATAGTAATAACAGCTGCAATGATAAGAACGTATTGGGGTAGACATTAGTAATTTGCCCTGCTCAGTTCCTTTAAAACCTCCAAGAGGAATTAAATGGTCTCCTTTCAATTAATATATATATATATATATATTAATATATATATATATATATATTTCAGTTTATTATGTATGCCTTGATTATTTTCATATATATATATATATATGTTCAAAAGATGGCGCTATACCAAAACCGCCGAACAAGTGTAAGATTTGTTTACATAAACGAAAAAAGAGTCAGAAATTAACTACCTCTTTCATTTGCTCACCCCCAGATCAGCTGATTTCAAGCTGGTTTGCTCTCCTCAGTGGGGGATAGAGTATAGAAACTAGATCTAAAACACTGACTCTCAAGTGTTTATGCAAAACGTTTCTATCAGGCTTGCTAGGCTGAGTTTGAAGACTTTACCAGTCTGAAAAATTCACGCTTGCAATCTGATAGAAACGTTTTGCATAAACACTTGAGAGTCAGTGTTTTAGATCTAGTTTCTATACTCTATCCCCCACTGAGGAGAGCAAACCAGCTTGAAATCAGCTGATCTGGGGGTGAGCAAATGAAAGAGGTAGTTAATTTCTGACTCTTTTTTCGTTTATGTAAACAAATCTTACACTTGTTCGGTGGTTTTGGTATAGCGCCATCTTTTGAACATAAATAACAAGTGATAGCAGGTTACGTGATTAACTTGTTTTTGTTTTTCATAAATGTACCTTTAAAGTTTTCTTGCAATGATATATATTGCAGAGACTTTGATTATATGGTGATTCTGAACTGAGATCAGACCCATATAAATATCTGGCTTGCTAGGCTGAGTTTGAAGACTTTACCGGTCTGAAAAATTCACGCTTGCAATCTGATAGAAACGTTTTGCATAAACACTTGAGAGTCAGTGTTTTAGATCTAGTTTCTATACTCTATCCCCCACTGAGGAGAGCAAACCAGCTTGAAATCAGCTGATCTGGGGGTGAGCAAATGAAAGAGGTAGTTAATTTCTGACTCTTTTTTCGTTTATGTAAACAAATCTTACACTTGTTTGGCGGATTTGGTATAGCGCCATCTTTTGAACATAAATAACAAGTGATAGCAGGTTACGTGATTAACTTGTTTTTGTTTTTCATATATATATATATATATAATGTAGTATTCTTAAACAAACTTGTTTTTGTTTTTCATATATATATATATATATAATGTAGTATTCTTAAACAAACTACATAAATAGTCAAATATCAGAATAATGAAAGTGGTTAAATGCCGTTAGTTACTTTTAAAACAAATGTTTTAAAATGAAAATATATCAATAAATAATTATTATGTTTATTTTAATGTGAAAATGATTTTAATAAAAGAAGAAAATTAATTTTATTTTATTTGAAAGTCATGACAATATATATATATATATATATATATATATATATATATATATATATATATATATATATATATATATATATATATATATATATATATACACACTGCCATTATAGCTACTAATTAAATTACAAGGATGAAAATCAGTCACATGCACTTTTCCAAATTTATATGACAGCCAATGAGATGTAATGATGAGTGTATAGGGAGCTCTTAAGTCACAACACAAGACAGAGAGATATTTTCTGCTACTCATAACTAATAACTACTAATATAAAATAAATTTCTAAGTCAGAATTTAAATTTCATAAAATTTATTGCACAAAATATACTTTCAATTCTTTCACATTATATTCATGGTGAGTCCACTGAGAACATTAGGTTGTCATCTGATCCTTCATGTCAGCAGCAGGATGGTGCTTTTTCTAGCTAAATTTCTAGAAATATGCCATTTCCATGGCCACACCCAAGGCTTTAAGAATTCTTTCTAAAATAAATCCTAGAAAGATTTAACTCAGACTTAAGTCTTCTTTCTATGCTAAAAGGTAATGTGTTAACTCGGAGTTAAGTCTTCTTTCTGCGAAAAAATCTAGAAAGAGTGTTAACTTGGCTTAGTGGATAATGGTGTGGCTTTTTCCGATGCTAAAAGCAGAGGAAAATACCATAGTTGTTTGTGTCATGCACTATATCATAATGCTATGTTATGGATTTTATGTAACAATATCGTATGAGGGTATGTTAATTTGATCGTGTCAAAATTATTTAAATTTTCATTGGGGCCTTTTTTTATGTTGAATTGATGTACCGTTACATTTTAACAATTTTAACAGTGTCATGATTGTTCCTCAAAAAGCTGTAAGCCTCTTAAATTCTCGATTAGGGTGGGGTAGTGTAAAATTGTTAACGATCATGCTTTGAGTCATGTTTTAATGAGAAATTTTCCGAGACCAAGAAGATGGCTAATTCCAATGCAGAAAACTTGAAAAGATGGGAATTGCCAGACACAGAAGCCGGTTCTGGAATATTTATACAGCTGATAAGAAAACATCCTGCTGCTTAAAGAAAAGATTGGATTGTGTGGCAAATACATGCAGTTTTGAGGTCCAAAAACATATTTTGACTTTCATTTGTAAGTCTCATTGTTGCTGACAGAAATGTTCACTTCATATAGGCAAGCTTGTTTGAGGGATTCCAAATGGCCTTCGTCAAATGTAAAAAATAAAAGAAGTAACTTCAAGTTTTATTTAAACATACATCCCTTCTTCTCCCAATAATTATTGTCATTGGCAATCAAATGTAAAATAAAAGAAGTAACTAAAATTTTTATTTAAACATAGCCCAAAAAACCCCTCTTCTCCCAATAATTGTTGTCAGCAGCAATCAAATGGTCAAATAAAAGGAACATCAATTATTTTTTAATGATATAGAAAGAAACCCTCCTACTAATTGTTGTTGGAAATCAAATGTAAAACAATCAAAGTAAGACCGTAAATTATTAGTTAAACATAACCCAAATTACTATTTGAACATACACCAAAAAAGACATACTCTTGTTAATAAAAATTAAAGAAACAACTATTATTGTCCCATTGTCAAACCGAATATTATTTGGGAAAACCCAAATAATTTATAAATGAAAAAAAGAAAGTCAAATTGGT
Organism: Epiperipatus broadwayi; assembly: GCA_028023455.1. Taxonomy (NCBI): domain Eukaryota; kingdom Metazoa; phylum Onychophora; class Udeonychophora; order Euonychophora; family Peripatidae; genus Epiperipatus; species Epiperipatus broadwayi. Next base: position 1,353 of record JAQFVV010006454.1, on the reverse strand, counting down.
GGTCAATCAAATGGTAACCGATAAAAGTCACTTAAATTTTGATTTAAACATACACACAAACAAAAATAAAATGCAAAACCCTTTCTCCCAATAATTGTTGTCAGCAATCAAATGTAAAAAAAAAAGTAACGTACAATTATTCTTTAATCGTACACAAAAACACCCCTGCCACTAATTGTTGTCAGCAATCAAATTTAAAGCACTAAAAGTAAGGTAAAGCAATTATTTTTTAAACGTAACTCAAATTACTATTTGAACGTACACCACAAAAGACCCACTATTGTCAATAAAAATGAAAGAAACAACAACTATTATTGTCCCATTGTCAAAAATATTAGGTTTTAAAAAAACCAAAACCATAATTTATAAACGAAAAAAAAAAAGTCAAATTGGTTGTCAATCAAATGTAACCAATAAAAGTAACTTCAATTTTTAATAAAACATACACAAAAAAAAACAACCCCTTTCTCCCAATAATTGTTGTTGGAAATCAAATGTAAAATAAAAGAAAGGTAAATTAGTATTTAAGCATCACCCAAAAACACCCACCCCTCTCACTAACAATTGTCAGCAATCAAATGTACACCACCACTAAAAGTAACATAAACTATTCTTTAAATGGTTACACCCCTTTTTTCAAAAATTGTTCTCTACAATCATACACACAAAAAAACACCCCTCCCAATAATTAGTGTCAGCAATCAAATGTAAACCAATCAAAGTAAGACTGTAACTTATTATTTAAATGTAACCCAAATTACTATTTGAACCTACACCAAAAAACACCCTTTTGTCAATAAAAATTAAACAAACAACAACTATTATTGTCCCATTGTCAAAAATATTTATTTGTAGAACCAAAACCATAATTTATAAATGAAAGGAAATCAAATCGGTTGTCAATCAAATGTAAACCGATAAAAGTAACTTTAATTTTTATTTAAACATACACACACAAAAAAAAAAAAAACATTTCTCCCAATAATTGTTGACGGCAATCAAATGTAAACCTATAAAAGTAACGAAAATTATTATTTAATCATACACAAAAACACCCTTCCCACTAATTGTTGCTGGCAATCAAATGTAAACCTATAAAAGTAACTTAAATTATTTAAAGATCCATCAAAAAAAACGTTCTCTCTTGAATTTTGTCAATCCAATTTTACAAAAACAGTAATACTATCTTAAAAAAACACAAATTACTATTTGAACATACACCAAAAAAGACCCTCTTGTCAAAAAAATTAAAAAAAAAACAACTATTATTATCCTATTGTCAAAAATATTATTTGGAAAAAATAATTCAGAAACAAAAGAAAGTCAACTTTGTAAACAAAAAAAAGTCAATAT